>PYHW01009372.1:5442206-5453060 GCA_013186435.1 Turdus rufiventris | reverse complement strand
CCTGCCAGGAGGGGACAGCCGGGGGCATTTGGGATCTTATCCCAGGGAACAGGGACAGGAGGAGAGGGAACGGCCTCAGGCTGGGCTGAGGAGGCTCAGGTTGAATATTAGGGAAATTTCTTTACCAAAAAGGCTGTCTAAGCCCAGAACAGGCTGCCCAGGGTTGTGGAGTCCCCATCCCTGGAGAGGTTTAAAAGCTGTGTGGATGTGGTACTTGGGCATTGTGTCAGTGGTGGCCTTGGCTGTGCTGGGGGAACGGCTGGACTCGATGTCCTTGGAGGGCTTTTCCAACCCAAATGATTATGTGATTCTGTGATATTCCACACTGCCCACCTGCAGTGCATGAGAATCTCCCCTGATCTAGCCAGTGAACCAAGTAGCACTTACTTTTTCCTGAAAAGTGGCAGGCTTTAGGATGGTTTGGGCTTATGACCTTCCAAAATCATCCCTGATACACAGCCCCTCCAACTGCTGCTAAACACCCATGGCAGGAGCAGGCAGAGCTGTGGGCAGCATTTCAGGGAGATGCAACCAAGAACTGACTCTTTCTAATGGTTTAATGGAGCATTTTTAAAATTTGTTTGAACTGACATCCAGAATAACACTTCTTGCAGCCCTTAATCCATGGTGCTTTTGCTGGAAGTTCTGTGTGTGCAAGGCATTTCTAGGTAAAATACTGAATGGAAAGGCAGTTTAAATGATTGTTAAGCAGGGATTCAAGGCTAAATTGGTTTAGGCTGCTCCATCACTGCTGAAGGTCATTATTTTTATGCCTCTGCTCTGATCAGTATCCAGGTTTTCTGTCTGCTCCTAAGAGCTCCGCTGTGAAAAGGGGTGCTGCTAGCTCATCATGTAGGTAATAGTCTTCCCTAAAAACATTCAAAATGTCCATTTCTAATGTGACTTTCATTTAGATGGTGGGATCAACTCTTTAATTCGCCTTCACTGAAAAAAATTCACTTGTACAAATGTTTATTTAAGTACTTTTGCAAACAAAACTGCATTATTGAGGCTTTTTGGTTGTTGGCCCACCAAGAAGTTGCAAAACCCTCATAAAACTGGCTCTGCTGTCTGTGCCCATGGCCTGCAGAGGAGATGAATGAAGGGATTTAAAAACGCTACGCTCAAATATGTACCAGTTCTTGCAGCGACTTTTAGCAGCACCACTAACCCAACCAGGGGACAAAGTGTTCTGAACGATTGTACATTTGCAGTGCCACAAGCAGTGCAGCCTGCAGGCAATTACTCAACTGAAAAAAAAAGATTGAAGAAAATCTGAAAAGAGCATCAGATTTAAATAAATAAATAAATAAATAAATAAATAAATAAATAATTCTAGCTATTAATTTCATATACTAGTCTTTGATGAAGCTCCCTGGATGTTCCTTACAAAGCAATTGGGAAAAGTGCTGCAACAGAGTATGGAAAAAAATGGAGCTGCTGCAGCCAATAAAATACGCCAGATAACAAACCCAAATGGAGCATATTTCTAGGGTTGCCCTGGCCTGTTATTTCAGATTAATGACTGGGCTCTAGTGAAATTCAGAAGATCCTTAGACTAACCGTATGGTCTAAAGTCCCAGGGTTTGAACCCAGTTAAGCCTGAACATTGCAAATTTAGTGCTGCAATTTCCAAGTCATATTTTTCCTGCTTTATTTGTCACCAGGGCTGTGCAAGCCAGTGTGCCTCATTGTTTGGTGTAACAAGTTCCTTATGGTGATCTGGCTGTGAATGTCCTAGTCCTAGCCTGGACCAGACTCTGACATGGCCCAGCTGTAATTTCTCCTTTTCTTCTGCCCTTTCTTCTTTTTAGCCTAAATTTCAGGGCAGCCATTCACTGTGGGATATTCCCTCACTCGCTCTCACCCCACACAATTGGCAGTGCTGGAGGAAGGACTGGGTTTTTCTTTCCTGGTGCTGTTGGTGCTTCAGATCCATCTCAAGGGAAGAGACTTGTCAAAACTCTTCCTACCTTTTGACAGCAAGACTTCCTAGGGGTTTGACTCCTGGTCTATGCCATGTTTTCCAACGCTTCCCCAAGCTGTTTCGGGATGCACTGAGCATCTGCTCAGTGGGCATTTTTGGATGCCCTACAGAAGGAGCTTTGCTCCCCATCATCCATCCCAGCAAATAAAGAGCCCAGCACAGAGTGGGACTGCCACAAACCAGCAGCCAGTGGGACTGAGAGCTTTGGGCTGATTATTCTCACTTAATACTTGGATGCCATCTCCGTAGCAGTCTGCAGCACTGCATCGATCCCAAGCCAATGCGGGGAGAAGCTGCTGTCATTACGATGCTCATTCAAGCCTGACAGACTAATTGCCTTGCACTTGCTGCCTGTTTGCACTCCAGGCTGGGGGAGGCTGGGCTGGGTTTAATTGCCTCTTGTCTTCACGGCAAGGTTAACCATTTTAGCCTTTCCGTGCACTGGTGGGAAACAGCAGAATGGACAGGAGGAGGAGGAGGAGGAGGAAGGCTGGGCAGGGGTTTAGCAGAACACAAAACGACCTGTGAGCAAGGCACATGCAGATCCTGCAGCAACGTGAAGAGCAGAGAGCAAAGCCAATCCCCCTTGCTGGGATTATTAATATTCATTAACTTTCTGCCTGCAAACCGCTTGTCACTGTGGCTTTGCGCTGCTCGAGGTTTGTGGTTTCTTGTTCATTTTAATACGACTTCTGGATTTTGCTGCATTTAATCATCCATGGCCACGCTTAGCAGCCCAGGGGAAATGGGGGCCTGTGAGGGAGGGCAGGTGGGAGAGGCTTCAGAGCTTTGCCTTGATGTTATTCATAGTGTTTTCATAGAAAAGGACAGAGGTGCTTACCAAGGATCACACTGCAGGCTAGAGGCAGAACTGAGAACTAAATTCTACATCCCCTGACCTGGGCCAATAGACTTTATATTGCTTATTCAGTTACACCTATGAAATACAAACTTCAAACTTAACACTTCACCAAAAAAGTCAAACTACTTCCTGCCTACAATTGTTTTACTTGGAATGAGATACAGATTGTAGGAGGAAGCACCAAAGTTTCAGCAGTTGTTTAAAATAGTGATGGGAGATGGGCCTGGAAAGTTGGATGTGGTTGGATGCTTTTAACTCTGGCTGAGCTCTGCACAGATCTGTGGCCACTCAGGGAACTTTCTGGAGCCCTTTGCTCCATCACCAGGAGCAGGTCAGCTTGATGCCTGGAGGCTGAGATGACAGGAGAGGACATGTCTGGGAGTGGGACTCCGAGACTAAAAGCATATTGCATTTCCCCCAAAGCTTCTGCCTCAGCTTCTGGAAGAACCCTTGGAGTCTGAGAAGTAAAAAAGTCTGCTGAATGTCAGTACTTAGAGCATCCAAAACCTGTCACTGGGGAGAGGGCATTGAAAACTAGGTCTTTGCAGCATTAGGAATGACACTTCTTTATCCTTAAACGCTAGCACTTGCGTGCTTGCTGTCAAGGCTGCTGGTTTTTCACCATTCCTTTTGATGCATGTGCATTGCAGGAGCAGCACGGCCTTTGAGAGGAGCAAAACAGATGTGTTCCGAGTGAAAACCAATAACGTCGGACAAATAAAGAAAATAAGGTACCTGCACAACACTGCTACCACAGCATCTGCTCTGTGAGGTGCTAATAGGATGACAGGCTGTAGATGTTTAAGCATTGCCATGTTTTATTCATTTTTTCTTAACGTGCTCCCATCAAGGTGAAGTTAAGGGGTGGTAAAAGCTTGTTTACTGCCGAAGATTTGAACTGAAGTGTGAAATCACCTACAGTATTGCTTATAAGTATCCATGCTCCCCACCAAGAATTGTATTTCTGTCAAATGCAATCATGGGGAAAGATGTTTAGAACTGGTTTTATTTCCCAATGGAGGTAAATGGGGTTTGCCATCCACTTTTGCTAACTTAGTGTAATGTAAATGATAATTATTATGTTTAACCAGTGTCTCACTGACTGATATAAAACTTACAATTAGTAAGTAGTACAAAGAAAGCTGGAAAGAGGTGGTAAAAACAATGCAAGTGGAGCATAGAGCATGAGGGGTACTGGTTGGGGAGTCCCTCATGTTTTAGATATGCAGTGCAAGGTGAATGAATGAGTATGTTGAATGAATGTGGAGAAATGTTTGTGAGCATCTCCTTGCAGATAAAAGATACACAGATCCACCTGTGATCTCTGCCCATATGGAAGGTTGTTATTTTTAATATACCCTGTAAAAGCGCATAAGTTCCTTGAAATTCTCTGGATAGACAGCCATAAACAGAAATCATGTGTACAGCTGCTCCAGCCTTGCCTAGTATAACATATTACACAAAATTACGGTGCTAGGGGCCAGTCTCACCCAGAACACTAAGACAGGGCTGTTCTTCCTCTAGGATTGAGCATGACAACACGGGACTGAATGCGGGCTGGTTCCTGGACCGTGTGATTGTGACCGACATGAACAGACCTCACCTCCGCTTCTACTTCCCCTGCAACAACTGGCTGAGCAAGGAGGATGGGGATGGACTGTATGTCAGAGACCTCATTGGCAGCCTGAATCCCATGGATGTGCCCAAAAGTAAGGGTTTGCAAAAAAAAAAGCCAAAAAAACAACAAACCAACTTGGCTTTCTGGTGCCCTGTAGAAAGGACAGGGTTGCTTTGAGATGGTCTCGTCACATAAAAAAGTAATTGTCTAGTCTGAGCTAATTAAAGTTTTCTTTATAGTCAGTGGAGAGATATAGGAAGATGCAAGGTGTCTCCAGAGGGTAATTTCTTCTTCCAGTGTTAGATCTGATGTCTTAGGGTGGGATAAATCACTGCTTGGAGAAGCTCATTTGTCGAGTGCTGAGGGTTCTGTGATAACAACATTAAATTGGATTGAATACCTACCTGTAGACGAGAGACATCCTACCCTGGAAGATTTAGCTGGTACCCCTGTGTGCTACCAAAAGAGGCAATGTGGTTGCAGTCCTGTCCATAAAGTTAAGTGTTTCCAGTCTCTGGTGGTGTCCTGCAGGAAATTTCCACAAAGAAGCCAACACTTTTGCTGTAACTCTGTGCTGGTTTTGCTGTAACTCTGTGCTGGTTTTGCTGTACATGGGTATGATACCCACACTGAGCTGGTGTGCCTGTTTTTATAGCATGGTTTTAAGCTAATGATGTTGAAAGGAGGCCAGGACAGCTTGCACACCTGACACGTACTCTCAAATTGGTACCAGTGTGCATGCAGTGATGTGAGGTGCATGTGATACGAGTGGGAAGGTGATGGAGATGGGAAAGAGGAGCCAGCAAACCATCAGGTGGGATGTCAGCACTCCATCTGCTAATGGGGGAGCAGAGTTGTGTTTTCCTGACAGACTCACCAGGGCACTGCTCTTCCTGGGAGCTTAATTTGGGCCTGGAAGTGAAGGCCACAGGTCTGCTGGGAAACAGAGCTGTGTGGTTCGGTGCTAGAAAGAGGACACTCACACTTTTTCTAGCATCGAATCTTATTAAGAATAATTAGTAGAACTCTTGCAATAATGTTGCTGACATTACCACTTAGGAGCAATTATTTGGCAAAACCAATTTCTTGCCAGACTTAAGCAGTGCTGTGAGCATTGATAGATGCTCTAGAAAGGCAAAGTATTGTTGTTTTTATTGAGATCATGTTAGCAGTGAAAGAATACAGTAAATTGACCCAGAATCATTGAGCAATTTTGCACTACTGAGATACAACCTTCCAAAAGAATGCTGTTATGTTGAATATGTAATTATTAAAGGATACTGCATGTGAGCTGGCATGTACAAATAATATTCATTTCAAGAAATGCATATTGGAGCATTTTAAAAATGCAGACATCCCCAGGGTGGCTTCCACAAGGGAATGAGATAACGTCTGGAGACATTATCTGCCAAAAACCCACCCAGTTACTACTGGGGCTGCGTGTGCTGAAGTATCTTGCTGCTTTTTTAATCCAAATTGATTTGTGAAATGGAGAATCTAAGGACCCTTGAGGGCAGGAGGGCTCTGGAGAAGGTAGTATATGAGTCAAAGCAATGTACAATTAAGAAGAGGTTCTCTGGAGGAGGAAGTGAACCATTCAATCTTAATAGATCTTTAAATGACACAACGCCTTATCTGAATTTATTATTGCTCCTGCCTGGGAGAGATGATTCAAGGGAACGTGTGTGATTTCCTCCATCCTGTTCAACACCTGTCTCACAGCAGGAAAGGACTCGTGGGCTAAACCCTCAGCTGGCTCAGGAGAGTGCAGCTCCAGCGAGATTGCTGGAGCTGCTTTGCCTTTCACAAGCAGAACAGCCAGTCCCGAGTGCTTGCTCTTCCGGAGAAGTGGCTCTGAAATGTGGATGAGCTGCTCTCCATGTGCTTGGCGCGGAATAAACATGAGTACAATTGTCTCTGAGCATGAAAGAAGAGAGCCAGGCAGGCATTTGTCAGGAATGCACCAGCTCTCACCACTTTTACCAGGGATAAGCCCCACTCCTGAGCAGCACAGGCTGGGCTGGGGCCAGAGGCGTGGGTGAAGGCTTGGACACCTTCCAGAGGCAGGTCTGGATCTGTAAGAGGAGAGGGTTAGCTCAGCTATCTCAGGTTGCAGTTCCCCTTGAACCATAATTAATGAAAGATAAACATCCCCAGACTGCTGTGGTGAACTGTCAGCTGCAAATGTAAATGTATCTGAATTAATTTGCCTCCCTCTGGACCCGTAAAGGTCTGAAATGCGATTGCGATATGATTTTTGTTGTACATACAAGTCATCTGCCCTGAATTTGATTGGGTTTTAGGGTATTTTGTTTTTTATTTCCAATGGATTAAATATTGATGTTTACTCTTTGAGTATTAATATTTTCTAGGCCCCTAGATAATGAAAAATTATGTAAGTTTATGTAAGGAAAGATTAGTAATTCCCTTCTAAGTCTGTGTTCTCATTTTGCAGTTCAGTGCCATATTCTTCTCCTTTCTGGTTATGTCTCTTCAATCACATCTTCAATCCATTTATTTTTTCAGTTTTTCTTTATAAACCACTCAGACTCTGTTGTTGCCAAACTTAGCTTCATGCTTTGCTTTCATGCTTCATTTGCTGTCACAGTCAGGAATGTTTTTGGAGGTAATCAAACAAGTTTCCTCCAGCTTCCCTCTCTTGCAGCATCTTCAGCTTTTGATCTTCTCCTGGAGAACTTTCCTGTCTTTGACATAAGGATTTACCTTCCTCTTTTGAACTGGAGATCACTGCTGGGACCTTCTCTGTGCTTTGTGTGGGAAGGATGTGGGCATGAAAAAAATAGACTCCTTTTCTTTGTCATATTTTTGCTTCATTGAAAAGACATCTGAAGCCTATTTGAAGGGGGGCTATAGGTGCTTATACCTAAACTGACTAAACTATGGGCAGACTCAGCCTCTGTCTTGGTGAGGAGCACAAGCCAGACAGACAATTCCTGTAGAAAAGGGAGGGGGCGGGGGGTAAAAAAAAAAAGGAATATTTTAAAAATGCAGAAAAGAATGTGCAGCAAAAAGTAGTCAACATATAGTAGAAAACATGGACACACATACTCAAAACCCAAAATTAGAGTACTTTTCATGATCCAAACAGAACCACCATGCATGTCTTAGCAGTTGCAGAGACCTGAGTGCATTCAGTTATCCTCATAAAGTGCCTCCTGTCACGTTCCCTGTGGAATGCCACGTGTTTCTCAAGGAGAACAGGTTACATCTTAAGTGTTCCTGCTTGAATAACCCTCTATTCCCTGTATTCACATCCATGGCATCGTATGGCCACGGGCCTTTGACAGGGATAGTGTCACAGATTCTTATTTACCCAGCAGCTTCTATTGGCAGCCTGGATTAATTTACACTACAGGTATTAATTACAAGGGAGGGCTATTGTTCAGCTTTATGCTGCTTCATTTGAGTTTATGAAGTCTTAGGATTGCATGGCTGTGGCTGAGCCTTCGTGCAAGGGACAGGTTCAAAACTGGAGCCAGGTGCTGGTTTTCCTTTGAGTGCTGCTGGTTTTGGATCACTCTGAGGGTGTCTGATGTCCTGCCAAAGTGGTGGGGGTGCATTCATAGCAGCTTGCAGCTGCACTGGGAGATCTACTGACCCAAAGGAGGTGTAACAGGATGTGAAATTCAGGAGTCAGTTCACAGAATCACAGAATCCTTTATGCTGGAAAAACCCTCCAGGATCAGAGAGTCTGGCTGTTTCCCCAGCACTGCTCAGCCCACACTGACCCATGTCCCCAAGTGCCACATCCATGTGCTTTTGAACACCTTCAGGGATGGGGATTCCAACACTGGACAGTACATTAAATTCCCAGCCCACAATCTGACACTTGCAGAGTGCTCAGGAACCATTTGTGCCACTCAATGGACAGATCCTCACATCCCCCATTCCCACTTGCCTGGACCTCACTGGTCTTTGCCTCATGGTCTTCATCCCTACAGGTGGGACACCAAGGCTGTATCTTTCTCCATCCCTATGAGTGATGATTACAGCTTTTTATCACCTGGCTAAAAAGCAGAGCCCTGAGAGCTGGTATTCATCTGGGTTGCAGGGTTTCTCAAGACATAATACCAAAACATATCTGCAAGGCTAAGTTTTGTCCAGATTCATAAAAGATGCTGAGGTTTGGTCAGGTTAGATGACATGTTGTTTATCCAAAAATAAACATCTTTTCTCTGGGGTTTTTTTTTCCACAGCTATTCAGCTGCTCGAGGTTAGTCTGGGCTCTGTGCAGTGTAACCTCCAGTTATGCTCAGAACAAGGGAAATACATATTGGCTGCTCTTGATTTCCCTTGAAACTTCTTGCTAATCAAACAATTCTCTGTACATGCTTTACTCTGAGAAAGCAGAGTAATTCATTTGCAATGGGGATGTTCACTCACTTGGTCTTTAAAATCATGCTCAAGAGCACAGTGAGCTGAAAATTAGTTCAGTCTCCCATGCAATTGTATCTTATGCGAACCTGTCAAATTTTGGTCAAGTCTTTGCAACCTGCCTATTGCAAATGAGGTTGAGAGGCAAGGTGTGGTTTTCATCTGGCTTTTTGGCCAGATGAAATTTCTGCACCCTGACATTATTTAGGGTTGGACATGACAGGTTATAAATGTGCAAGGGACAGCAACTCAAGTCAAACTCTTTCAAGACTGCATATTCCCAGTAGAACAGAATTGTGTGACAACAAACTGCAAAACTACTTCTATCTCTGCTATTTCTGCGTGAAGTTTAATCTCATTTAGTCTGCTAATAATGAAAGTGAGAAGCACATTGATGTGGCACACTGCAACCTTGAGGATGGAACAGTTCCAACGCAGTTTGCATTGTGTTTAATTTTTCCATATTTAAATGTGGTGAAAATTGACCACTTATTGCTATTCTTTGTTATTACTTCTATTATATTAAAAAAAAAGAAGGATTGCAAGAGATCAAATATAGCTGTTCTTTATCTAGGGGTGGGTCTTTTACAGTTAGAATGACATTTCTGTTTTGCTGAAACAAGAAGTAGTTTTGAAAGGGAAAGTTTTTGGTTGTGTGAATACATGGTGCATCTGAGAGTTTGCATGAATATGTCCTAAGGGCTGTGGCTGTGAGGTCACCATGAGCAGCTGGGATTTGGATTCTAGTAAAGCCAGATGAGTGGTGAAATTTCCCTGAGTGCTTGTGCAGGCAGAGGGAGGTCTTGCCTTTAAAAACTTTAGAAAAATGTTTATTATCAAAGCATTAACCTGCTCCAGGTATTCTCTGAGGTTTTGAGATCCACTATGGCCTAAGACTCATATACCTGGAGCAGCATGTATTGGTGCATGTGATTCACTGAGAGTCAGAAGCTAAATCCTTCCTTCCATCCTGGGATAAGCATGTCCTTAACGGCTGGATCAGCACTGAAGCTGTGGCCAATATTTCCCAATAACCTACTGATGTTAGAAGCTCAGGTAAGGAGCAGAATTTGGGATGTGAGGCACTAGTGGATGATGCCCTATTGGATTTGCAATCTCATTTTATACAAAGTTGGGCTTCAAGACCAGCACTGGTCCCTCATGGATGAGTCCTCATCCCTGGAGGGATTTAAAAGCCATCAGGGGACATGGGTCAGGGGCCTTGGCAGTGCTGGAAAGGGTTGGACTCGATGGTCTTGGAAAGCTTTTCAAACCTACGTGATCCTTGGATTACCCTGGGTTTTGTTTCCAAATGAGGTCACACAATTTCACACTTTTGGAAACTTTCATGATGGGAAAAATGAAAAAACTGAGGATGCAGAAGTTGAGGAAGAGGGAATGAAATATTAATACGTGTTACCTTCTCATCAAAATTCATCTTTATTTACACTGAAAACTGGAAGAGTATAATCAGCACAGGAAAATGCAGATAAATATATTTATGAAATACATATGAGTTGTTTGCTACTGAGTAATAGTGAGTACTCTCTGTGTTCAGGATGAAGCCTTGCTGCATGGTGAAGCATTCAATGAACAGGGTTTGTGGAAGGAATAATATCTTTTACCACCCCATTAATAACACTGGGAAAAAATTATCATGCTGTCTGGCATACTGAGTATCCAGAAATGGCTTTTCTTTTTGATCAAAAATACAGTAATTTCACGATTATAAGCCGCACCATTTTGACTAAAATTTTGGTCCGAACCCAAAGTGCGGCTTATATTCAGGTGCAGCTTATCTATGGACAAACAACGAGAAGTTGCTGTTTTAGTTTGGAGGACAGGTGTCTGCTGAGAAAGGCAGGAGCTTCTCTTTGAAATGGTAAATGTAAACCCCCTCCCTGCAAATTATTATAATTTTGAAATCAAGCGGCTCTCAGGCAAAGATATGGGAATTAGGAATAACAGTTCTTTACTAAGGAAATTAAAATA
>PYHW01009372.1:5430813-5442087 GCA_013186435.1 Turdus rufiventris | reverse complement strand
GTAATTTTATCAGTCCCACAGTGGGACTCAATGGTCATGAGCAGAAAATGACTGGCTGGAGGAAGGATGGGTTGTGAAAAGATAAAGAGCAATGCCCTGCCTGGTTTCAATGGATGGGCCATTAGCAGAATATCTGCCATTGAGATAAGGATCACTGCCCCCACCCTCAAGAGATGGTGATAGAACAGATACCTTTTATCACACTCTGTATTGTAACCCAAGACAGTTGCTGACACCTGGATGTGCGGCTTATAATCATGAAATTACTGTACTTCTTTTGTTCTGATTTTAGGAGGCCTTTACTTTCCCTGCAAACTTTGCCCAACTCATTGTCAGTGTCCCAGATGAGGCAGCTATGGATATTTTACTTGTCACACTTCTTTTTTTTCCTGTTGTTTTTTTCTCTAAAGATGGTTAAAGGGAATGAGAAATGGAATTGCAGAAATATGAAGACACTCGTGACTTGTAAACACAAAACTTGTAAAACACAAAAAATGCACGGAGCCCTGAAATGGGACAGAAATGAGATTTGTAATTCACATAGAGAGAAAAGATTTTGGAGAGCCCAGAGTGTGTGGCTGGTACATAGATCTCTGTGTACCCAATACAAAACAGAGAGTACAGCATGTTTTTGAAGACGTGTGATAATTTTGACTAATTATGTCTATCTATGGAAATTAATTCAGCTTTCAATTTTGAAATGAAGTAACTTTTAAAAAAAATTCTGATCTATTCAAAGCAATATTGAAGTACAGAATTAACAATATGATTTTCAACAATAGCATAAATTTATTTCACTCCTATTTCTGAGCAAAAGTGTTTAACCCAAGAGGATATTCTCAATGTTTTCTTCAATTTTGAAAACAGCAGATCTGGTGAAAGGAGAAAACAGATATTTCCTTTGTGATTTTTTTTCTTTTTTTAATGGGCTCCCACCCTGGGGCTGAACTAATGAAAAATAATGATAAATCTTGGAGAATTAGATGAACAAGGATTTCTGCACTGTCACAAGGTGGGCTGCCATGTGCTAAGCTCCATGCCTCTGCAACTAAACCACTATTGTCTCCTGAGCAAGGTCATTTAAAGCTCACTTCAAAAAGTCATCATCACTTTGAAGTCACAGTAGGAACATCAGTTTAGCATATCCTACAAGCAAAGCCTCCTGCATGTGGTAGATTGCCTCTCACAGGCCCTGCAGAGGGATGATCCAGGCTGAATCCTAATATATTAACTGTTTTGATGCACGCTTTGGTTTCATGTAAGAGCTGCAGAAAATGCAGGTGAATCTCATGGTTTCTGGCCTGGGTGGGGAGGATGATTTTAGGACGGGTAGGAGACAGTGGCTGAGGGTGATGTAATATTTGACACAGCAGCACAACCACAGAGTCACAGAATACCCCAAGGCCCCACAGACCCCCCAAGAAACATTCAGTCCAAGCCCTGGCCCTGCACAGGACAACCCCAAAAATCCCACCCTGTGCCTGAGAGAGTTGTCCAGACACTCCCTGAATCCTTTTCTTTTCCCCTGTGTTGGCCTTCTGGAGTGACAGCAATAATATCTCTTAAAAAGCCACACTTTTGGAGAGTTCTGGTGAGATAAAGAAATGCTGGTACAGGTTCGAGCCAGCCTTGCATCTTTAGTGCTGCCTCTAGTGACAGGAATCCCAAAGCCTTGCAAAGGCTCCGCAGCAGCTCTCCCCTGTGGTTTGGCAGAGGTGCTCACAGCCAAAAGCCAAGGAATCAGAGAATGCTTTGGGCTAGAAGGGGCTTTTAAAGGTCAGCCAGCCCCTGCAACGAGCAGTCACATCTCCAACCAGATAAAGTCATTCAGTGCTCTGTCCAAAGCAAAACTCCTTCTTCTCCAGCACCCCCGTGCTCCAGGCGTGCTCATAATCTGCATTTCCAGTTTGAACCCTTGATAAAGATGCTGTTCCCCACCTCTGAAGGCATGCCTCATTAATAAACGTAGCTGTCAATTACTCTTGATAGAGATTAATTATTTTTGAGCTCTAAACCAACCCTTTGAATTCAACACTTCTCAGAACAAGAGGAGAAAGACATCTTCTCTATCTGTGTGCCATTGCCAATTCTGAGACAGAGCTGGCTGCTGGTGAGCTCAGCAGAGCCCCTCTGCTTTCACAGGGCTTGCTTTAGGCTCTAATTATATTTTGCTGTGTGTAGCTGTCTCTGGAGTTCCTGGTACTGTGTCACAAAGAGGTTTAATGGGTGGGCTGGGTGAGTTTTCCTCTCTAGGCTCAGCTGCTGGATACACAAGATCAGCACATCTCCAACCAGAAGGTCACCAGAAGCTAATCTAGGAAGAGATTGTTTTATCCTGGTGGGATGAGCTCTCTGCCAGGACAAACAAGAACTCAATTCAAATGTTTGCTGTGAATCAAGTGTGTTGGGAGGCCAGGTCCCAGCTTTGTGCCCTAGCCATAGGCTGTCTGACATTTTAAGGATGCTCCGACCCAGAGCTCTGTCACAGAGGAACACGCTGTCAGCAGTGGTATAAAGGAGCTTCGACTTTGACAAGGCAGTCCCTTCCATCAAGAAGAGGTTTTGTCAGACGGTTCCTGGTGGGCTGGAATGCCAGACTTGATCTGACAGGCAGGAGCCAAGGCATATGGGTATTAAACCAAAGTCCTGAGCTCCTGCAAGGCTGTGGCAGACTCAGGCTGAAATTGTACCTAGTCTGCAGGTCCAGGTGCCTGCCTCTCCCTGTAGCAACAATTCTTTCCACACTAACCACAAAAGTATTCCTTTCCCAGCAGCAATTCAGAGATGGTAGCAGTGCCTCTCCCCTATCCACCCATCCCCTTTTCCCCTAGCCACTTCCCAAATCCACTGCTCAGTGCTGAGCAGCATGGGATGGATCTCAAACACTGCTGCTCTTGAGAGTGCTGTGGAAACAGAAGGATAATTGCTAAGAGCTGCCTTATGAGAAGCATCCATTGCTGCCTACAGCTCAGTTCCTTGCTTTTAACCCCATGTGCTTTGCCTGTGAGGGCTGTGACATTTCCCAGATATTGGATGCTGCTGCCCTGCTCAGCGGTAGGTCAGGCACAGGGGAGGCAGGCATGGCTGGGAATTCACTGCTCCCTGCAGGAGGTGATAACCTCAGGTAATGAAGCATGGTCAACTTGGTTTTCCTGCCCAAATCTCACACTCCTGCTGAAGGAAACTCAGCAGACTGTGCATAAACACACTATCTAATGCCCCAAATAATAGCAGGTACAAAATTTCTTTAGGCAGTTCCATCCTATGGTGCTTCGAGTGACCATGATATCATATTGCTAAATAAATGGCATTAACAGATGAATATCACACGGCTGGACAATCAGCTGCAGCTTGCAGGTGGCAGGATTTGGCTGGGATATGTCCATGCATTTTCCATGTCTGGAGGCAGGACAGACGCTGCACCAGAGCACCCGGGGGTGTTGGGTCTGGATGAAAATATTCTGGGCAGGGTGTGGGGCTAAAGCTGCACCTGGGATGGAGATGAGAGTGGGGACAGCCTGGAAGGGGAATACTGGGAGGTAGGAGGGCAGCAGCCCCATGCCCTTCATCCCCCAGGATGTGTCAGGAGTGCATCACATTCACAGACAAAAACCTCTTGGCTCTCAGCAGAGAGAACCTGACTCCAGCCCACAGTGCAAAATTAACCTTTCCTCTTAGCTGTTGAGAGCTAAGGCTGAGTTAATCAGTAGCAGACAAGCTGATTGACTGCCACTCCTCTGCTAAATTAATGCAGTAGGGTCACATCAGTGCCACCCCACTGTTCCCCAGAGATGGCATCCTGGCAATGTCTTCAAATGCAGACACACAACTGTAAAGAAAAGGAAGGTGCTGTAACCACACAGGGCATTTACACTTGTGCATTGCAATGTGAAAGTGGAAAGACAAGAGAAAATAGCTACTGCTCTTCCTACTGATTTTTTGTTGGCTGTTCTGCTCTTGGCATCTTGCAGTACGTGCCTCTGAAGCTGCTAATTTTGCTCCTAGGAAAGCTTCCCTCCCCGTGCCTGTGCTGCAGTGAGCCTGTGCACTGCTCCATGGAGGCACAGCTTTTACATTAGCATTTTGCATGTTCTCAGTGCTAGGAAAAGCATCCAGGAAAAAAAAAATATCCAGGCAACATCATGATCTGTGTTTTACAGATGAAGTCAGAGCCATGTATTGGGATTNAAAAAAAAAAAGAAAAAAGAAAAAAAAAAGAAAAAAGAAAAAAAAAACCAAGTGGGTATTTTTTAAAAGATGCTTCTGCCATTTAAGAATAGGGAACAACATCTACCCATGATCAAAATGAAGAGCACTTGACTTATGGCAGATCTCTTCCTGGCTGCAGTGAGAGCTTTTTCTTGCATGCTTTTAGCAGCTGAATCCTCACTGTCTTTTTAAGAGGCAGCATCCCTTTCCATTTAAATTGCTCATCCACCATGTCACTCTGTAAGATGTGCTGATGTACAGAGCACAGAAGGACCCCTGAGCAGCATGAAGAGCTCCTCTCCTTGCTGCAGCTGAATGTCAAATTGCTTAGAGAGGGAGAAAGTGCTGGCAAAAATTCAGCACGGTTCAGGGTTTGCTTCCTGATGATAGAGGAGTTGAAATTTTTCTGAAAGCAGACCTAAGGGTCAGATGTGGGGACAGGCTTGAGTGTCCAGTTTCAGAGTCATTAAGATGGAAAAAATTAAAGAAAAGACCTGATGAGCACAGACTAGGCATTGTTTGTGAAGCAGGAATGTGCTCTAACCTAAGCCAAGGACCTCTAATGCTCTTGAAGTAGTTTTGCCTACAGAAACACATCAGCATAGAAAAGGGCCATGCCAGGACATGCCATACACCACGACCTTGCTGTTATAATAATGGACAACATAAAACCCTCACAGCACAGTGTCCTGTGACTGCCACCAGCCCAAAGTGATGGCCCATCCCTGGGCTCAGGAGTCAGCTCTGCCCCAGGGCTGACACTGGCAGCAGTGATGTGTGTGTGCAGAGCCCTTGGGACCACTTGGTGCTCTGAGCAGGAGGTCAAAAGATGCCATTCTGGACCTCAGATCTGAAATACAGCCATGCTGAGAAACCTCTAAAGGTTTTTGATCTGGCAAATAGTTTCACCAGCATTTTCCTTGCTGGCCAGATGTGTTTCTGCAATAACCACACAAGGTGCCCTTCCTGCCCTGTGTTTGGTCACTTGCCCTTCATGTTCTCTGCATGTCTTCCTTGATGCTCTGCATGCACTGAGACATCCTTCTGCCCTATTTCTCAGAGGCATAAAGCCTTATCCTGCAACGGGTTAAACCACTGTAGCTTGTCAAGTTCTTCTGGCTTCCAAAAAGTGGAATGGAAAATTAATCACTGACATCAGATTAGATATTCTAGAAGAGGTGCAAGGAGCAAAGCTTCTTGAAAAATGTAGTCTGTAATTAAAGATTGCAAGGTACAATGGGTCAGTTTTAGTTAGAGCAGCTTAGTGGCCAAGTAGGAGATGTAAATTGCCATCCCCACACTTTGCTAATGCAAATGAGCACTTTTGGTGTTGGTGTATCTCTAGCAGATTGCTAAGCCCTGTGAAGTGAAGCTAAAGAGTTAAAGAGAATCATTAAGACATTTTCTCCTGTCTGAGCCCAGTCTGTTCTCCTTTTTCTTGTTATATAGTATTTATTGCAGTTTTATCATTGTTATTTTATTTACTATGGCACATTTTGCAATGAGGTGCCAGGGGTGTCAGCTCGATTTTTAGCCTTTTCCCAGCACATTCATTAAACGGTGACAGGTGATTTTCCCTTCTGTTGGGGCTCTGTCCTTATATTCCTCATCCTGGGAGCATCACTGTAATTCAGGGAATGGTCCAACAGCCACTCCTTATGGGTTTGCTTTCATCCTCTGCCTCTGTGGGAGCACCAGGCCCTCTGCTGACTTTGGGAATAACTTTTAATATTCACAGATTATGGTGGAGGAGATGGGGGATCTGTTCTGGGAGTGGTAACTCAGTGTTGGTGATATTCCACGGCTCCTGAGAGAATCCATTTCTGTAGCTGGCCTGGAAGGAGAGGAAGGATTGTCTCTTAACTTTATAGAGGGAAAAAAAAGTTGCAAACCAAGAGTCATGGTTAATGGTTGGACTTGATGATCTTAGAGGTCTTTTCCAGCCTTAATGATTTCATGAATCTGTGGTGCAAGAAGTTTTGTTTTTCCAAGGATCTGTGTGTGAGGACACTTTTGCATTTGAGTCTTTCACAGAAGCAGCATGCCCAGGACTCAGAAACACAGAGATGACATTGCACGGAGCTCTGAGTATCAGCTACACAGGGCTCAGTAAAGGAGCTCTGTTGAGGGCTTGTATGACATCACATACTCTTCAGTAGCAGATTTTTGCATTCATCTTCACCTGTTTTGTGTCGTGCTGCCTGCCTCCAGCACTCATTTTTCACAGGAGATATGGCACGAGGTGTCTGTCATGGCTGTTTGCTTGAAAGAACAAGATAACCAGTTGACTTCAGTGGTAGATTTTGAAAGCTGCTCATATTTGGCTCAAAGAAAGTTACACTGAAGGTCGTGGGAGGTTTTTTTTGTTGTTGGTTCCAGAATAAACTGAGCTCACTTTTGCTGTCCTTGGGAGCCAGGTGAATCCCACCCTGGTTCATCTGAAGAACTTGCTTCTCAAACTCACTGACATGATGTGTGAAATGTCCATGATGAGCCTCAACCGAAGGGTTTTGGTGCCATAAATGATGGATCTTCACAGTGCCACAGCTCCTGGGTTTACTCCTGTTTCCTCATTAAATAAAAAAGGCTGGATGAATGGATTTCTCTTTTTTAGGGTGGCCACCTTCACATTTTTGTTTCATGCATTGTGACTGACATTTCAGAGAATCAGAGAAGGTTTTGGGTCCGTCCAGTTCTGCTCCCTGCTTTGGGCAGGGACACTTTCCACTAGACCAGGTTGCTTGAAGCTCCATCCAACACAGCCTTGGATGTGCCATGGGGTGGGATGTCAACAACCCTGAGCAACCTGTGCCAGTCCCTCACCATCTATTTAGTAAATAATTTATAGTCTAAATTTCTCCTTTTTCAGTTTAAATCCATTATTCCTTGTTCTATCACTATGATATTATTTCCTCAAAATACTTGTTTAGTATAAACTAAACTGTCAAAATAGCTCTAGGACAGAACTGGGTCAGGCCTGAGTTTGGGCAGACCCTGTAACTCATCAACATTTAGAAAAACTAAAACTGGTCCATAGGTCTGGGTTCATTTAATGCCTTTGTATCCACATCAAAAATTTTCACTTTCTCTTCTATTTCGCTCTTCAGTGTCAAGGCCAGGAACCGAGTGATTTGTCCTCCTGCCCTGGGCAGTGAATATGCAGCATCAGAATCTTGCCTATGGATTTTATTCCTCTTGTGGAGAAGGGGGTCATTGTACCAAGAGCCACAGTTCAGACCATGCTTTCGAGATAGCACAGCCTGGATTGGTCTGTATTGTTATGTTTTGCATCAAACCACTGAGTTATTAATGTACTGGGATTTCTGCCTCCCTCATTGCAGTCAACAAATACGTGGTCCGGGTTTTTACTGGGGAAGTCAGCGGCAGCGGAACAGATGCGGATGTCTTCATTAATATCTTCGGTGAGAAAGGAGACACAGGTATTCAAATGCAAATCATTTCCTAAAATATTTCCTCCTGCTCTGCAGGCCTGTGATCTCAACAACACACATACAGGCAATCTGGCAAATCTGCAGAATAATTTGGCTGAGAGAAAGGCACAGCAAATGGTGGCGTTCGCTCTGGGGGCCCCCACATCCACAGCCCCTGGAAGGTGCATCTGCAATGCAGCAGTTGTGGCTGGGTGTGGGCATGACTCGAGTTACCTGCCATTAAAAAAAGCAGACTCTGGAATAAATGCAGCACAAACCACCAGCAGAAAGCAGCGGAGTAAGTGACAGCCCACTGAAGGGTCAACACCAGTGTGTGTTTACAGGGAATGCAGTGAGACCTGTGTGTCTCGTTTTCTGGGTACCTGGATGGATAATGATATCCCTTCACTTTGGCAAAGGTGGTGGTTGAGCCTGCTTGGCCACTTGTAAACATAATTTAGGCAATTAAATATTATTTTAATATTATTTAATATAATATATATCATTATTTATTATATATATAATATAGATGCATTTACAATTTTAATATTATATATTATTTAATTATATAATTTCTATTAGTTGGGTTTGAATTGCTTTTTTAAAGAAATATTGTAATTATTTTTAAATGTTGATTATGTTGCAACTTTAATTTAATTTTTTTAAAAATTAATTGAATAATATTAAAAGATATGACCAAACCAAGCTTTCTGGGCCATGGACAGAAGTGGGTGGAGAATCCCAGAGATTCCTGTAATGAGGGAGTAAAATTTCTTTTGCTTCTACACTGCACCTATCCTGTCAAGTTCAAAAAATTATGCTATGATGTCTGCCAAGTGTCCTTGAACAGATTATAAAACCTGGTGGATAGGGCTCATCCATGATTAATCCTCCAGAGTTTTACAGGGGGATTCATCTGATCTCTCTGCAGACATCCTAAAGTGGGAGTCTGAGTCTTAGCTGGGTGTCCAGGCACTCACTCATAGAAATAACACCCCTAGAGAATGATTCACCCCCTCTAGAGTAAGAGGGATGAGTTCCCCACTGACCTCTTTCTCTGCATTGGTGCCTTGGGTGGGTTTCATCCCACTCACAGCATCATCCACACAACCAGGAGCACAGCTTTAATACCTTTCATAAAGGCAAACCCCTGTGAGAACAGGAAAAAGCCAACAGCCCTGGCTGGGTCCTAATTTGAAAATAAATCCTTCCTCTTGGATACAGCAAAAAATTCTGTGTCCTGAAATGTCAGGATCTGCAGCTTGTGACCAAAGCCTTTCTTGAACAGTTTGGAGATTTTCAAACACAGTAAAAATAAAAGGAAATGTGGTGATATGAAAAAAAGAAAAAAAGAAAAAAAAAAAAGAGCCATCTGGATATATATTTCTGAAAGCTCTAAAGCTCTGAGAGCTGTAAGTAACTGTGACATTAGAATGGAAATCCTGGTCTTTTGTGTGCTTGAGAAAAGGTACCTTTTTTATTAGAATAGAAAGACCTCTGCCTTTGCCTTGAATCCTGGGTGCAGAGAGCTGATATCTAGGGAATATTTGATTCAGTCAGTGGTGACATTCCTAAATATTCCTTCACTACAAACATACATGTGTCAGTAACTCTTTCCTCCTTGGAGTTATAATTTATTACTTATTTATTTGTGGTTTTTTGTTTGTTTGTTATTGTTGCTGTAGAGTTTTTTGTTTGGTGTTTTGGTTTGGTTTTTTTGTTTACTTTTATTTTTACTTTTTCTTTCCCATTCAGGTGTAAGGAAACTGGACAATGACAAAGATAACTTTGAAAAAGGAGCAGAAGACAAGTTCACTCTTGATGCTCCGAATCTGGGAAAATTAAGAAAAATTAATATTGGGCATAATAACAAGGGTGGCTCTGCTGGCTGGTTCCTTGCAAAGGTTAGTTCATTGAACATAAAAATCTCATGGGCTCAAAATATCTCATCCTCTCCGTGGTCTGGTACCAAGAGATGTAAGGATAATTGCTGGTGATACAGGTTACTGAGAGGGACACAAGTAATTTCATTCTCTTGACTTAACTCATTACCATGACCAGAAAAATACTAGAATCCAAGAGTTATCTGTTGGATCTGTTCACACTGAAAATTTGCAGACTCATAACTTGCCCAAATTTAAATTATTTATCACTGGCTCAGAAAAAGAGATAAGCTTGCCACAAAGACTCTATTCTTCCACTTTCCTGTTCATTTTAATCTCCTGCCATGGGGTAGGAAGGTATTACAGTTTTTAGTGTAATGTTTGAAGGAATATTTCATAATATTTCATTTCATCTATGACTCTTCCCTTTGGTCTCATTTTCTTTCCTCTGCTGATGTAGTTTAACACAGCTGGCTTTAATCCACAGAAGGCCTGACCCCATATTTGTAAATCCTCAATAACAGGATAGCTTGATGTAATACAAATGCAAATATTAGCACATGCTGCTCCACCATCACATAATGCAGGAAAAGTTACGATGTTGGCTGTCCATGAAAAATGTGGAAGTGGAAAACAGAATAGCTGTGCTCAATGTCGTAAATTGTGGGGGTCAAAAACCACAGAACCTCATTCTCACATCAAAGGTGTAATGATATGATTTTTGATGAGGTTGGTGAGGCTGCTCAAGTCCCAAAACCTGGTGTAGTGACTACTTGCAGCCAACACACCAAACCTATGTCCTGTCACAAGCCTCCAGGATGTTTACAGTGAAGTAAAATGCAGCTTTGCAAATTCAGATGGAAGGTTGGAGAACTGAGTTAAAATAGCTCAGTTGTTGTCTACTGGTTTTAGATGTTTTTTTCTGTCATTTGGTTCAACACCTGGAACCCCAGTGTGTGTTCCTTGTGTTTTCAGAGTGGCTTATACTCAGAGATGGTTTTGCACCTCTAAATGTAAGAATAAACCCACTCAAAGGAGCCCAAGGATGATCAGCTGGTAGAGAGGCACTGGAGTGTTGATATTTCTCCTGAACCTTGTCTATTTTAGTCTCTAGCACTCCAGCTCTCTGATGCTGACAATCCCAGCCCTGGCAGACGCTGCTGTCTGTGTCTGCGGAGGTACAACAGGACTCAGGAGTGATACAGGCAACAGCACAGTGTGGGATGAATGACAGGAGGGGAAGCTCTGTTTCCCAAAGAATGCTTTCATAATTTTATCAGAAAGGACAGATTGCAGATTCTCCCTCATTGTTGAGAAAAGTGTCAAGGGCTTTCTATCAATAACAGTGATTTTTTTTTTTTCCCTCTGAGACATAATCCACACAGAGAAGTAGAGATTTTGATTTCTTCTCTTCTGACCAAAATCCTTCAGTACTCTTCTCTGCTGGTTTAAAATACTGTAGTAACTCTATGGCAGAAGATATCAATAAGAAACACCTCAGCAGGAGGCGCAAAAAAATAGTCTAATATTAAAGAGGAAGATTGTTCACCAGCTTGTTTCAGCAAAATATCACAGAATTCTAAAACAGTCTGGTTTGACAGGGACCTCAAAGACCCTCCAGTCCCACCCCCATGGGGCATGGACACCTTCCACTGTCCCAGGCTGCTCCAAGCCCTGCCCAGCCTGGCCTTGGACACTCCAGGGATCCAGGGACAGCCCCAGCTGCTCTGGGCACCCTGTGCCAGGGCCTG
>PYHW01009372.1:5413810-5425456 GCA_013186435.1 Turdus rufiventris | reverse complement strand
CCCTGGAGCCTTCTCTTGTGCAGCTGAGCAGCCCCAGCTGTGCCAGCCTGGCTCCAGAGCAGAGGGGCTCCAGCCCTGGAGCATCTCCATGGCCTCCTCTGCACTGGCTCCAGCAGCTTGACATCCTTCAGATGCTGGGGCATGAGTTTCAGCATTGAAAATACTGCTTTAGAGGGGTATAAAATTAAACTCCTACAGTATTTTGAAGAATTATATTCATTTCCTTAAGGCCCACTGGGCTCAGAGCTGCCTCAGATATCATCTTACCTTTACAGACTAGCCAGGCTACATTGCTCATCACTATAGAAGCAAAGTTTCCTTACTCTAGATGGAAACAAAAAATATAATAAGGAGACATAATGGTAGAGGAGGAGGAATGGGATATAAAACACGACTCTTCCTGCTGTCTTCACCTATTTTTATTTCCTTAGAGAAATAACAGGTCTTAGCCCTGTCCAGCAGCTACGTGTGGCTCCCAGGGCGGGTGTGTGCTGGATGTGGAGCCTTTTTCTCTAGAGGGAGGCAATGGCACACGTTTGCTGGGAGAACTGCTCCGTGCTCTGCTGTGTAGGCATGTTCATCCATCCCCACACACTCCAGCCTGGTTCTGCATCGAGCCAAACACATGTGTAAACAAAATATTTTAATTAGGATAATAGTCATGGTTTAATCTGCGAGTGCTTCGGGTGGGCTCCTGCTTAAGCAGCAGGTCATGTGAATAAGCTTTATCTAAATGTTAGTCAGTGTTGTGACCACACTGCACCTCCAGCACGGTCCATTTAGCTAAAGCATCTGCAACCTTTAACCCCCTATTATCAACCCTGATTGTTATTGACAGGATAATTCCCTCACTGCTGCAGTGCAGGAGATAGACAGAGAGCATTAGCCTTGAGAAATCTGTGACCTTTAGCTGCCAGATTATAGAAGTGTAAGACTCCGAGTTAGAAAAGACCTATTATGTCATCTTGCCTATCTCCCTGAGCATACAGGACTGTCCCTTTTCTGTGGAGATGATCAAAGCTGGGCTGAACCTCACTTGGGGTATCCATGGTGAAATGTCTCCCAGCACAGCATCCAGAAGCTGCTCCTGCAGCAGATTGCAGCTCCATATGCAGCTTGTATTTATTCTGTGGGTTTTTTTTTTATTCCCTCTTCTCCTTATCTTGAATGTTATCCTGGAAAACTGTTGTGCTAGGTCTTGTCCTCCCTGGTGTTTGTGCCTCTCTGGCTCTGACAATTTTCAAAGTGCCTGGATGTGGAAGGATGGGAGCCTGAGGGATGTGCCCAGCCACCCCTGGGAGGATGCTGATGGGTATTTGGGGACATGCCTGGCCTCCTCCAGCTGCTGCAGCCCTAGCTCAGCCACATCTCCCTCAGTGTGGTTTCTCCCTGGAAGCTCTCTATCAGCATTTAATCCTGGTACAATGTCCCATTTCCTGCTCTGTGCATGCTTCACTCCTCC
This sequence comes from Turdus rufiventris, assembly GCA_013186435.1. Taxonomy (NCBI): domain Eukaryota; kingdom Metazoa; phylum Chordata; class Aves; order Passeriformes; family Turdidae; genus Turdus; species Turdus rufiventris. The sequence continues at coordinate 5,423,994 of PYHW01009372.1, read as the reverse complement.
TTTCCCTCAGCCAGAGGTCGGGAGGCCATACAGACAGATGAGAGCAGCCTTTGGTGTCTGAGCTCCACTTGCAGCTTTCCCCAGGGAGAACAGGCTTCTCCATCACATGCCATCCACAGACTTTGCTTCATTTCTGCTCACCTAAAAGCTTGCTGGTGCTTTTCAGAGAGGAGTGGTCATGAACAATTTTGTATATTATTAAAATAGGGGCAAAACTTTTTCTGAGCAATCCCTCTTCCCCTCATTTTTTTTTCAGTAATTCTTCTCTCTTTTTCACACAGTCAAACACTGAGTAGGCCAGTAAAAATCTAATTTATATGCATACCATCATATTTCTATATTCCATTCTGGGCTCTGAAGGTCAAGCCATGCTAGTGTGGGCTCAGGCGTACTGAAAGGGTTAGCAATTCTCTAATTAGGATTTGTTAATAATTCAGATGATGTCTGAGTGAGGAAAGAAGGCTGTTCCTTCTCCTGTAGGTGCTGCAAGGCCTACAGGAATGACACACATTATAGTCAATAAAGTATGGAGATAACGGGGTCTTTAGAGGAAATAATGTCACTTTTATACATGCAACCATATTCTGGTATGAAAACCCACGTAAAGTTCCTGTAGGTGGACTGGACTTAGGGTTAAAATGTTGGATGAAGACTTGAGATAAAAGTCTTGCAGGTTGGCCACAATCTTAGGGTATGTCATGTAGTACAGAAACAGGTGTTAACTGAAGTCGTGTCAACTTTAGGCATTTAAATAATTCAAAATCTTTTGGAAAATATCTGTACACTACTCTGTGTTTGTCCCACATGATGCAGCCTCACTAGGGATGGATACCTGAGTGGGCTTGAGACAGCCTGTTCTGCAAGAAGCATTTTTGGGATAATTAATCCAGCCTCATTATCTCAGGATGAGGTGATAACATGTCTCTGTCCTATTCCTCCTTGTTCCAGACACAGATCAGACAAGATTTTAGGAGCTACCTCGAGCTGCATTACACTGTGCACAAGTAAATGGAGACTCCTTCTCACTGACAGAAGGAAAGACGAATATTTCCCTGACTTTATGGTCTTTGAAGCTTGAGTTGTAGGTATTTGGCAAGCAAACTGCAGCTACAGGGTTGGGTCACACCCTGCACTACCCTGTTAGTAGAGTATAACAAGAGAATATGGTTCATCTGAAAAGAGGTCGTTTATGCTTTACTCATTTTCTTTTAAATGAAATCATAGAATTGTATTTCCAATCTCAATTCTGCATGTCATGCAGTAGCTGATCATGTTTGAGCAGAAAAGGAAGAAAGGTCTGTGTCTTTCCTCATCCCACCCTTTCTACCTACCAGGGAAAACAATGATCATTATGTTTTTCACCAGGGCACCCTATAAAAATTATTTAAACAACTATCTTTAATCTTTCTTTCTAGAAAAACCCTGGTCTCTGTGGATCTGGACAAGTGACATTAAAAATGCAGGAACAGATGCCACCATCTTCTTCCAGATTTATGGAGACAAAGGGAAGTCAGATGAGATGAAGCTAGACAACAATTCAGACAACTTTGAAGCTGGACAGACTGACAAATTCATGGTATGAATCTCGTGCAAGTGGTAGATTTGGCTGGGTATTGTTTTCCAGGGCTTTACCTTAAATCCCAGGTGGAAAATCATCAGTGTAAGATTTTTACTCCTTTAGATCCTTCTAAAGTTGAGGGGAAGTCACTCCATTTGGTGGTGATGCACGTAATTTACTTGCCTATGGATATGGCTTTTCTTTCCGAAACAGACTTCTCTCTGATTTGGCACTTACAAGATGTTCAGAGGTGCCCTTTGTGAGTGTGCTTTGCTGACTTACAAAAATGGATATTTTACCTTTTTTACCCATTTACAGATAGAGCTTCCTGACCTCGGCACCTTTTATAAGCTTCGGATATGGCACGAGAAAAGAAATCCCTTTGCTGGCTGGCATCTGAACAAGGTGAGGAGACAGCAAGGGAAGGTAGGACTGGAAAGCCAGGCTGGTGGCAGAGGTCTGCAGTGCCAGTCCTGGGTCACTGTGTTCCCCAGCTGGCAGCTGAGCTTGATCTGCAGTGCTCTGAGGTGCCTGCCCTGTCAGAGGGCAAGACAAAATGGGCTAAAGTTGCACCATGGAAGGATTAGATTGAACATCAGGGAAAATTCCTTCATGGAAAGGGTTAACCAGCCCTGGCCCAGGTGCCCAGGGCAGTGGTGCAGTCCCCATTCCTGGAAGGATTTAAAAGCTGTGTGGATGTGGCACTTGGGGGTATGGGTCAGTGGTGGCCTGGGCATAGTTGGATCTGATGATCATGGAAGGCTTTTCCAACCCAAATGATTGTGTGATTTTGTGCGTGAGAGCAATGGGGAGAGGCAGCTCCCAACAGCCCAGACTGATGGTAAAAATCCCACTTCCCATGTCAGACAACTGATGTACAGTAATTTCACGACTATAAGGCGCACCCTTTTGACTAAAATTTTCCCTCAAACCCGGAAGTGCACCTTATAGTCCGATGCGCCTTATCTACAAAGTTCGGAAAATTGTGAACCCGGAAGTGCGGTCTGCAAACCGAGCCAGGACCCGCGGGAGCTGCGGCAGTGCAGGGGGAGTGGGGAACCGCTGGAGCCGTGGCCACCGGGCGGGAGAAACCGGGAACCGGCACGACTGCCGGGCAGGGAGAAGCGGGGGGAAGCAGCACGGCCACAGGGAAGCGCCGAGAAGCGGTGAGAAAGTGCCGCAGAAAAGCGGCCAAAAAGCATCGAAAAATCGCGGCGAAAAAGTGGTAAAAAATTGCGGTGAAAAAGTGGCGAAAAGCCGCAGCTAAGTCGCCAAAAAGTGGCAAAAAAATCGCGGCAAAAAATTGTGACAAATAAGCAGCGAAAAATTGCAGTGAAAAGCCACCGAAAAGTGGCGAAAAATCCCTGTGAAAAGCGGCAAAAAAGCGTCGAAAAATCACCGCGAAAAAGTGGCGAAAAATCAGCGAAAAACTTTGCAAATTGAGAACCTGCCAGTAATTCGCTACTTTGTTGCGCGCTGTGCGGCTCCTCACTACAAAAAAATAGTGCGCCTTATAGTCCGGTGTGCCTTATGGTCGTGAAATTACTGTACTCATCTCGCTGCTACCAGGGGTTTCTTCCTTGCTCTTCAGGAAGCTTCCTATTCTTAGGCATCACTACTGCATAGACAGACAAACCCACTCTTTCTGTGGCTTATTTACAATGCCCATAACAAAAAACCCTCAGCCTGATTCCAGCAGAGATTGCACAGTGCAGCATCCCCTGTCCTGGAGTGCTGACATCCCTTTGATGGGGGGTGAGCTCCTGCAGGCTGGGGAGGATCATGGAGACTGTGCAGAGCAGAGCAGCCCTATGCTGTGTGGGAGATGGCAAGGGTGACCTGCTTGATCTTCACTCACACCTCCTTTGCTCTACCAGCAGTGATTACCATGCTGTCTCCCCTCACCTCGATTGTCTGGACAGCAAGTTCACCTCTAAGCTTCACCCCTGCTCCTCCTGAAGAGCTTGGCTGGCAATCTCTGCACTTAACAAAACACTCACTTTGCTCTGCATCTGTAAATAAGCGTGTTGGTAAATCACATTTCACCACTTGGAGCTTTTTCTTGGGCTCCTCTATTGTGCTTTGCAGATCCTGCTCTCCTGCATTGACTTGGAGCTGTGAAACCATCCATTGCCAACACCCATCTCCAGGGGTAGGAGGGCATCAAGTGCTGCTGTTGTCACCATGTAGTGGGAGAAAGTGTCTGGCTGGGGTCTTTTGTGACAAAGAAATTGCTGGTCAGACTTTGGGCTGCTGCTATCATCCCTGTTAGTTTGTTCACAGATGATGAGCAAGAATGTTTGTGTCTTCCACAGCTGTCTATTTTCCTGTGGCATCTTACTCTCCTGCAGAAAAATTATGTTCAGAAAGGACAAGATGTAACTTAGAGTGTGCCTAGGATTCCATTTTGGCCAAACTGCCTGAGTAAATCTGGTTAAGATGCATGAAATGAATTGATGTAGGGTTGGACTCATTTTAAGGCTTTTTCAACCTAAATGGTTCTATGACTTTATAAAAACCAGTCTGCCCATATACACCCAGTCTGATGTTTTCTGGATACCTCATGGCACGTGAATCCCATTACCTGTGCACCCATTGTAGCATCTAGGAAATTAGATGAAACCTGAATGATGGTTTGCTCCAGTCCTCCCACATTGCAGGCCTGGTTTGCTTCATGATGGGTCAGGTTTCCTTTTTCTATCACAAAACCTAAAACAGCCACACTGGTCAGGTTAGAAGTCCCTTAAGGCCAACCTCCTGTCTCTTGTTTCACATGAGGTAGTGGTTTTAGAAATGTAAGAATAAAGACGAGCATTTATGATACTTCCTCCTAACATTCTTTCAAGTTTTGACTACTTCTAGTTGGACATTTACTTCCTAAACTGATCTATCAAACAGAAAGTATATAGCAGGTTTATTTCTCCAGTTATTAGTTCAAAGTTTCCAGCCTCCCCTTGAACATTTAAACTTTCAGCAATGAACTTTGTTCCACAGGCATCATTTGATGCCCTGTATTTCTCGAGGCAGAAGAGGGAACAGCTGATCCCTCTCTGCCTTCTTCATTGTCACCTGCGATTTTACAGACCCTCTTCACACAACTGCAGAGCACCACCTTATTTGCTCATTACTCCTTTGGGAGTGACTGCAGATCTTTTTTCAGGCCTCCTGCAAATTTTTTTGTTTGTTTTTTTCCTCAATGCATTGATTCTTATCAGCAAGAACCAGCCACACAAGCCCCATCCCTGATTTACTCCTTGGGCTTGTAGAGTGGCACATGATGAGCCATTTGTAGAGCCACAGAATCCCTCAAAAGTTCCTCAAAAGTGCCATGGAGTGATTGGAGAAAGGAGGAATGAAAAGCCATCAGCTGTGACAGACTTTCCTCCATGCATCACTACAGTGCACAAGCTGGACAGCCTCATTATTAATGTGCTTTATTTCTCTGCTGCTACCTACTCATGCCTCCCCAGCAAAAACCTGTCAGGATCTTGTTGCCTTTTTGCCTTTAAGCCTGTGAACTCATGCAGTGTTTTGGTTTAATGAAGGTAACTCTGCTGAAAACGCTGACAAAAGAAAAATACTCATTCAACTGCGGCCGCTGGCTAGATATAAATGAAGAGGACAATGAGATCGTGCGGGAGCTCCCCGCCGAGGGATCTCTGGTGACTGAAGTCATGCCAGGTGAGAGCCACGGGCTCTGTGCAGAGGCTTGCTTAGGACCTGAATAGAAAGAAACCCTCTTTGTGCGAGAGATGCACAGGCAGACTGATGCAATTCAATTAACTTCTCTTTCTGGCACTTTCTCTCTGCAGTATTTTCTGTGTGCATCATTAGCTGCATCAAGACTGAGAAATCCCAGCCTTCTATTAATTTTTTTTTTTTTTGAGCAGGTTTCTCTGTGATGGGAAATGGGAGAGATCTGGCCATGGTACAATTGTTTCCAGGGCTTGTTTTTTTTTTTTTTTTTAACTTGTACTTTTTTTCCAGTCTCCCTTAAAATGTGAAATGTGAGGTTTGAGGAATATTCATGGAAAGCAAGCATAGCTGAAATGCAATCTAAAATTTGACAATCATATTTTGGGCTCTAAAGTTTTATTTAGTTATATGCAAATTTATGCAGCTGTATGTATAAATATATAGTAAGTTGCACAGCACATTGGTGTGTGCATATGCATCTTTCAGTATGTACGAGTAATCCAAACTATTTATTCTTATAATTGAACTGGAGATTTAATTAAGAAAAACTGCAGAACTTTGCCCTGGCTTCCTGGAGTGGCCACTTCTGCCTTGACCTTGTGTCACAAGAATTATATCTATTTAGAAGGAGAATTTAGGAGAGTAGAACATATCAAGGTAGCCCGTGGGATTTTTCATCTTTCTACTCTGCAGACCTTGAGTCCCTCGTTTTCTGAAATTTCTGGTTCTGACGCTGGTGATCTGCATGCAGTGAAGCAGTTCCTCAGAAGAGGAAGAGTAATTGTAATTGCAGATGTTATTAAAATGTAAATAAACCTTGTTTTGAAATGTATTTTTAATCAGCTGTGGAGAGGGCAGCTTGAGCCCTCACTCAGGCACTTTCCTGTGTGGAGAATTTGTTCTGAGCAGAGGGGAGATGCAGCACCTCTGTGTTGGGCTTGCAGGTGGATTTTGGAGGGAGGGTGGGAGCACTGCTCTCTGTCCCTTCCCCAGTCTGGAGAAAAGGGGATCTCTCTCAAAAGCTGAAGGCTGTGGGCTGGCTCCTTGTTGTGATAGTTCTTCCTGGAAATCCTTCACCCAATGGGATGGAAGGGCAGAAAAGAGGCCATGGCAAGGGGAGGAAGGTGGCAGATCAAAATCCATCCAGAAAAACTGCATGACAACCTTAGAGGTGAAAAGCAGGCAAGACAATCCAACCTCCCGCATAAAGTCTGGACTCTTGGAGGGATGATCTTGGGGAATCTTTTCCAACCTTTATGATGTAATAATTCAATGATCATAACAATCGCAAGGGGATGGGGCCAACTGGGCCTGTCTTGTCCCATAAATCAAACAAGAATTCCATTCCTCAGGTCTCTGAGCACTTGCCCCTTTCTAACTTCTTATCTACCTGCCATGGCCATGGGTGCTGAAAATGTTTTCCCCAGGCACACTGCAAGGTTCCCACCCCCAGGGCCATCTTGGGAAGGCAGAAGGGAAGGTAGCAGGTCAGGGGCACTCCGCTTCACAAGGTTGTTCTTGAAAGGGCCAGGATTTTTATGTCCTTGTTTGGAGGACTTTTATGAGTTCTCTCAATGCTTCAGTTCTTTCTATTTTTAGCTTTCCCCCCTTTTTCCTAGTGGTAACATGGAAATGTACAAGCCAATACATCAGCAGAAGTACTAGCTGGAAATACGAACACCTAAAATTAATTACAAGCCTGCAAAAAACGCAGCAAATTTAAACAGCGACTAAGGGCGTTGCTGGGGCTGTTTCACTAATTTGTGTCTCCCCAGTGATCAAATACAGGGTGACAGTGTGCACGGGCACGGTGAGTGGCAGTGGCACAGACGCCAACGTCTTCGTCTGCCTCATCGGCGACCAGGGCGACACGGGCGAGCGCGTCCTCTACAACTGCATCAACACCGTCAACAAATTTGAGAAAGGCAACGTAAGTTCACACAGCAGCACCTAGACACAAGGTTTCTAAAGCGTGCAGTGATTTTTTTATAGGGTTTTTTGGGTTTTTTTTGTTTTTTGTTTTTTGGGGTTTTTTTATATATAATGTGTGTTTGTAAACTCAGCTGATTTCCTTGCCAGCTCAGGGTAGGGAAGCAGGGAGAAATAAATCTTGTCGACAGAGCATCGTAACAGGTTGCAGCTGGAGGGAGGCTTGGGTCGGGGACACTGTGCCCTTGCTTGATGTATGCTCGTGGAAGAGTTTCTTGGTTTCCTCCCCAGCTAAGTTCTGACTGCTGAAATTGCATCTTCAGACTGGGGAAGGCTTCCAGGAAATCTACCAAGAATAAAAAGAGAGCCTTGTCTCTTCCCTCTAATATAGCACAAATTTGGCTCCCTGGGGCAAAGGAAGGAAAAAACATCTTATTTAATGTGAAAGTCAAACCCAAAGCCTAACATGTTTCCTTTATAATTCCTCCAGTCTGCCTCAACCATGCTGCACTCAATTTTATGTCTTATTTTCAAACTGATTTTCAATATATTTTTTGCCAGTCCATGTTCAGAATGTGGGGAGGTGGAAATAGACTGAAGTCAAGACAGATCTTATTCCCTGGAAAACTGGAGATAATGAAGAAGTCGAATAGTAGTTAAAGCCCTTGCAGCACTGGCAGTATCAGCAATCAAATAGTTTGCTGATCTGATCTATAGGGTCAAGCTACTTAATATGTATCCAGTTTTGGATCTCTAGGGTCCAACTTAGATTGGTAAATTGTAATCAATATCTCCAGAAGGAGATTCTGAGAATCTGATCACAGAACTCTGCAGATTTTCCTTCTCTCGTGTCATTATTTGATTGAAGGTTCAGAGGGGAAAGAAAACGAAGATAAAAGGAGGTCACGTTTTCAAAATAGACCATTGAATTTAAGCTTCTGAAATATGCATTAGCACTTTGAATTTGCCTTTGAGTGTCTAGAATTTCCAATTCTTCACTGAAATCATTGAGTTCTTCTAGACTTTAAAAGAACTTTCATCAAGTATTTCTTGTGCTTTTAAGATCTGTCTGTGGAACCATGGCAGTTATGTAATGTGAGTCCATTCTGGTTCTAAATTATGTATAGGTTTGCATAAAAGGACTTTGCAAATATCTTCTTTTTTGCCTATGCCATTATAGATATTTTAGTTTTGAAAGGTAGATCCAAGCTGTAAAGGATGCCATCTTGTTATATGATGAAGCTTGTGTTTGTCAAAATGGTAGGAAAATGAGTCATGTTTTGGTGCTGAAGTCTGTTTCACTGCAGGTGCAAAGACAGATGCTTGGTTTGCAGAGAATACAAATATTTTAAATGTAGATAATGGCTATTTTATGGCATGCTCCATGCTTGCCCATGTCCAGATTGGATGAGACTTGGATCCATTTGGCCTGGTGGAAGGTGTCCCTGCCCTTGTCAGGTCCCTTTAAGGTCCCCTCCAACCCAAACCATTCTAGGGTTCTGTGATGATTCTGTGATATTCATTCACCAAAATAAATCATAGGCTAACTTCCATGAAGGAGGATAGAATGGGAAAAATAATTTTGGCAATCAAATGATGTTATTAACAGTATGCAGACAACCTAAACCAAACTGGAGCCTATTAGTGAAAACTGCTCTCCTGGCTCAAGGAGCTGAAAGCTGGTGAATGAATGGGAAGTTGTTTAAGAATTGATCCTGACAAACTTAGAGCTCATATATTCAAGAGGCTGAATGAGTATATCTACACTGATTAACTCAGATACCCTGCTAAAAAGAAATGTTGCTAAGTCAGTACGGTCTCTAATCTACAGCCACTTAAACCAATAGTACCTTGATTACCAATTTAACTGAAAAAGTTTGCCTGCAGATGCAAACTAACAGCCTGTATAGAAAGTGAGATTTAAAGATGCCTCTAAATTTGGTGTTTGCCCTGTCGTGGTTCCAGTTAGTTACTTACTCATTAATTTATATCAGCCCTTAATAAGTAAGGTGAGCATCAGGACTAATGAATTAAATTACATTGACTTGGACTGAGTCAGGGAGATTTTGATGCCTTAAATCCCCAGTTCAGCAGTTTTGAGTGTGTAAGTAGCATTGACATAGTAAGCCCACCATAAACACTTTTAGCAGTGGCAAAATGCTGTCTGCATTCTGAAGGTCAGTTTGGAGTCCTGAAAGATGACATAACTATTATAGTTTTAACAAATTGTAAGCACTGCCTTGCCACCATGCTTCCTGAGAGCTAGCTGGATATGTGCTACCACCATGAGTGCTTCTGGGAGACGAAGAACAACCAAAAGATAGTGGTTATCTTTTTCTTACCTAAGCAAGGCGTCTCATCCAGATGGCAACCACAGCAGGGATATCTCCATGTTGAGCTACACACCCCAAATATGCTGTGTTTTTACATCTATTATTACCATGCATGTCCCATGAGTGTACATGGGCCACAGATACATTTGCCAGGCCTGTTTCCCAGAGGTGTAACTCACTCTTTTAATGCATTTCCCTTCCCTCATCCATCAGGGACTCTTGGTGTCAGTCAGCTCTTGGGTAACAGAGGGCATCATCCCTTGGGCTAATCTGTAGGTTGGTTATTTGAGCCTATTTCCGGGGAGGAAAAAAGAAATAAAAGGAAAAAAAGCATTAAATCCATGTCTCTTGTGGGGTACTGAGGGTATTTATCTGCTGTTGGTTCACACCAACTCATGGAGCAGCTGGAAATAGCCCTGTGAAGCCTTGCCCACACTGACATGCCAGGAAATTAAATGGGGTTAAACTGTGCTGGGTAGTCAATGCTGTCTGACTTTAACACAGTGTAGTGACTTTGAACTGTACCTCCAAACACCTCTGTTGATTTGGTCTGAAGTAACCTGCTTCTGACTTCTCAGGAAGCTTATATCTGAGCAGGGGTTTGAACTTGGATTTCCTGCCTCTCTGTATGAATTTCTTAATAATCAAATTACTTCTTTTTTTTTTTT
>PYHW01009372.1:5389524-5413760 GCA_013186435.1 Turdus rufiventris | reverse complement strand
ACCTTACACACCTAGCACAAATATTCAGGCTTTTTATTATTTGGTAAATTTGTACATTCTCCATCTTGAGAAGAATTATCTTGCAGCATGCTGATGATGTTGGTTTCATTGTGATAATAAATTTGAGTTGTTTGTTTTCTTTTAAGGAGAAATATTGCCTTACCTTTTTTATTCTCCTCTCAAAGGCTGATGAATTCTTCATTGAAGCAGTAACGCTGAAGCAGGTGAGGAGAGTGAGGATAGGGCATGATGGCAAAGGAGGAAGCAGTGGCTGGTACCTTGCCAAAGTGATAGTGAGGGAAGAAGGACAGCCAGAAAGTGAGGCTGTGGAATTCCCCTGCTACAGGTACTGGAAACAATGCTTGCAAATTAAGTCTCTGTCTCTGCATTTGCCAGACTTTGAAGAGCCTGGTTGTTGGTCCATGACTGGAATTTTCTGAGCACAGCTTAATCCTTTTTATTTATTCATTTGTTCATTTATTTTTTGCTAAGCCTGAAAGCAAAGAGTGTGTTTTGGGAGGTTTAAGATACAGCTAACTCACCTTACCAAATGACCAGCAATCTGGATTCTGAACTCCTCTGCAATTAGCTCAGCAATGCAGAGAATTTCCAAAAGACAAAATGCAACCTTCCAGTACCACACCAAGTGTCACTTGTGTCTGCCTGCTGCAGAAACACACTCTGCAACCTGCTGGTGTTACTGCATGTTAGAGGTGCTGGTCCCTCACATGCACATCCCATCTTTCTGGGAGAATGGGATGCTATTTTTTGTGTTGGGAGCATGCAAAATTATTATGCTGCCATCTCGAGAGCTCCTTGCATGAGGGGAAATGCATATCATGCAGACAGAGATCGTGGCAGGGCAGAGGGCTCTGATTTACCCCTGTGGATGGGTTTTAAGTGTAGTCTACCCTTCCCTACACAATCAAGTGGCCAAAAGAAATGTGCTGTACTGAGGCTGCCTGTGGGCAACCAGACACATGATCTGTCCTGGCACTAACTGGAGTCAGCCTCAACTCTGCAGCACAAACTGCAGAGAACTGGGTGAAAACATTATGGATTAACTCCTGTGTAGTCCCACTTACCCTCTCAGGATGCCCACTCTTAGCATGGACCTCCAGTGGCTCCATTTAACAACACCAAGTACCTGTTCCAAAAAACCACCTCCTGAGGACAAGTGGAATTGTGAAACTCAAACACAATTGTTTTAAAATTGAAGACAAAGGTAAAGCCTCTAAGTTGGCTCCTTGTCTCTTGAAAGAACTCCACTACATGAGGGGAGCCAAAAACCAGGAGCCAGCCCCAGCCTCTTGGCATTGCTAAAGCCCCGTCACATCAGAGAGCAAATCCACCTTGGAGCAGCAGACACAATGTCATCTTGGTTGTGAAAAGCAAGCCAGTCTCTCCCTTCTCAAAGAGCAAACATAGTCATTGCTGCCTTTTGATCCATATTTAACAACCATATGTTTCACTGAGTTAAGCAAGCAAGCCTGACAGGTTTTTTCCTCGGACATGAAGTGTCCATGTGGAGGGCTGCTTTGCTCAGACTCCTCAGAGATATTTCTGTGTCTAACTGCACACAGCAGCTGGCTCATTTTGGAGATTTCCTTTCTGAATTGTCTCCTTATGTGACTGCTGCACTGGGTGTATTCCACCAGCTCGGACTGATGCCCTTCCCCTTCAGTTTGCACCTGTGGATCAGAAACATCAGTGAGCATTCCCCTCAGGCCAGGGAAGGGAAAAGGACAGAGAGAAAATCCAAGACATTATCCCCAAAATATTCATGGTCAACCTTCAGGCTTGAGGCCACCAGCGATGGAATTCCACTCTTCTTATCTTTCTAAATGTCTCTTTTTCCCAAGTGATACCAGTGTTGCTCTTGTGGCTTTTACTTGCTGTCCTTGTGCCAGCATTATCTCTTTCCTCTCAGATTGAGAAGGTGACATGACTGATCGCCACCAAGCACAGGGACAGCTGCTCCCTCCATCCCTTTGGTGCCCGTGCCTCCCAGAGGCTGAGGCACCATCGCAGTGTACGGGTGTCGTCATGAGCTGAGATCTGAGACCAAGGTGCTCACCCACTGCATCCTCCAGGGGAGGGATAGGCACTTCCATGGCCTGCAGTGTTTGGATGTTCCCCTCCACTCCTGTGGGCCAAGGACAGCTTTGGCAGGAGCTCAGGGAGTGCTGTTTCACCCGCCTCGTCAGGGGCAAGAGGTTGGAAAAAGATTTGCTCAAGAAGAGGCAGTGCAAGTGGCGGGGGTTAGAGACTCCATCCAAGGGAAGCGTCTCTTTCTGCTTGGCCAGTGGACATGTTGTTCTCACTGCCTTTATCTCAAAGATTTGATGAACTTCCTCTCTTCTACACAGCACCACTGCACAGTCTGGAGAAAACACCTTTTGCTGCTGGGTTCTTACTGAAAGTTGCTCCATTGACCTTGTGACACTGAGCTGCTCCTGTGAGACAGCCAAGGGGCAAAATGCCTTCCAGCAGAAACACATCTCACCTGTGCAGAAGGCTACACAGGCTCCTTACCTGGCTGCAATGCACGTGGGGAGCAGATACTCTATCAAAAAGCTGCCTAACCAGCTTCCTCTCTAACTGATATCTTTATCATACCCTTATAGGTCTTCACTGTAGAACTTGTGGAAGTTTCTCTGTTGCTGCTATTTACGTATTTATACACATGACTCTGTTTTGCCTTTTAGTTTGAAATCTTTTCTGTGACTCCATAGGATCATCCATCACTTAGTAACCACAAGAGCTCTGTAAGAACTGTCTTGGTTGTACAAGGGAGCTAGCAGAGATAAAGAGAAGCTAAGTGAATTAATTGTGAGTTTGTGTCAGATTCAGGAAGAGCATAGAGAAATAACAATTCCCAGGCCTGTGCTTTCAACTCTTTAAACAGTTGGCTTAGAGTCAGTGATTTTTAAAAGAGGTCATTTGATCTGTACTTGCAAGGAGTAAATGCGAGTTACTTCCCTGAGCATTATTTGCAGAATTAGTAGTACATCACTTGGATGCAGTACTATTCCTCCCTTACGACCATGTGGCATTATAATATCCATGCTTTTAGGAACTGAAAACTGGATAATTCAGTGGCACCACTGAACGGTTTATACCTTGTAATACCTGATGTGATTTAGGCATGGTGATGATGAACACTAGCTGCAAAGCTCAAAATTACTGGAATTCAGCTTTTGCCTGAGAAATGAAGCCAAACTTTCTCGAAGATCAGAGCTTCTGATATCATTTTCTCCTCAAAGCTCTCTGGAAGTCCAGGAATGGACTAGCTGACACTCTCTAAAACTGCCTATTTTTTATAGTATTTATATCCTAGACAGAAATGAATTTTCAATCAGACAAAGTCATGAGTTCGTGATAGGATAGAATTTTACATGCTATAACTCATCACAACTCCACTGAAATCTTCAGTGATATGTCATTAAATTTTTTTCTTAAGCATCTAGCCCCCACCATCCTAATTTTTCTCCAGCACAAGCATAAGGGAACATTGTTAAGTCTCTGAAGAACAGCAGACCATGAATTGGATGATGCACTAGGAGACTCCTGCAAAAGAACATTTATTCAATCAAATGCCAAAAAATGTTCATCATACAAAGGAGCCAGAGAAACCTCCTTTTCTTGACTAAAAATAAACTGAAATGTCTATCTCTTTTTACACATTTTTGTATATACGTTATATTTAAAGGCACACACAAATACGTATGTGCCTCTGAATCTAACAGATGTGCCAATCATTCTAATTGCACTCAGGCTGGGTTTCAAATGTTATATATGATGTCATATTGTATTTTTTCCAGTGGTCACCTGACTCTCTGATCCTCTAGAAATTCTGAAGTGGCTTTCACATTATATTTCTGTCCTCTTTGAGTTATATTGGTCATAAAGCATCTCTTTAAAACCAAGGATGTGACACAGGACAAGGATACACCCTTGCAAAATCCACTGTGGCAGGTGAATTACATTCACTGAAATCATATAGAGGTTCTGATAAAATAAAGGATTTTGACATGCCTTTTGTACCAGGGATATGATGGCCCTGCACTGAAATATTCTATTTTCTGCAGCCAGATGTCAATCCATTTGTGTCTGAGGTAAGACTATAAACCCCTGGTTTCAATCTGCTGCTCAGTGATATGCTGTTGGAATTAAACTGAAGTGAAATTAGGATATTGATGCATATGTAATGAAAGGAAGGGATGCAGTGGCATTGCTTATCCAAATATTTCCTCTGTCACTAATCTTCTCAAGAAAATACTGTTTCTGCCACTCCTGGCTGTTCTCTTGGCTGAAACAGCACAGGGAGCTTTAAAGCCACATCTGCTGATAAACCTCCTCTTCCTCCTCCCACCCAAGATATGCTCCTTCTCTTGCCATCCCTATCTACTAGCACTGGTAGAGGGAATTTCTTTATCTTGGGGTGTGTCCTGCTTTTCTGATTCTCCTCTGCCCTCACTGCTGAAGCAGTTAGCATTTGCTGTGCTGCACACAGAGATCTGTTTCTTGTGGAAAGTGTTTTTATCCTGCCGCCTCAGCACAGGAGAGATTCACTCAGATTTATCCCAGACACCCCCAAAATGTCAGCAATGGCAAGCAAAGGTGACAGAAAGCAGCAGCATGTCCACTGGCAGCAGAAACAGCAGCTTGCAGGGCTCAAAATACAGGAGGAGGAGAGAAGTGTGTCTACCATGAGAGCTTCTGCCTTCCTGAAGGCCATGCTGAGCTCAGTGGTTCTGGGGTGGTGAAACTCAGGCTTGAATTTTGTGGGTCCTCCCAGTTGACACCCATGTACACAGAAGCATCTTGACTTTTGGGATGACGTGATCCCCTAGCCACTGGATACCTGTCCAAGGATGTGAATCCTGAGCCAGCATCAAGAACTACATAAGACAAAGGTATTAAGGACCAGTTTTAACAGGTAAAATAACCCCATCCCACCCCAGCCCCAAAATACCAATAAAGGCTTCCTTTCTTAAGACAACATGATGTCTTAGCATGCTCTTATTGCAATCTACCCTTGCTCAATTCTTGTCACCAGTTTCACAGTCTTCCCCACAGATTTTTCTGCTTCTCTATCCCACTGCATCCCTCAGCCTCTGCTGAGGCACAACACCACATCAGATATCATGTGGTGCTGGTGTGATCACCACATGTTCATGTGTTCTTCATGCTGACCACCTGAGCTTCTAGCCCTGTCCAAGCCCACTCGCACAAGGCCACCTGCTTTACTGAGGGAAAGGGAAGAATTTGGGTAGAGTGTACACCCCACAACCTTCCAAAGCTTAGAGGGAAGCTGGAGATGCGTGTTGGTGTGGTGGGACCCCTTTCTGCATGTCAACACTACCGCTCATGCTTCCAGGACTGGCTAGGTCTAGCTCATGTTTGGATTTCTTTCCTGGTGCTGTTTGTTTTTTGGGGTTTTTTTTTGCATGGTTTTTTTGTGCTTATTGTTTTCTTCTGGGTGGGAGGAGAGGGGAAGAGATTGAAAATGTAATATTCCTTCAGATGGATGAAGTGGAGATGTACCATCCTGGGTCTTCCAAAATATCTGGTCCAGCAGGTGATGACTTTGAGCTGTGCTGGCTTCTTACCAGCGAGGTGCCTTAGGTTTGATCCAGCTCTCAGCAGCTCTCTTTGTTCATGTCCCCAAATCCTAAGGACCATTCTCTGGTTTCCATATGTGCTGACTCACTGTCAAAGTCAAAGATGGACGCTTCGATGGGAAGCGAGCTTCCCCCGTTTCTGGCACACAGGTCAGCCAAGGACAAGGAATGTGTCACACTGACACTGTGGGCAGCTCACAGGGCACACGGACTGCATGTGTTTCTGCAGAAGCAGGTCTGCTGTGGTCCAGCATGGCCACCTTTACAAATAAACAGTTTCTGGGGATTTATTATTACTCCTTCTGGTTCTGAAGCCATTTAAATCTCGGCATGACCCGCCAGAGAGTGCTCATTTGTCCTTTTCTCGCCCCTGCTGGTTTGAAACTGTATTTTTAGCTGCAAAAGGCGCTGGTGCAGATAGATGTGTACCTGGGAATAAATGGGCATTCTGAAAACTGCTCCTGCTCTCACAGCACCACTGTGGGAAACCTGACCCTAAAGAGATGCCTACAGGAATATACGGAGAGCTGCAGCAGTCAGGGTTTGAAGAGGGAAGCAAGACACCTCTGGCTCTTGTCATGCAGTGGTTGCTGTAGGGCACACGATGGGGTTGAGGCTGTAAATCCTTCACTCCTGAGGCTGAAGGAGCAGCTGTGAAGGCTGCCAGGTTAACAATTAACTCCCCTCTGTTTTGGGAGGGGACTTTTGGAGGGGGACTGCAGAGGGAACTTTTGGAAAGGGCATGTAGTGGTAGGAAATTATCTTAAGCTGAAGGAGAGCAGAGAGATTAGATATTTAGAAGAAATTTTTCACTATCAGGGTGGTGAAGCCCTGGCACAGGGTGCCCAGAGCAGCTGTGGCTGCCCCTGGATACCTGGCAGTGTCCAAGGCCAGGCTGGACAGGGCTTGGAGCAGCCTGGGACAGTGGAAGGTGTCCCTGCCATGGCAGGGGTGGAACTGGGTGTTCTTTAGAGTCCCTTCAAACTCAAACCATTCTATGAGTCTGTGATTTTCCTTCCAGGGTTTTTTTCCTTTGAGGTCATGCTGCAGTTTGCTTTGTGCTGAGCTCCTCTTCTTGATTAGTCTCGTTGGATCTTTAGTGTTGAGGAACATTGCAAACCCTTCCATTTTTCTGATGCCAGCTGCCTGCACAATACCCAGCCCTGAAAATGGGCATAATGTAATTCATCCTCTCCCTTTAGTAGCAGAGGCTGCAAGTCCTTCTGGTCAATGAAGGTCAATGCTTTCAGGACACTGAGACTGCCTGTTCACAGAAATAACTTGTGGTTGTGAAGTTTGTGCTTTTCAGACAGAAGGACATCACAGCAGATGCTTATCTACTGCAAGCAGAGCTCTCACAGCCCCTCTCCTTGGAAAAATGAAGATTTAAAATGTGGCTGCCGTATGGTCTGGTCAAGTCCCTGCTAAGATAACAGAGATGCAGAGCCCTCTAAAAATACGTTTCTGCCTGTAGTATGGATATGGACTATGTGTGAAGCCAGCATAGATTTTGAAAGGTCTAACAGGTGCTAATTATTCAAAGATAACTTACTTCTGTTTGTAAACCAGATGGCTTGACAAAAATGAGGATGATGGTCAGATTGTCCGAGAATTAGTGCCTGCTGGGGAGTCACCATTGCTAAAAAGTGAGTTTAGCTGGAAAAACGAAGGTCTGGGTTTGAGTTGTACATGGATGTGTTTATTTGCTTTATTCTTCTTAATAATTCTTGTCAGTTCCCAGTAAATCTACTGGGCCCTTTTTGCCATTCTTATGCAAGAAGCTGCAGCAGGTCATGCTGAGAGAAATGCCTCTGACTCTTAAATTCTAGTTTATGAATGGGATTAATTTGCATATAAGAACATAATTGCAGTGCTATATATGCAGAAAGAAACATCGGTTTTTAAAGTTGTGATTTGTTTGAGAATTGATTTCTTGTATATCTTGATCTGAAAATCTTGAATTGCCACTATTTTAGTAGAGTAAATTCCAACAAATAACTGCATTTGCTGGAGAAAATCACCAAAAATATTATATTGTCCTTTTCTGGAGAACCAGGGCTCCAATGCTACAATTTTCTTTAGAACATGGTGCTTGCATGGTGCAGGGTGTTTTGTTAAAAAAAGTAAAAAAAAAAAAAAAAATTAAAATCAGAAGACCAAAGTTATTGAATTAAATTACAAGTATAAAATTGGTGAAATAATCCCATTTGCCTAAGTGAATTTTTATGGCTTGGGTAATCATCTAACAGTGAGAGCATACAGAATACTTTATGCTTACTAGTTTACCTTTTGGATCTCTTATTTTTTGGTGAATAACTCCAAGGTGTGACAGCTTCTCCAGCATGGCTCTGATGCTGGATGCATAAAAGGAGGGCAGAGCCTTTTCTGTGTCTGTACCTGGAGCCCTCCTCCCATGTAAATTATGTGATGCACATTGCCTAGCTGGGCACTGGAAATGCCACTCACATGTCCTTGTTTTTTGCATCAATCTTACTCCAGATGTCAGTTACCACATCAGTGTGAAGACAGGAGATATCCCCGGTGCCAGCTCAGACTCCAGAGTTTTCATCAAACTCTATGGTGAAAAAGCAGACTCCAGCAAAGAGCCTCTCTTAGTCTCTGACAATGATCTGGGCAATTATTTTGAACGTGGTCGAGTGGATGAGTTTACTCTAGATATGATGGATATTGGAAAGGTAAGAAATATTTGGTTCTATAATACTTTGTGCAAGTGTCTGAATTCAGGACCAAAATAACCCTCTATATTGAAGGTGATGAAAGAACGTTTGACGTTTACATTGGATATTAAGAGAGACATTTTACATAGATTTTACACCAGTCATCTACTGTGCATGCTGGCATGTGAGGAGTGTTTTAAGTCTATAGTTCAATACATTTATAAATTATTTACATGGACACTGGGGAAGAACACCAGGGTAAGGGGGCTGTTTTACACTACGCAAATTCTGTTGTGTTGGGTTTTTCCCTGCCCCTCTGGGCTTTTGTCTGCTTTTCTCAAAGATCAACCGGATCCTGATCGGGCATGACAACGTGGGCCTGCGGGCTGGCTGGTTCCTGGCCAGTGTCCAGATCACAGTTCCAGTCCAGGGAAGGCAGTACATGTTCCCCTGCAACCGATGGCTTGACAAGGACGAGGCTGATGGCAGGGTGGAGGTGGAGGTCTACCCAAGTGAGATTTTGCCTATTGAGAAATGTAAGAAGACACATGCTGCTTTATAGCTAAATATGTATTGCTCTTCAGGGCAAGGTCACTACTGTCTTAGACACTAAAACCAAAAAGTCACCATGCCTACGAGCTTGTATTGGTGAGGGAAGTAAAATATTCTCCTCATGTTTTCTGAAAGAGTTGGAAAAACATTACACAGATTTTCATCTCCATTTCCTGAGACCATATGAAAAATTTACATCCTGCACAACACAGCACAAGACAATGTGCTTCTACACTGCAATATCAGTGTGTTCTTCTTTTTTCTACATTTATCTGTCCCAGTTCTTTTTTCTCTTTATGCACCAGCACATGTCCCATCCTGCCTTTGTTATCCTGTTTCCTGGAAAGGAGAAGCTGATTGATAAATAAGTGCCAAATCCCTACTGGCCACTTGACTTCTATCAGTAGACCCCCTTCTCTTTTAAGGCTACAGTTAAAATTTGCTGTCAGATCCTGAGAAAGAATGCTGTGTTTTTTCCCTGCTCTCTGTAACTCCCTCCTTTGTACTGTACTAAGGAGATCATTCAACCACTCTATAGTTAGTACTGAAACAAAATTCCCTTTTAAGGCTCTGTTTTGCACCCCTCTGATACTGGCTAATACTTGTAAAAGGAAAACTATTAGGTTAGTCCTCAGTGAAGAGTTCTGTTATCTCACATTTAGTTTGGATAAGAGCAAATGGTTGGCTACATGGACATTTGTTAAGACAAGGTAATTTAATTTCGAACCTGAGCCCCCGGGAATGTTGTTATCTGGGTCTCTCTGCTGATTTAATTGCTTTATTTTTGGACTAGTGATAAACTATGAGGTGTCTGTAGTTACTGGAAACGTGCGAGCCGCAGGCACCAACGCCAAAGTCTTCATGCAGATTTATGGTGAGACTGGCAAAACGGAATTGATCATCTTAGAAAACAGATCCAACAACTTTGAAAGGGGAGCCACAGATATCTTCAAGGTATGATGAAGGCAGTCACTGCCACTTCTAAGAGGGGAAAGGAATGATCAGCCAAAGTTGAGACTTGAGACATCAATAGAGTAACTGGCCCAACCACAAAAAAAACCAAAAAACAAAAACCAAAAAAAAAAACCTACTCAGGACTGTTCTCTAGCCATAGTTTTGGAAGGCTTTTTGTTTCTTTATGGTTTTGTGTTTTGTGGAGGGACTTATACCTTCTGAAAGGCTACTAGCAAAGATGTTTTTTAAATTTATGCTCTAATAGCAAATTTGTTTATATTTACTTTCAAAAGGATCTCAAAAGACTTTAAGCTTTGAGCCTGACCACATGTTATTAGCAATTCTCATTGAGTAGCTGGGGTAAAAGAAAACATGTTTGTATGAGAATATAAGGAATCCCAGGTTTGCCTGTGGTCACACACACCATTCACTATGGGTACAGACATCAGCCCCACAGAGGTTGGCAGCTGTAATTCCTGTGGATGTGTGAGTCCCTCATGCATTTTACAGTGCCTGTAACTCTGTTCCAGCAGGCACTGCACAGCCCTGGCTCTCAATGTGCTCAGCTCAGCCCTCCAGGTGTCAGGAGGGTCAGAATCCAGCTCATAGTGCAGAGCCCAGACCTCTTTCTGAGCAGCCCAGCTGCAAAGGGAATGTTTGTAAGGGTGAGAATCTCCACGACAACTCAAGGGAGGGAGCCCTGGATAATCCAGAAAGAGGCTGCACAGTGGGTGTGGATCACAGCGTGGTCAGGCATCCTCTCCCTTTGGGACCAATGTTCTTTTCTGCCTTGTTAGCTTGGGGTTTCTGCCCAAGGTTTGGGGGACAGGAATGGTCTTAGTACTTGCCCTGATGTGGAATCAGAGCAAAGACAAGATGCTCTGCCAGGTCACACCAGAGCCACATCCTCTATACTGAAGGAGAGACCAACAGGTGGACGGTGAAGCAGAAAGGCCAGGGGGAAGCAGGATTTAAGGCGCATCTGTCACTTGTGCTCACAGCACAAGACTTGGAAGAGCAGTCTTCTTAGGAATTTGCAGTCCCACAGGGTTGGATCCATCTCAGCAATTGAGCTTGGAGCTAATTGCTGAAGGTCCCCTGAATCATCAAGACTGGGGTATTGTTCCAGCTGTCAGTGGCCAAATGGAGGTGCCTTTATCCAAAGCTTTACCAGTGTTGTGCTGTGTATTTTTGAGATCAGCTCACCTTCTCCTGCCTCATTTTCTGGCTTTACTGAATGGAGTTACTGATGTTTATCTATTTTTAATGAGTTTTGGGGCATTTGAAATTACTAGTACTTTATAAATGTTTGCTTTTTCAAAACTCTCTATAATTTTAAGATTAGGTTTCTCTGATTTTGAAGGAAATAAGCTTTCTAAATTTTATGAGTAAGAACTACTAGCCAATATCAGATTTATAATAAAGCCATATGCACAGTGTTCTGTTTACATAGCTTTGCTTATATCCTCTCTCTGATATTTATTGCCAGATTTGAAAATTATGCCCATTTCTGTGATATTTTTTATAAGCACACAAGCCAGAAGCTCCGGAGCATTAATAAACAGATCCTCTATCTCTTTCACTTATGAATGTTTACAAGAAGACACGGGCAAAAATAAGATTCTGTGAGCTACATGATAATAGGAAATGCCATCAGTCATGGACAAGGCATGCAGGATGATTACAGTAAATCTAAGGGTAAAGCCATGTAAGGAAAGATATATTCTTTATGTCAGGACAGCAGGATCAATTTTACTTTTTTGATAAGAATCTTGTGTGCAATTGATTTTGTTTTAATCTACAAAACGCTTCCAGACTACTCCAAGTGCCAGATTTCAGCC
The DNA here is from genome assembly GCA_013186435.1 of Turdus rufiventris. NCBI lineage: Eukaryota > Metazoa > Chordata > Aves > Passeriformes > Turdidae > Turdus > Turdus rufiventris. The sequence goes on along the minus strand of PYHW01009372.1, from coordinate 5,402,108 downwards.
TGAAGCAAATGTTTGCAAGTTTTATAACGTAAACACTGCATAACGGCATAAGCAATCATCAGAAACAAGTCACGGGTTGTTGAAGGATTGTGTGGAGTGAAATCTTCTATCCAGCTTCATTAGGTAGTAATCCGGACAGATAATCTAAACCAAGAAGGTTTTGTGTCTGCTGTGCTGACTAGAGGGATGTAAATCTTCTTACTGATCAGCCTTCTGCCACCGGAGCACAGCAACCACTGACGAGTGTATCCTCTCTGCTCACCAGAGAAAACACTTCTCTAATTTTCCAGATGAGAAGGAAGGAGAAGGGCACTCCAAACCCAGGGCCTGTGTCAGAGATCAGGTTATAGGAGTTAACTGCCTTTTCACTACACCATTATTGCTTCTTGCTGGGTTCATATCCTGTGCTGAGTATGAAAGGCATCTTAATATTAATTTTCAAAATGCCTCATACACTGAGAAGCTGTACAAACCTGGTGTGATATTATCATATATTCATCTTCAGTGGCAACACAGAGACAATACAGGTAAGGAGAGCAATGAGGAAGTAGGGAGCCCAATAAATATGGATTTAGCTCCTCTCCTAACCATAGCTACTCTGAATGTCTTCAGCTTAATGCGTCCAGATGAGATTTGGTAATGGAAAGTATGAAATAGTAAAGCAGGAAGGAAAAAATAAATGTAAACCTGCTTTAAGAAATTGTTCTTATCCTTGCTTAGATATTTTGGGTGATAGAGGCCATGCTTCTCATTTTTAAGAATGTACTTTATGAAATTAAGATTGTCTTCTAACTCCCTGGGTGCTGGCTTTCCCTTGGTGGCAGAGAGAGGCTGCAGATGTTGGCAAGATTTATAAGATTCGGATAGGCCACGACGGGACAGGGATTGGGGATGGTTGGTTCCTGGAAAGTGTCACACTGAAACGCCTGGCCGCAAAAACAAAGGAGGCTGATGAAAACAAGAAGAAAAACAAGTCTGGTGAGGAGGAAGGGGAGGAGACCAAGGAGGAAGAAGGAATGGATGTCTACACGTTTGTGGCACATCGCTGGCTGGCTCGGGATGAAGGGGATAAAGAGCTCGTGGTGGAGCTGGTGCCTGATGAGGAATCTGACCTGGAGGGTAAATACCAGAGGGAATGTATGTGTGTGTGTGACCTCATTCTGGGGAGGAAGAGGATGGTGGGTAAACTCAACATGAAAATACACAGAGCATGGATGAGACAGCCTGAAACTGGAATATCCTAAATATATATAGGATATATATCAGTCATATCTGTATCTCTATATCTATATCTATCTATGTCTATATCTATCTATATCTATATCTATATCTATATCTATATCTATATCTATATCTATATCTATATCTATCTATATCTATATCTATATCTATATCTATATCTATATCTATATCTATATCTATATCTATATCTATATCTATATCTATATCTATATCTATATCTAATCTATATCTATATCTATATCTATATCTATATCTATATCTATATCTATATCTATATCTATATCTATATCATCTATATCTATATCATCTATATCTATATCTATATCTATGTCTATGTCTATATCTATATATCTATAATCTATATCTGTATCTGTATATTTATGACTTCTATAGGATTCATCAAAGGTCATCTGGGGCACTTGGGTCAAAAGTCCCAGAGGCTACCACTCTGCATGAGAGCTTAGCAAAATGTAACTCTTGTTATGGCCTAGGAGAGGGGCTGGAGGAAGACAGAGCTGTTCATGTTTTAGGATAGATACCAACAAACTCCAGGCAAGCTCTTTCTGTGCTGGCATTGCAGGGGTTACACAGTGAGCCACAGATTTGATAAAATAATGGCCATTTTTGACCTGCCTTTGCAATTTCACTTGCAGAAAATACGTATGAAGTCCGCGTTCTCACTGGGACTGTGTGGGGGGCTGGGACAGATGCTAATGTCTTCTTGAGCATCTATGGCATGGAAAGAGGAGACACGGGTGAGCGCCAGCTGAAAAGGTCAAATAACCTCAACAAGTTTGAGAAAGGACAGGTAATGCATGAACTCCACTCACTCAAGCGAGGAGGAGGCTGGCAGGGCTCTCTCAGTCGACGTGCTGGCGGCTCAATACAGCTTCTTCTCACTTCTTTCTGGTTTATTTCTGAAACATAGTATGTAAAGCAAAATGCTTCAAAACGTTTTCCAGGGGAGATTCATTTGAATAATAAGCTGAACACCAATTCCATGTTGGAGCCACTTTCAGCATCTGCTTCCTGTAAGCATTCTGGTAATGCTTCCTTTCAGGAATACTTAAAACTTACGAACTTCAAATTTATATTGGAGAGTATTTTTGGGGCAGTTCAAGCATGGAGATATTTACATGCAAATACTGTTCTAAATGTCTAAATGCTCTGCCCAACCAGCCAGGGAATAAAAGCAATATTGCATAGTGTGCTGTAATTACATTGTAATCTAATCCAATTAAAGATAATCTCTTGTATGTTGAGTATTTGCTATAAAAAGTTTATGAACAATTAACAAGCTACTGTTATAGCCAGGAGTTTTTCAAGAAATAATTCCAAAGAACAAAAAATTACAGAAACAAAAAGCAGCTGTGGAAAACTTGCAACCACAGGAAAAAAAGAGCCCTAAGGTTGTTAAATAAGCTGTTAGCTGTGATTTATGAGCTTGGCACTGGTGAAACTGCAACCTGCACATGGTTCTTCATTCAGTGGGAAGAGCTCCAAGCTGCAAATGTAATGCTCCTTACTCTTGGGAGTACAACCCTAAGTCTACCAACATATTAATCACATTAAAATGTTTAAACTGTTATGATAACAAGGACCATCCTGTCACACTAATACAGTTAATAAATGATCCTCTTGGTTGTGGTAAATGACAAAAGGAGGAAATTCTGAAATGTTTGAAATAAAGCATATGGGCTGTATTTTGGGGCTATCCCATGCAGAGCCAGGAGTTGGGCTCAGTGATTCATGTGGATCCCTTCCAGATCTGGATATTCTAAAATTCTACACAGAGGTTTGCAGGAGAATTTCCATGGAGTCAACATGGTTTTTGTCCAGTTCTACATTCAGTCTGTGGGAAAACACTAAGCCTGAAAGGAATGATATTTAGCAGAGAGGAGTTAATCTTACAGGAAGCTCAAACTGGGATGAGGTAAAGAGGGGAGTGAAGGGCTGACCAGCTCCAAGGCTATTACTGCCTTGTAGAAGCCAAACATGAGTGTTAATGGGGGACCTCAGAGCTCTGTAGTTATTTTTGTACACCCACACAAAGAGCACAGAGAGAACTTACAAATAGCTATTTTTTCTAATGGCGAAAAAGATTACCCTTGGCCATTTACTGCCTTTCTTCCCTTCTTTCTTGGAAACACAGCCATTTGCCTGTTGCCTCCTGTGCAGGTAGACGTGTTCTCCATCAAAGCCATTGACCTGGGCGAGCTGAAGAAGCTGAGGATCCGCCACGATAACTCTGGTTCTAGGCCCAGCTGGTTCCTGGAGAGGGTGGAGATTGTTGACCTCAAAGAGAGCACCACGTGAGGAGCCTGTTGTGCCCTTTTTGTGTGGTCAGGAGAGGGGCCACATTTTTGAGGGCTTGCAGAGCTATGGGGATGCAGAGGAGATGCAGAAGAGCATCGTTGGAGCTCCTCACCAGCTCTCAGGGAATGGGCAACCTTTGGGAGCCTGGTGGCCACTGGCCATGACTCAGAGCCTGGGGCCATGCTGGGGTACCTCTGGGGGGGTTTTGCTGCCCCAGCAGCTCTGTAGTTTGGGAACCAGTGGTGTTTGGAAGGGAATCAGCTTTTTTCTGTTTCTCCTGGGATGGGCTCATCTCTCCCTCCTGGAGCAGAGCATTTCCCTTCTAGGCCCCGCTTTGAAAGTGAGCTCAAGTTGCTTGCCTTTTGTACTTAATGCAAAGGTCTGGGCCAAAAGCAAATTCTGATCTAAGCAAACTCTCAGGATTTCCACAGACAGCTGGATGAGCAAAGAAGGGGCTGTTCAAAACTTAAAATACGGGCTTGCCTTTGAGCTGGAACTTGCTAAACCGTTGCACAGTGCTCTGATGGTTGGGACCACACTTAAAGACAAGATGGGTCCAGTCTTCATAAGCATAAAATACCTGGGAGACTGGAGGTTCCTTCAAGTTACTGAACTCTTTCTGGGAGTGAAATGAAAATGAATCAACCATGTGGGGCTGGCAGCCCAGAACAGCACTCAGTAGTACGTTCTCCCTAACTTATTTACGGATTTAGTTCCCACAACACCCGATCTCAAGGATGAAAACAGATGTACTGCTCAGCTTTGAGTAATCTTGTTGTTTTGGTTTTTTTCCCTCAAGTAGCCTGTGATCTGTGCTTGTTTATGTTATTAAAGCCTGTGAAGTCCTGTGTAAGCACTGCTGTCATTTTGTAGGTATTACTTCCCGTGCCAGCGGTGGCTGGCAGTCGAGGAAGACGACGGCCAGATTGCCAGGGAGCTGGTCCCAGTGGATGAAGCATTTGTAAAGAAAGATTCCGAAAATGATGGCCAGTCTCCTGCAACTTTGGGCCTGGAACAGAAAGGTGGAATATATATGATTTTTCTGTATTTCTTCCAATGTGGGGTTGGAAAGGAACCAGGTTGTTAGTGCTGTCAAGGGCATTAACCACTAGCAGTTGCAGTTGCTCACTGGGCTGTGAGTAATTTTGACCCAAAATGAAATTTTCAGGTGTGAATGAAGTGTCAAGTGTGTCTCAGACTCTGAGAAGTGGATTCTCCTCATTTTTAGTTGATTTAATCATCTTGCAAGATTGAACTCAAAGTGACAAAACTAGGAAGATGGGTAATGTGTTCAGTCATAATTTCTGAAATTAAATGCGTATTGGTTGCTAATAGCTTAGGAATAAATCTAATTCATTTCACATCATGGACTGAAATAGTTAAAGTTCCAACATGAAACTGAGCAGAGAGAAAATACACCCAGAGAAAGAGAAGGGACCTAAATTTATCTCACTTTCCATCTTGCTGCTTGTACCAGTTGTCTTTGGAAATAACGTTGCCTCACTTGTAAATAAATTTGCATGGTAACCACAGAGAAGTGACGCACTCCTGGGTCAAATCCTGCAGGGTGCTGAGTGCCCAGCAGTTTCACTGGTTTCATAACCAGTAAAAGGTTTTAAACTCTCCTATTTCCTCCTGAGATGTTTTTGAAAACATTATATGAATAATTGCTGCAAGCTGTGTAGTCAAAAAACTCCACGACGTGTTTATCTGTATGATTCAGAAGGATGTGCTGGTCAACCAACATCTTGGAAAGATATGTCCAGCTAGGGAGGAAATATTCCATTTTGGAAATCTTGAGGTTATAGCACCTGAGTGAAGACCATATTAGACTTTTCCATTGGATTTTTTATGAGTTAACTGCATTTTCTAGATGATGGTGCAGTAGAAACCTCCCTACTGATGCTGTTCTGAAAGGTTTGTTTGTGAATATGGACCGTATGTCAGTGTACACACTTTCTGGTACGTGTTACATGCACATGTATTATTTTATGGCAATGAAATAAAGGGGTGAGGAGGTATGTGGATTTTTTAAATGAAATATTACAGTCAGAGGCAGCTTTGAGGCAGGTTAGAGGTTCCCAGGAAGCAAGTGGAGCACATTTCTTATCTGTAGATTTGCAGGCAGTGTGCTGAGTGACTGGAGCAGTAGAAGATTCTGGGACCAGGTAACTCAGCTCAGCTCAAGGGCTACCAGAGCATAGGAGAGGAATTAGAGATTACAGCATGGCAGTGATCAGTCAAAACAAAACTCAAACCAAGCACACATTTATGCAAGGAAAAACAGAGTTAACTCCTGGTCGGACCTCACACTCTTACATTAAGATATTTTATCTGGCAGCTAAATCAACGACATACACTGTGAAAGTGAAAACGGGGGACAAGAAGAATGCTGGGACAGATGCCAACGTTTTCATCATACTCTATGGAAGTAAAGACGATACAGGTATGGCTTCAAATGTTGGCAAAGGACAGCACTCCCTGTTTGATACCTGAACAGACAGGTCATGGTTTCTTTTATTTTCCTCAATACCCATTTCTCACTCCTTTAAGTGCAACTTTGTGTTCTGGCAGTCGGTGCACACATCGTGGTAACTTGGAGCACGGCACCAGCTGCTGTAAATCACTGCCAAACTTTGCAATGCTGATTTGCACCAGCTGCTGGTCTAAAGGTTTTAATTTCAATTATAGAAACAGCACAGTTGACTGGGACTACATTATTGAGTAGTGAATGCACTGGATGATTTGCTTTCCTCAGCAATGAAACAGCATGCTCCTGAAACCCAACCCTCTTCTGCCTCTTTGAGTGGCCCAGAAGTATTTAATCAGCTGATGAGCAAATCCTCTTGGAAGCAGCTGAGCTGTGTGTGCAGTGGCTGGGGTGCCTGTGAGAGTGACAGGGAACTGATGGGTAGCACTGATTTCTTTAGCTGCCAGCACAGCACGACAGCATCATCCCTGTTGCACTGCCAGAGGATCATCCAAGGAAGGAATTCTGTATATTTTGGGTGTTGATACAGACTTGGGCTCAGAGGGAGGGACAAAGCTCAGATCTTGAGATGAAAAGCCAATTTTTGCATTTTAGCCACTTCCCTCGTTCCACTGTTGACATTCCCAGAGGATTTGTTTCACATGCTGAACAATGTCCTTTTGCATCGCCACAACAGGGATAGTCAGCCTAAAGGCCTCAAAGATTAACAAGAACAAATTTGAGCGTGGGAAGGTAGATGAGTTTACAGTGGAGTCTGTGGACATTGGAGACCTGAAAAAAATCAAGATAGGCCATGACAATAAAGGTAAGATAATCTGCTTTGTAATGCAGTATTTCTAGTGCACTGGGCGCATTGCTGTATAAAATAACCTGCCACCAAGACCCCAAATGTAATTTACCTTTTGGTGACAGATCCTTGCTGTCACTTTGGCTTCTGCTGCCACTATCTTTGCTGCTGATTCCCTTCCCATGTGATATTAGGACCTCAGTGGTGTCAACTTGCAGATAGGTTTGCAACCTCTCCCTTGGCAAGAGTCTTTATAGTTCTACAGCCACACCTGTAGAGAGATTTCACAGATTTCACCAAACCTCATATTTTTTTTAATTTCATAATAAATATATATTTATTATGTATTTAGACTTATCTCACTTCTTTATTAAATTTTTGGTGGCATTTTGATCATCAGGTTTTGGCTGCTTTTTAGACAGAATTCTGTGTATCTGCTACAAACAAAAGGGAGGCACTGGAAGTATGCATGGATCTCTTCCCCTATGGGTCATTGTTGAAAACTCCTCTATGTTATTACAGAGGCCTCCTGATAAAAGTGATGCAATAATTAGCATTTCCATGTGCACATCTTTAACCTGACACTTATATGTGAAGGTAAATCTGAAGCATTTTACCTTAGTCCTGGGCAACTGCATCCAACGATCTTTACACCATATATTCTACATTCCCTTTGGCAAAAGACAGAAAGATTTATTTCCCGGAGCTCTGGCGTGCAGTGATTCATTTGCTGTTGTCTGCAGAGGCTTCATGGGTTATTCACTGTTATCTCTGCACCACAGGTAATTCAACTGGCTGGTTTCTGGAATGGGTGGAGATTGATGCCCCATCCCTGGGACAGTGCCTCAAGTTCCCTTGTGGCCGCTGGCTGGATAAATTGGAGGATGATGGAGCCACTGAGAGAATTATCTTCCCTGCAGACCTGCAGACAGTAGAGTACATCCCATGTGAGCAGAACGCCATTTCCCCAGCATGCACCCATCATTACAGAAGATGAAATCTCACTGTCTCATTCAGCTTTATAGGTTTTGCCTCTCCCTTGAACTGGCTTTGGAAAATTTATAAGTGGTTCATGTGCCAGCTATTCAAATTACGACAAGAAGGTTCCTCTGGGTGCTCTAGATTAACATTTACTGTATTTGCCAAATCAGAGAATCATTAGAAGTCATGTGGATGATTGTCTTTTTCTTCCTATTGCGCCATCCCCTCCAAGTCCTCTGCTCATTCCAAGCTGTCTTCCTTGTCTCCAGTTTCCCTTTGATCTTGCTCCATTCTAATATTGCCATTTCTGTTGCCAAAGCAGACACTCTGGTCTTGCTTCCAAGTCTTAGTTCTGCCAGTGCCTTTGGCATTACACACCCATCTCTTGCTGAAAGACCCTCTTCCAGAGTTTCTTTAGTGTGGTGCTTTTCTAGGAGTGTTGTACCAGTCTGCCTCTTTTAGTGTTCTGCAATTTTACCTTATTCTTCCCTCCCCTCCAAATTAATGTTTTGAGTAAGCATTACCCCAACTCAGCTCCTTCTGAGTACAAGCTCAAGTCTGCTATGGCAACTCAAACTCTTTAGTTCTGGGAACTTAGTTACCTGTTTGCAGAATACTGAGGATCAGATAACTTGGTTTTCCTGAAATAAATTAAATGTTTTTTCTTACTTTGCAGCCTGCTCTCTTCTCATGCTCCCCTCTCTTGAGCATCCTTGACAGTGTACAGAGTACAGCCTGGGACTGTATTTCACTTGTCCCTCTCTGATCTGCTTCATTTCAAGTGGTGGATAAATTTTACTCACCATTAGGGTACTGTCAGAAACACTTTTTCCTTACATTGAGTTGAATGCCACAATGATGAGGGATGGGGTCTGACATCTGGGAGTTGATTTCCTGACAGGTTCTTCTTGACCATTCATAAGAAAGCTAAAAAATTTCACACTGCGGCTATCTCCCCTCTCATCCCCAGTGTATACACTGAAGGCATCAAAAGCCCTACTGCCTGCAGTTTTTTATATAGATATCAAAATTTAGAGCTTCCCAAACTCCCTTTATCTTCCTTGGTTTCCTTCTTCACAAGTAGTTGTGGGAATAATCCCAGAGAAGGCCATCAGCTGTTTTGCCTTCTTCTTTTTTATTATGAAGACAGTGGTCCATGCTGAAGGTCCCTACCATTCCCAGATCCCTGTACCCTGCAGTCTGTAAGCTGAAATAACTTCTCCTCTGAGGATCTGCCACTGTCATGTCTTTGTGCTTCACCCATTCTTCGACCAAGGTATTTTAATTTCTGATGTCTAACTTTCTTTATCCAAACTCTCTGGAGCAGAAGACAGGATTCTCTTTGCTCCCTTCTGCCCTTTTGTCAGTCCAATGGAAGGAAAAGTAGATTCACAGAATTGAAAGAGATTTTATAGCTCAGCCAGTGCCATCCCTTGACATGGCAGGGACACCTTCCACTGTCCCAGGCTGCTCCAAGCCCTGTCCAGCCTGGCCTTGGACACTCCAGGGATCCAGGGGCAGCTCCAGCTGCTCTGGGCACCCTGTGCCAGGGCCTGCCCACCCTCCCAGGCAGCAATTCCTTGCCAAGATCCCATCCAGCCCTGCCCTCTGGCAGTGGAAGCCATTGCCTGTGTCCTGTCCCTCCATGCATCTCCATGGTATCCTCTGGACTCCCTCCAGCAGCTCCATGTCCTCTTTAGGTTGGGGATCCCAGACCTGGAAACGATATTCCATGTCTTTGTGTCTGAAAAAATAAATTGATTAATACAGGCAGTGATACCTTTTAAAGGAGTGAATATAACCCAGACCCAATACATGCTTCTCTTCTGCATTTCCCATGTTATCCCAGTCAGTATGTAATCTGATGTAGAAGATGACTATATAATTTATTAATAGCTCTGAATATTTTAATGATGTAGGAGCCTCTGGCACGCCATGCCTTTGAGCACACAGATCATGTTATCCTGATTTTTGTCAGCAGTCCACATCCAGCCTTTGGAAGCAGTCAGGCCTCTCTGGCAAACAGTTTGCACCAGGCCTGCTGTCAGCTTAGGCTTTTTCACCATTTGAACCATCCCCACTGTGCTGTTTACTCCATTCTGGTTTCCTAACAATTAACCTGTGGGTTTCAGTTTGCCAGAGGTAACTAAACTGGCTTGATTTGTTTTGTGATGACTCGTGCCAGAATTGTTTCACGGTGAAAATATGTCATCCACAGACCAATTAAAATCATCCCTGTGGGGATGCAGCTTTAAAAGTGCCATGTAAATGAAATGGGCATCTGACAGCTGAAAGTTGTGCTGTTGGTGACCTTGTTAGGGCGCTGCTTTGCTGATTCAGTTCTAAGCTGATGTTAATATTCAAGCAACAAGAGCAAGTGCTACGGCCTTCAGCAGAGAGGATAATTTTTAATTCATAACACATAGTATGTGATTTTTTTTTCATTTTTGGTATCCAGGATTTTCTTTTCCCCCCTCTCCTTACATTCTGGAGAAATTATTCCAGTTTACTTGCAGCATAACAGAGAGGATTTCACTGGGTTGGGAGGAAGAATATTGAGTATCTCCAGGCTGACTCTCTGTAGAGGAAAACTTCATCTGTGGCCTCCTGAGAGCTGTATTTAGAGAGCCTGAGCTTCTAATGAATGATTAGTCTCTTATATGGATAATCAGAGTAATAGAGGTGGTGCTGGGAGCCTTTTCCCTACCTAACAGAGATGATGAGTCTGAAACACAGTGCAAGCAGTAATGTAAAGACCAAAAACTACTGAAGATGTGGCAGAGTGGGAGGATGAGAATGACAAGCAGCTAGGAAGTCTGTAGCGAGGGATGGGAAAAGGGTGGAGGTTTTTTAGGGATGTACGGGAGAGGGGTGGCCAGGAGCAGATGGTGGCAGTGGCAGGATCCTGGTGTTGGAGGCTGTGCTTATGGGTAGTGGGATTGAGGGAAAGTGTCTCCCTGAGGCAGGACAGGTCCCTGCAGCTATTCAGGGATGCCCTGGTGCTTTGATTTCAGAAAGGATTTAAAGGAGTTTGGAACAGGATAAGTTTGCCAGATAGCACACCTGACATGTGCCCATGGCAGCGGAGTGTCTGAATTGCCACCATGGTTATATGGTCATTCACAGGATGGATTTGGGGAGTGATTCAGCTAATCCCAAGGAAAATGGCTTCATTCCTTGATTAAGTGCTTCTTCTTTCTTGATTACATCTGGAGATGTATGCACTTGTTTGATGAGCAGGTATTTGAACCTATGTTTCTTACTCTGTGAGCTGAACACCATCTCACCTTGAAAACTGAGGATATATTCAGCAAATCCTGGATATATTCAGCAGAACCTGGAACAGAGCCCCTGTTCCCATATTCCTGGGTCAGCCTTATTCCTGAGCCGGTCTGAGTCATAATCCAGCAGGACTCAGGACTGAGAAGCTGTGAAGATAGAATAGAACAAAAGGAGGCATCAGATTTTGGGGTCATGGGACATTCTGGAGAAACCACAGGAAAAGGATATGGGAGTATTTATGGTATTGAACATTATTTTCTGCATTCACCATGGGTTTGGGTTGTAATTTAACCTGTTTGACTCAGTGTTTCAGGGGAGGTGGTGCCAAGTGAAAAATGGAACAGAGGAATTATTAACTTCCTTGTGATGGATTTTTCTCATATGTTTAGTAATGGAAATATTAGGACTTTTTGATCAATAAGACTATCTTGAATATTTTTCACTGCCTGCAGTTGTCTTAACTTCATCCATCTTCGTAAATGTTCAAAAATTTGTGAATTCATGTTTTGCTGTGACTCTTGAGCTGTTGAAATAAATCTTGTTTCAGTAATTTTGGGTGGCAGGTACACTGAATGTCATCTGATTAACCTAAAAACTCATTACATGAACACATATCAAGGTCAATTTGCCTTATAAAGGAAAGGAATTTCCTTATGAAAGCATTCTCATAGGACTGACCAGCTTGATAATTTAACTGACCACAAGTGTGTGATTGCTCCTTTCATTGTTGAAATTTATAACTCACTTTTTGTTTCATTAATTTTTTTCCTTAGGAGCATTGCTAAGCTGGCTCCTAACTCCTTTTGGCTTGTTTCTGTTTTCTGTCGTTTCCTAAACCAGTTGTTCCTTACGAGATCACAGTGTACACCAGTGATATTTTTGGAGCTGGCACGGATGCAGATGTCTTCATTGTTCTTTATGGAAATGATGGGATTTGCACTCAGCAAAAATCCCTGTGCCTCAACAAGAGAGAGCAAAGGATGTATTTTGAAAGGAATTCGGTGAATCAGTTCATCGTGGAGGTAAGATGGAAGCATGGGGAGCCTTGGGGAGCATGCAGTGGTCAGGAACAGACACCCTCAGTCCTCTCTATTCTTGTGAAACCATCAGATTTTTTTACTCAACAGGAAATGCTTCAATGCCTGAGGTGAGTCTTGGACAGATGTGGGAGGTCACAAAATGCGACCCAAATTTTGGTAAAGCTGGCCCTTTACCAAAAGAGGAAGGTCAGGTCAGCCCCTGCCCCTCCCTCCTCCTCACCTCCATTGGATCAAGGATGTGTTTCCAGGCTCGGGAGGGGGCAGAGGTCATTTCCAAAATGACAGTGAGAGTGGAAATCTTGACCAGGATGTGCCACCACTGCTCTGCTCCTCACTGGTCTCACCCAGCTCTGCTGCTCTGCCCTGGGCTGGGGCAGCCTCACCTCGAGTGCTGAGGACACCTTTGAGTGCCACAATATAAAAAGGACATTAAACTATTAGAGAG
>PYHW01009372.1:5376173-5386422 GCA_013186435.1 Turdus rufiventris | reverse complement strand
TCTGGAGCCAGGCTGGCACAGCTGGGGCTGCTCAGCTGCACAAGAGAAGGCTCCAGGGAGAGCTCAGAGCCCCTGGCAGGGCCTGAAGTGAGCTTAAATAAAAAAGGGTGAGGGACTTTTTATATAGGCAGATAATTGACAGAACAAGGGGCAAGGGTATTAAATTGCCAAAGGGCAGGGTTAGAGGGAATATTGGAAGCAATTCTTCCCTGTGAGGCTGATGAGGCCCTGGCACAGGTTTTTCAGAGAAGCTGTGGTTGCTCCATCCCTGGAAGGGTTCAAGGACAGGGCTTGGAGCCCCCTGGTCTAGTGGAAGGTGTCCCTGCCCATGGCTGGAAGGTGGAACTGGACAACTTTTATGGTCCCTTTGAACCAAAACCATTCTGAGATTTTATTTTGTGATTCTACAATTGACATCAGCACTAATATTTTCTTCCCTGGGACTTCAAACAGCCTGAAACGAAATATGAAATAAGGTAAAGAGGTGGTGTCTCAAAAGTCACCAGTTGTTCATGCCGCAATATTTCACTTTTTAATCTTTTTTTTCTGTTTTCTGTTTGTTTGTTTTGTAGTTGTTTGATGGTGTTTCTTTGTTTGTGTGTTTTTCTGTAGCTGGAGGACGTAGGTGACATCATAGAAAAGATTCGCATCGGGCACAATGGTGGAGGGGTGAACTCGGGGTGGCACTTGGACCGTGTGACCATTCGGAGGCTGCTGCCAAACGGGAAGGTAGGCTGTGAACCCAGCCCATCCCCAGGAGCCGCCACTTCCATCCCCCAGATTGCATCTTCTGTGTACAAAGTGTGATTAACAGTGAAAAACGACTCCCTGAAGAGCAATGCGCACTAAACGAACTTGCTGGAGCCTGGGGATCTGGGGACAACAAACATGTGTTATCATGTTTTGTTCTTCAAATGCTGATGATAAGGCTCTGCAATAATTGCTTTTTTAAAGCTTCGTGTTCTCGTGTGTAGTGCTGTTTTGACGGATCACAGGGAAGGAACTGGAAAGTGGGTGTACTATTTTAAAATAAAAAAGTATTGTTGCCAAACATGGACGAGAAACAATATTGTCAGTCCCTTAATCCTGGAAGAATTAATGCAAGGAGCCAGTACAGTTAAGGCAAGTAAAATGCCTGTCAGTGCAACTCCCTGGATCATGGCAACAAAGTGAGATGACAGGATTTTTTGATGTTCATGTGAACAAGATTAACACAGTACAGTCAGATTGGTCACCTTGATCCTGTCCACGTAAGAAAAGTGTTCCTCAGCCCTGCTTTCAGGTGCTGGCTATAACAACAGGGATGAATCTGGCTGTGGGGATGTTCAAAAGAAAATCACCTCTTCAGGGCCGGTCCAGAATTGGAGCAGTAGCTGCATTGGGGAAGATCTGGACTCTTTCCCCTTATTCCAAAGGGATGTCAGTTTTATCTCCCCTCAGGTGACTTCTAATACCAAGATCTAAAACAGCTTCAGTCATGGTGAACCCACTTCTCATCTTGGTTCCTCCTTCAAAATTTACAGGCTATGCTTTATTCTCCTTGCTACACAGTCAACTCTCCTTGAACCTTCCTCGCCACAGAATCATGGAATTGTTTAGGTTGAAAAACTCCAAGAGCATCAAGTCCAACCCTTCCCCCAGCACTGCCAAGACCACCACTGACCCATGTCCCCAGTGCCACATCTGCAGAAATTTTAAATCCCTACAGGGATGGGGACTCCTCTACTGCCCTGGAAGCTGTGCCAGGGCTAGATAACCCTTTCTGGGAAGAAATTTTTCCCAATATCCAGTCTAGATCTTCCCTGGTGCACCTTGAGGCTGTTCCCTCTCCTCCTGTCCGTTTTTCCCTGGGACCATACCCTGACGCCCACCTGGCTCCAACCTCCTGTAAGGGAGTTGTGCAGAGTGAGAAGGTTTCCCCTCATCTTCCTTTTCCATCCTCCTGAACAAACTTCTTCACAAGTCAATACCTTGGATTGCTCCTTTTTGCCAGTTTGCATTAGCAGACTCTCAGTGTATTGCCTGGCTTCGTTAAGTTAATAAACAGGAATACATTGTTTTCAGAGATATTGCTATTGGTCACAGGCTGGAAGAAGATGAAGAGGAGGACACCCAGATGTGTGGAAATCAAGGGGAAAGGGATTCCTGGGCTGCCTCTTTCTACACGGAGCACTTTGGGAAGTGCCTGGGGTGCTCTTCAGTTTGTCAAGAGAGGGTCTTGGGGCTGCACCCCCTCCTCAGCCACTGCAGCAGCTCTGAAGGGCAGGTGGTGAGAAACCTGAAGGTGGAGGAAGGGAGGAAAGCCCTGAACAACTTGGGAATGAAGAGATTTACAATTCTGCTGATCTTTTGATTATGGCATGGGAAAAAAGAAGAAAGCAGAGCGCTGCATGATGCTGCTGATCAGCCGCAGGATATTATGACCTGCCACAGGATAGCAATATGCTGCCAGCTCTTCTAAAAGCTGTGCTACCTGATTAGACTGCTAAGATATGTCTAGATGTATCTGTAGAGCTGCAAAAGAAAAATGAGGTCAGTAACTTTTCAGATTAAATTGAAAGCACTTGGGTAGGAAACTAGGATTGTTGCGTGCTGAAAAAACCATCTTGGCATGCCAATTATATTTGATAATTATATTTCATTTGTTACAACTTGGAGAAGGCAAAACCACTGACTTTTAGCACACTGTCATGCCCTGCTTCTAGCTTAGGTCCAGACTCAGATTCTAATGAAAGAAATTCTGTTCAGGGCTGCAAGAGGATTTTACTGTTGGTAATATAAACCAGTGCACTTTGCATCACTTAAATATTAACACAATCACTAACAGGGAAACCCCAATAAAAACCGTGGCAATGGCATGGTGATTATCAATAATGACACAATTAACTCTTGCAGTAAGTGCACATTATGCCCCACTATGCTGTCGCTCCAGTCCCTAGATATCTCGTTACCAAATAAACAGTGTTTGCATCAATGGCACGTACAGCCTGCAGCATGAATGCTCAGGAGCTGTTGAAAGCTTCAGTGAGAAATGTGGCTGAAGTGGGATCTCTGTCAGGAGGAGAGAGTTTCAGCACTGAAGCATCGTTCTGGAAAGCCCCCTCTTCCCACCTGCAGGTGTGGAGATAAGCACTGTTCATGGGCTCGTTGTGCAGTGAGATAATACAGGTTAAGTCATCAGACAGCCAGTGCAGAAACGAGGAGGCAGGAATTATTAGGTGCTGTATGCTGCTTGTACAGCACAAATAACACTTGAAAGTGAAAGCTGTGAAATCACCTGAAGTGCTGCCGGTTTTCTTTGACACCATTTTGTCCTCACGGAGTTAAACATCTCCGTCTGGGTTTAAACAGCAGTGCTGCAGGGAGCAGCAGAGGGGAGGAGAGATGGTGTTTCATTAACAGCAGAAGATTTGGGCTGTGAGTACTCCAAGTGTGATTCTGCTACAGACTTAGAAGTCACCCCAGCCCCTTGGAGGGGTTCTGCTCCCACAGACCAACTTCCCTGGGATCTTTGTGTGGTGATGCTGTGACCTGTTCATTCCAGGTTAGCTGTGATCAGGGTGCATGTCTGCTCATGGGCGCACAAACTTTTCCTCCCCAGGGATGGTGTCAGGGTCACTGTAATACCGTGACAGCAATGTTCAGGATTGCTACAGTGAGATCTATTCCTTTCCCTTGCCATAACTAATATTTTAGTATTTAAATAATAAAAATAGTGAAGAAAGGGCCCTGTGTTGGCTTGATAAGTAATCACAGCACAGTAATTAAGATGGGAATTATTCATAAAGCATGTCTACAAGAGAGCTGGAGAGGGACTGGGGACAAGGGATGGAGGGACAGGACAAGGAAGAATGGGTTCATATTGACAGAGGGCCGGGTATTAGATATTGGAAAGAAATTCTTGACTGGGAGGGTGGGCAGGCCCTGGCACAGGTTTTCTAGAGCAGCTGTGGCTGCCCCTGGATCCCTGGAGTGTCCAAGGCCAGGCTGGATGGGGCTGGGATCAGCCTGGGATAATGAAAGGTGTCCTTGTCCATGCATGGAGGCTTGGAACCAGATATTTTTTAGATCCCCTCCAACCCAAACCCTTCTGGGATTCTGTTAACATCCACTGGTATGTTACATATGAAAGTGATGCCACACAGTATGCTGGAAAGCACAGGAAACCCCTGTGCAGGGTGAGAGATAAATTATGAGCTTGTCAGTAAAGAAAAGGCTTTTTTTTTTTTTCTGTATTTATTTACTGTGAGATTAAAACTAACTTCCTTTTTTTTTTTCCTTCTGTTCAGACTTGTGGCCTTTGTATCTTGCATGGTGGCTCATGCTCCTCTCTTCATGGAGTCATAGCCTGGGGTGCCCAGCATGCAGAAAGCTGCCTGCATCTTACCATCTTGGAGGCCTTATGGGATTCTGTTCTTAATGAATAGTCTGGGATTAATTTTGTTTACCAAGTGGAAAACACATGTTCCATTGTTTTTGTCTGTTTGATGATATAAATCATATTTGTTTCCACCAAAGTGAAGTCAAAACAAAAGATCAAAAATTAAATCAGTATTTTTCTCCTCTTATTGCATGTATGGGAATTGCCTGGAACCCAGCTTGAGTCACAGAACTATAGGCGAAATCATGAAGTATTGAGCTCAGGAAAAAAAAAAAAAAGCCCTACTGGCTTCAAAGAAAATGCTGCCTGAATAAGGGTTGAAGAGGAATTGCAGACTCTCAGTAAAGCACCGCTTCAGCAGGAATGGTGCAGTCCTGATTAGGAATTTACAAGCTTTAATACTGGGAAGGGCAGAGATGTACTGGGTCATACAGCCACTCTCACACACCCACTGGGAATCCTGTTTTCTGCTGCACGTTCAGTGCTTCTTCTGAGGCTCCTCAGATGTCCTCTTTCTGGAGAAAATACGTTTCTGTGTATCATTTTAGGTCTGCCTCTGCACACACACACACGTACATGAGTTGAAAATCCTTGCCTGCATGTCAGAGTATTTTCAAAGGGAAAATTCTAGCGTGTGTTCGTGTTGTTTTGAAGAGATTTCCTCTGTCATGTGTACTCCAGGGCTCGGAAACTGTCACATTTCCATGTGAAAGATGGCTTGCAAAGTCTGAAGATGATGGTGAGACTGTCAGAGAACTGGTGCCATCTGATATTTTTACTGAAAAGCTCATGAAGGATGGGACACTCAAGCAGATAGAGGAAGAAGTTGAAGAGCCTTTAGAAGGTAGTACATTTGTCTGATATTTTGGAACAAAACATTCAGAGGTGTATTCAGTGCCATGCTGGTACAGCTGTTCTCTTTCCCTTCCTGTTCTCTGGCCTCTTTCACATCTGCAGCCCTTCTGTGCAATAACATCATTATTTTCCTGTGGGGCTTTTAAGAACCTGTCACAGACACCCTTCCACACCCATCATTTCCATATCTCCTCTGATGCCTAACAAAATTCTTACATCTCATCTTCCAAGCTGTGTTAACCTCTTCACTCATTTGCCCAACTTCACCCATCCTGTGCACTCTGCCTCTTCCTTTCCTCTCCTAAGAGTCTAATTAATGCTCCTCTTCCCTCCCAAAGTTGTTCTGCCTGCTGCCCATCACGTACAAATGCATAGCCTTTAGAAACCTGGGTCACTGCAGCCACCTTCACCTCATTAAGGTGCCCCTCAGGAGGAGAAAAAAAATTTATTCTGTTCTGAGTTCATCTTATAAAGGGGTAGTGTTCAGTGTTTGGCCTTAGTGGTAGCTGAAGCAAGTAAAAAAACCTGAAATTTCACCCCTAAAGTCATTGTTTCTCTCTATGCCCAGCTGTTTGCACCTCTTTCTCTTCTAGAAAATAATCTCCTTTTCTCACCCAGAGCTCATTAAGTCCTTGAGAGAGGTCATGAACTTCCTCATCCTGAGCAGAGCAAAAGGAATTCAGCTGCCATTTTCATTCTTGACTCTTGCATCTGGCAACAAGATGATTCAACTGAGAAAATAAGTTCTCTCAGTGTTTCTTTTCTTTCAGAGTCTGACTTGCATTCACTGCAGAGCATTGTCAGGGTGGAATCAATGTGGATTGTTTTCCACTGCCAAGGGAAGAGGTGCCTTGCTGGAAGGAAAACTGGTGTCCTCCTTTCTCCTGTTAGGAGCTACATGGCAGCTTATGGGAGATTTCTTTCCTTACAGAGGCAAAGACAATTCTAAAATCAATTACTAAGCGGTAAAACACTGGCAGGGGTGGCCCAGAGAAATGGTGAATGCCCCATTCCTGGAAACATTTGAGCTTAGGTTGGAACTCTGATAAACCTGGTCTAGTGGAAGGTGTCACTGCCCATGGCAGGTGGATTGGACAGGGTGGCCTTTAAAGGTCTCTTCCAACCCAAACAAATTGATGATTCAACAATTCTATGACATCTGGGTGCCTGCATGACATTTTCCTTAACTTGTTAATTTCTGTTGCTTTACTTTGGATCAGTTACCATTTGTTAATTAACCTAGGTGACTCACTTTTCCTTCTGAAGGCAAAGTTTAAAACAAGTTTTACAATCTACAGAATAAAATTTTTTGGATAATTGAAAGATTTTTTCCTGGAGTGGAGGTAGGGCTAAGTTGAAAGATTTTTCTGGAGTGGAGCTAGGGCTAGGTTTGGGAACTTCTGCTTTAGATAAAAATATCTGGGATAATAATTAAATCTTCTGCATGTCTGTGAGTCCTCATACATCTTGGGCAGTGACATGGTGTAAATGACTGTGACGGAAAATCAGCTCACGGTATTCTGAGGGTCATCTTTTTTTTTATAATATTCTGTGTTTTAATCCTGGAGATCTCTAGATGTAGCAAGGAAAGGCCCAAGAGGGATGCATTGACTAATTAGACAATATACGTTGTTTCCTTCATTACGAATAGAGCAGTTGCCTCTCCAATGTGGAGCTGTAATTCTTAGGACATATGCGAAGAGGAAAACCAGAAAATCCAGCACTGCACATAGTCCTGGTGGATTTTCTCAGGTGATGGTTCTGATCCATTTCTCAGAGAAATCAATGGAAATCTTTCATGGATGACAAAGCAGAATGGGGTCTGTCTTACTGTGAAAGAAGAAAAAGACAATATAGCAATTTTCTTCGACACTGTTAACATACACAGAATCCTAACTAAGACTTTGTGCCTCTTGCTCATTTGAATTGCCCTGGGATTTTCAGGGAGGCATTCTCCATGGCTCATATGCCACCAGGGTAATCAGAGACTTGCACAGACCCTCATTGTTTTCATGGAGAGGATGCTTTTAGCAACTGTTTGTTTTCCCCATATAACTGGGAGAAGAGTAGCAAAATAAAAATAGAAGTATTTAACAGGTTTAGTAAAGCACATTACTAAAGGCTTGATGAGGTTTTATTGTCTCATCATTGAGCAAGCTAAAGAGAAAGGGTGTTTAAACAGCACAGATCCAGCCCTTCCTTAATTAAATACTCTCTCAGCAAAAGGACCCAGAAACCTGTTCTCTGTCTGTTTGGGGAATTTATAGAGATACATGCCATTGACTCCTGTAGTAATTGCACATCTGAATTCCCAGTCTTTGTTTATGGAAGATGGAGTATTAAGGATTCACAGCACTGAATGAGTTGATCTATGTCCCTCGAGCCTCTGTGAAAAGGTGCTGAGTTCCCTCACCTCTATTGCCTTCCCATCCAGTAATGACCATAATGATTCTTTGCATTTTTAACTGTGTGATCAAAGCAACATACAGGCACTGATTAGATGGAGAAAAGGATAGTCAGCAAATGTCAGCCCAGGGATTCTGCAGTCTTTGGATTGTAAACCTGAAAGAAAAACCACCTGGGATTTAATACCTCTACAGGTGATGAGCAGAAAATCTGGGGAACATTTTCTCAGGTAAATTCAGTACCTAACATGGATCTTAATATTTAATCTGACCAGAAATCATCTCTGTTTCTTCCTGCAGTTCACACATACAAGATCAGCGTGTTCACTGGGGATATCTACGGCGCTGGGACAGACGCTAATGTCTTCCTAAATATCTACGGAGACCTGGGAGACATGGGAGAGAGAAAACTCAGTAAATCCGAAACAAACTTCAACAAGTTTGAAAGAGGACAGGTAAAAATGTGAAGGGTTAATGACACTTTCTGTTTCTCAGTCTTTAACCTATCAAGTCGATGACTGCCTTTATAGCTGAGTTTTCCTATGAGGGATGAATTGATTGATTCCATTTACCACATTCATTACCTCTTAAAATGCTTTGTATGGCTTGTCAGCTGGGTATTACAACTGACAGGCACTGCAGCAAACAGGCAGATGTTCCTATGAAGTCACTGATGGACAAATTATGAGCTTGGTCATGGAATCTGGCTTGAGCTGTGAGCTGCAGATTCCCACAGTCCCTGTGCAAACAATTTGAATGTACACAGTACATGCTGCAATTCNNAAAAAAAAAAAAAAAAAAAAAAAAAAACAACTTGTTAAATTAATGGGACTTAAACTTCAGCTGTATCTGGGAAAATAACACCTAAAGTGATGCTCTGTGGTCAGCCCATGGGTCACTTGGATATAATGGTGGCAAGGATAGTCTTATCTGGGTTATTCATACAAATCTACCTGGATTTGAAAGGGAAGCATAGTTAAAAATCTCCAGGATTTCAATATTCTAGCTGGTTGTAAAAGTGGTGTTTCTTGCAGCTCCCCTCTTAGCAGAAGCAGGCATTACAACACTTCCCTGAAGAACAGTTTTAGCTTACAGATATGCTTCTACAGACTTCTGCAAAGTTCTTAGCCAAACGCCATCCAGCAATATGGAATTTAAACATATGTGTTCTGTAGTCTCCCTTTTTTGCCTTTTTCCAGTAGGTGATCTGTTTAGATTTTGATAACAGAATCAACTGCTCTTGAACACCCTGCAGGAGGACACGTTCACAATACAGGCTGTGGATCTTGGCATTTTATACAAGATCAAGATTCGACATGACAATAGTATGCTCAGTCCTGACTGGTTTCTGGAAAAAGTGGAGATCCTGGATGAAACCACAGAGGAGTCATTCGTTTTCCTGTGTGAGCGCTGGCTCTCTAAAAAGAAGGAGGACAAAAAGATAGAGCGTACACTTTATGAACAGGTACAGTTGTGGCTCAAAGAAGATTCCACTGCTACTCATTAAAAAAAAAAAAACTTTGAGTATCTGGCTGAAGTCCAAGGCAGCTCATTAGGGACTCAGAGGGCTTTTGGCTTATCCAAAATGAATTTCTGATTTTCAGACAAGAGCTGAAAGTAAGGCCACTTTCAGCCCATTATCATTAGCTCTGTAATTTGCAATTTCAACAGAAAAATCAAGGAGTGTAAGAGGAACCCTTCAGATTAGAGTTCACTACCTTGCTGACACACACCACTTCCCTGCTGCTGTCCTTGCTATGCCCACAAAGCAGCTCAGTAATGGGTCCCACTACTCAAAGTCCTCCAACTCAAATATTGGGTCCTTTGACTTCATACTCACTTGGACTGGATTTTTTCTTTCCAGATCTGTATGCCACCACTGCCAGATGTAAAAAGTCAAGTCTCTTTGCTACCATTCAAAGCACCAAACATTTTTAGTGAAATGTCCTTTCTACTTGCACTCTCTCCATTGCTTATCAGCCTAGTGCAGCTAATTGAAATTCGAGGTACATGCTCTAATTAAAATTAGCAAACAAGATTAATAGACTTCTCTTACTTCTATACAGTGAAACATAATAAAGCAGCTGATTATAAGTTCATTTTATTTAAGGAGTCCACTTTGCAAAACACAGAGAGGCTTTAATTGACAGTTACCACTAAAACGATCATCAGTGGAATTGGCGCAGCCTCATCCTGAAGGCAGCAGAGCGGATGTGAGAGGAGTTACACCATGGATGAGTGTTGCCATATGCTGCCTCATAAAAGTGCAGCTCACAGTGCTATGAATGCTTGTGGACAGGCTTACCCCATTGCTTTTATCAATTTGTAATGAGGAAAAACTGATCACTCCACTTTTTTTTTTTTTTTTATTTGACAGTGTGGCAAAAGCCTCACATTTATTGGACAATGACACCAAATGCATTGTCAGTAGCTCTTCAAACCCAACTGGTGTTTCACACCACTCAGATTTGCAGTACTCTGCCTCTTACGATATTTGACCTGTTCCTAATGAGCAGCCCTGGAGAAGGAGCTGGGGGTGCTGTGGGTGAGAGCTGGAGCTGCCCCAGCCTGAACCCCCTGCCCTGGGCTGATCCCCCAGCGTGGGCAG
>PYHW01009372.1:5354604-5376123 GCA_013186435.1 Turdus rufiventris | reverse complement strand
GAGCTGCCCCAGCCCTGGGCTCCAACAGCACAAGGACGTGGAGCTGCTGCAGCCAGTGCAGAGGAGGCACCAAGGGGATCACAGGGATCACCTCTGCTGAGAATCAGGATTGTTCAGCCCGAGAGGAGGCAGCTTCAGTACAACCTAACTGTTGCTTTACAATGCCTGAAGAGAGCTGACAAGATAAATGGACACCATTTAAAAGCACCTGGAGTGACAGGATGAGAGGGGTATGGTTCAGGTTGAAAGAGAGTAGTAGGTTTAGATTTCATGTTAGGAAAAAATTCTTCCCTGTGAGGGTGGGCAGGCCCTGGCACAGTGTGCCCAGAGCTGCTGTGGCTGTTCCATCCCTGAAAGTGTCCAAGGCCAGGCTGGACAGGGCTTGGAGCAGCCTGAGATAGTTTAAGGTGTCCTGCCCATGGGGGGTTGGAGTGAGATAACCTTTAAGGTCTCCTCTATGATTCCATGAACTCTGGCACTGCTCCATTGATCTGAATTTCAGACAATCTCAGACAACTTCAGACAGGTAGCACAGAAAAGGTCATAACTCACAAGACTCTTAGGTCTATTATCTTTTCTTTTAATATAAAACACATCCAAAATGACCTGTCTGGGTTACCAGTGAACAAGTGAAAGACCACCAGTACAATACAAGTCATATTTATTCAAGCTGTGCTGACCAAAAAGGTACCTGGGGAGCTATAGGAATTTCTTGTCACATTATTCTTGGAGGCACATGGGAAGTGCTGGCAACACGAGCGCTCAGCCTCATTACCCTCCTGTTTCTCCATCCTGAAATTTGTTTTCACAAAGCTTTCTGAAAGTTCTATACCTTTTCTATTCCCCACACCCTCCCAAACGTGCCCCCCAACCAGAGCTACGACGGTGAGCGGAACAGCCTGGATGCTGCCTCTCTCAGTGCATCCAGCCAGGACAGCAATGCCAACCTGAAGGAGCCCAGAAAATCCAGCTTGGTCAAGGCAGCAGAGGAAGGCTCATGTGAGTAGTCATGCCTGAGTGTTTGGTTGCATACATCCATGTGCTCTTAGCTTTCAGTTCATCCTTCTGAGGAGCAAGGGGAGGAAGAACAACAAATTATTTCTCCTTTCCTTGTGCTATGACTGCTTTGAGAAAGGCTGGATCAGGGGTTTTGTTTTTGTTTTTGCTGCTTTTCCTGCAGCTCTCTGACCTCAGCAGTGGAATAAGTAATGAAGTTCACAACAAATTCAATATTTCCAAACTGTTTCTTTGGCTTAAACGAGGTGGTATTTCAAGATGAAATGTTATTTAATTTGTATTTAAATGTGATTTATTTTTAGAATTTCTCAGGTTTCTTTTTCCTTACCACATGTAGTGTGCATCACAACAGCTGTCATGTGGGTCTAGTGGAGGGTGTCCCTGCCCATGGCAGGGGGGCTGGAATGACATGAACTTTAAGGTCCCTTCCTTTGCTCTGATTCTATAATTTTATGATCTATATACCCTTTTTTTGACTACCTCTGTGTTCCAGGACAATGACTTATCAGCTAAATTGAACCTACAATTTTTTGATATCTGACATGGGACCTTTTAGCTTTAGATTAAGATTTCAGATGTGTGACTACAATACTGTGTTGTATTGACTAACTGAGCATCAGCTACATTACAGTTACTGTCTGTCTATGTGCTCTTCATCCACAGCAAGTGCAAATTGATTAAATTTATCTTAAACTTCTGCGGTAAATGAAGTGAAAATTATGTAATTTTCCTTAGGAGTTAAAGATAGCTCTCCAGGAGGACTCACACAGAGTCCAGTGGTGGTCACACAGATGGTTTGCAGCTCCTGTGATGCCCACTGGCTTGTTGCGGTGTGATACCTGGGTTGCACGTCCCAGACTTTTCATTTGGGAAGCAGAGGTAGTGCTGCACATCGCTCAACCTGGCCTGCAACCCATGTGTCTTGGGCCAAGCCCCTCTTTTGTAATCCCACATTGTGCTCAAATAAAAAAATAACTGATTTCCCTGTTCCTTCTGATATTACTTCTGTGCTCTGACAATGGATAACATCTGCCATGTTGGCATTCCGTGTAGTTTCACAAATAATGGGTAAAATACCATCATTTCCCATGAGAGCCCTTCTCCAGCAGAGCCTAAGACAGTTCCCATCGTCCCCATTGTGCCAGGGTGGTCTTTTTTCTCTGAGTCCTGGAGCTTGTCATCACCACTATCTGTGCTCAGTGACATGGCCTCATTAAGGAAACTGCTTCCTGAAGGAATGTCAGATAAGATGGACTGGGTGAGCCAGGCAGCCACCTTCTGAGCTGGATAAAAAGCCAGCTCAGCTGGTTCACTCAGGAAGTGGAACTGGGAGTTGGCTGGGAATGGGAGTGACTTTTGTCCCTCAGCCCAGTCCTGACTGTGCTGAGATCAAGCTGGAAAATGCCTCTGAGAGGCAGGAGGTGGAGGATGTGAGGATGGAGCCCAGGGAAAGGTCCTCTTGGCTAGAAGAATGCTTAGATCTGAACTGGGAACCTTCTCCCGTGCTGGGAGGCAGCCCTGGGTGGAGATGGCATGGATGGATCCCTAAGGAAATCCACCCTCCTGAGAGGGCCTCAAGCAGCCTGAACCCTGTGCTGGCGTTCAAGGACAAAGAAGATGGGCTGGAGATCCTGTGCTGTCCTGCTGTGGCCACTTTGCTGCAGGCTTTGCATTCTCCTCTATTTGAAAAAAGGGAAATAGGAGTCTCAGATACAGAGGGAGACAACAGGGAGGGAAGACAAAATGATTTAAGGATCCATCTTCCATTTTTCAGAGGAAAGAACTGCAAAGGATGTTTCCTGCTCTCTGACAGTATGCTGCTTTACGTCTCTGTATCCATTATTTAAAGTGGGAAATTACAGTTCCTCAAAGTTGTAGTTTCATTGTCATACGTGTTTCAAGTACCTTGGCTTAAGGATCAGCCAGAAATGCTGGTAGTTATCTGAACTTAGTCTGTCACAGCCGAACAGGACAAAACCTGTATGAAAGAAAATGTCCCTGTTCAAAATACACTTTGTTTAAAAGTCTGGACACGTCCTAAACATGACCCCTCAATATATTCTTATAAAATCTGCCTTGACTACAACTAAACCCTTTTCCTGCTAAATGCATCATTGTGCTGATGTACCCAGTGAAATGTAAATTATATCATAAATGGGAGAATAAATCTTGCCTAATCATCAGCTCATTTTGTGTTGGTACACAAAATCCTCAAATTAGGGCTGAACGAATTTTTTTGGGTTCTGCTCTGTCCAGGGGTAAGGACAGATTTGATCAGCATGAATTTATGCCTTCCCTGATGTTGCACAAATATTCTGAATCTGATATGAATTTCTAGTACAACCCCCACCTCAAAGATGTTTTTACCCATCATAAAACAAAATTAGATGTCAATCTTGGGTAATTTGAAAACCAGCCAAGTTTCTCTTTTTTTTGTCAACTTATAAACTTTATTTTGTTTTTTTTTAAATCAGAAAAGTGATGATGAAGCCAGGCTGTTTTGAGTCTGTGACGAAGCAAGTTTCAGAGCTCTGAGTCTTGTCAGAACTGTTTGAACAGCCCTGCACAAATGTTCTGAGAAATCAAACGAGTATTCAGCGACCAATTCTGCACCGCCTGCTCGGCGTACCCAAATGAGCTTTTGGAAAGCCCTTGAAAAGCAGTCTGGCACTTCTTCCCTTTTAACAGCTGAACTGAAATTTCTGAAAACCACAGAAAAACCACCTCCTCCTTTACCAAGCCTTGCCCTGAAGGCTTTTCCCCCTACCAAAATTATTATGCCATGCATAGAATTACTGAGTGACTTACCTTTAATACAAGGATTGTTCTCTTCTGTCTGGATTTGTACAGGGATGCTGAAACCCTGAGCTGCCCCATAGATCACAGCAATCCTTGAATGAGGCACAAAGGAAAGCATTTGTGGTTGTTCTGGGACATTCAGTCGGTGATGGCTTACCTTGGAGTCAGCACAGATTTATTTGTCTTTATTGAACCAGGAGTGTAAGATCACTTTGGCCTAATAGCCTGTTTAAGATTTAGGTGCTCAGACTCATCTTCAGGAAGGTCTCTTGGTGTCAATAAGGATTCAAGCCTTTTGCTGTTCTGTCATGCATTAGGGAGAAATCTGGACTTATAACCTCCTAGCAGCAAGTAGAGCTGTCTGGGGAAATTAACCCTTGCAGAATTCAGTCCCAAGCGTGCCGTGGGAAAGCGCTCTCCAAAGCACACTTGTAGCCCAACAAAGCATGATGTTATCGCTTCTCCAAATGAATTCAATGGGATGTGAACCTATTTGGCACGCACAGCTGCTCCCTCTGATGGGATGGACTGGTTTTCTCAAGTCCTAGAGCATGTGTGTGTGGGTTTAGTGATGAGCAAGCCTCTCTCTGTCACAGTGATCCCATACCACATCACCGTCGCCACGGGCACCGAGTACGACTCCAGCACCGACAGCCGCGTGTTCGTCATCATCATGGGCCCGCAGAAAGTGCAGACTGAGAGGCTCTGGCTGGATCTCCCAGAAGGAAAGGATGAGTTTGCAGATGGCTCTGTGGAGAAGTTTTCAGTCTGGGGCCTAGATGTTGGGGAGATCAAAAAAGTGGAGGTATGTTGTGAACGCAGCGCGAATGCTGGAGGAGTATGGTGGTGGTTCTATTATTCTTAGCAGTGAAGGAAAGGCTCTTGGGACTAAAGGGAATGTAAACAGGACTGTGCTGATGAGATTTCACATGTGTCTGAACCCGTAAATAAGTATGCTTTACTTTGCATAAAACCAGGATCCTCGCGACGCGGAAGACAATTGTGAATTGCAAAGAAGTTACAACATGTCCCAGTTTTGTCCCGTCTCTGTCACTGCTTTTTCTTACTCAATCCCTTCTATTGCCAGATGCATTGAAGCTTCCCAGGATGCAGTTCTTCATCGGTCTTTTTCCTAGTTTATTTTTTTTCACTACTTCCAATTGGGTTTCATAAATCGTGAGAAACAAATCTTGTATAATTTCCTAGCTAAACATGAAAATTGTTTTCACAGCTTGGAGGACACAGGCTTAGAGAAGAAAATTAATCATAATTTGTAAGTAATGTGCACAAATAGATTTCGGTACAGGAACCATTTTTTCTGTTATGGCTCAGGGAGACACAATTTGCATAGACTTTCCATCACTGGGCTTAAACTTCACATGAATATTCCAGAGTGTTTGTGTATATCATTCTTGTTTTGTGTGGCAGTTCCACCTCCTTAAAGCTTGCTCCAGCACCTCAAGTACTAAAATCCACAGCACCTGAGGACTGTATGAGCCTATTTAATTTTGGTTTTGTCCCTATCCCTCTGTGGAATTAAACCTATCTGTCAATTTGTATGTGCCTGTATAGTTGGAAAGAGACAAGAAAGAGAGATAAATCCTAATTAATAAGAAAATCTTTGTGTCTGTATGTCCTGCTATTGCAGCTGTCACTAGTGCTACCTTTCACTCAAGCAATGAATTCTGACATCTTGAGAAATCTCCGTATCAGATTTGAGTTTATTATCAAGCCATTTTCTTAATGCACTCCCAGTGCCTGGTTATTATGTGTATTAGCGGCACTTTCTGTCTAGCCCATCTCAAGGTCAAACTTTTATAGTGAAGCAAGTGTATCAATCCTTCTCTTCTGGATTGTGCACACATGGAAACAGCCATGGAGTGGGACAAAGAGGGAGGAAAATCACAGTATCACCCCCCAGGGTCAGAAAGACAGGAAAAGCAGCTTGAAGAAAGAAATAGAAAGGGATGCTGGAAAAGATACAGTGAATAGAGTGGGGAATAGGTAGAAAATAGAAGAAAGTAGGAGAAGACACTGAAATAGGCAAGGCAAAAATTAATTTGATAAGGAATACAAACAGGAAAGAAGATAAAATGTACAGAGCTAGAAAAAGAAGTAACATATATCTTTCAGGCTGGTGATGTTCCTGTGCACTCTTTCACCCCTGTACTCAGTGCTCTCACCAGTCTGTTGCCTCACCCTGGCTCACTTTTCCCTTCTGGTTTGTAACTCCCCAGCTTGCAGCTGAAGGAGCCACCTGCTCCTGGCTTCTGCCTTCCTTCATGCAGTGCCCTCAGCTTGGAAGGTCCCTTCCTTTGGACCCGTGTCCCAGCAATGACATCGATGTGCTAGTCTGCCGTGGTTGCCATGGCATCCGTCCGCATTTTCCTTCTAGAAAATTGCAGTGTTCGGGGACATTGCAGAAAATTGCTAGTTATCTACTTGGGGAAAAGCGAGGAACAGTTCGTTCTTGGATTTGGCATTTGTCTGTTTATGGAGAAGGTGAACTGTTCTGAAGGTGAGTTGCCATGTGAAAATAGCATAGTATGAGGATTAAGTTTCCAGGAGCCCTCTGTATAACCCAGGCAGCAGTCTGTATCATTTAGCATGATGTTACTTCCAGTTTGGTATTATGCTCCTGCTACAAATACACTCCACTGAAAGCAGAAACAGTGCAACACGAAATAATTTGAAAGGGTCCCATTTATTCCTGTCTTGTAAGCCTACAGATATAATATTTACTACTGGTGGACTTTAATAGACACTCTAACATAAAAATAAATAACACAAGTTATTCGGTGCAGACACTTTATACTGTGTTTTCAAAATAATTTTTAATGTGTCTTCTCCTAATGAATGAAAGTATCTCTGTTCCTAGACTGTCATTGCTGCAGAGAGACACAAACATGTCTGGGAGAGTCCTGCATTGGTTTGTTTTCATAAACATCTTCTAGTTCAGAGCCTTTCTCCATCATGAACACAGAGGAAAATCAAGGACACACAAATGTTGCAAATGCTAGCCCAGTCCCCCAGTGACTAGGGACCTGACCCTCAGGTTTCTCTAGTATTCTCTGAACCTTCTTTCCACAAATATTCTCTCAGATTTTCCCTCTGCCACTGTGTTCACTTGCTATGTGATCCTGAGCTGCTCAGTATAAATTGTGAATCTCAGTCTCAGTGATGTGCAGTCCCTCAAGAACTGTAGGAGGAAGTTACAAAGCTTTTCAAACAGCCCGAGTAAGGATCTGCCTGCCTTTGAAACTCTGTCATTCTAGTTTAGGTCAGACATCTCAGCCCAAAACACTTGTTGTGACACTGATATGCACATCCAGCTGTGCTGCTGGTGTGGGCATGGCTTGGCATTATTCCCTGTATTGGCATGGTCTAAAGATTTTCCTGGAACTGAAAGTCAAATCCTGGTTCTCTGCTCCTGAAGTCCAGCCATAGCGGGGACTTGGCTGAAACAAATTTAATTTGTCCCAGAATTTACATAGTTCTTGAGGTCCTTGGAAGGTCCTTGAGGTTCGTGCACAGGTTCTCCAAGGCAGAGGTTGTTTCCTTCGGGCTGTCACTGACATCAAAGAAGTTAAAGTTTGCTGTGAAATTGTGTCACCTAGTCTTGGAATGAGACTCAGCTCAGGAAAGCTGTGGATATCCCACCCTTGGAAGTGTCCAAGGCCAGGTTGGATAGGGCTTGGAGCAACCTGGGGTAGTGGTGTCCCTGCCCATGACAGGGGGCTTGGAATGAGATGGGCTTTGAAGTCTTTCCAGATAAAACTGTTCTATGATTCTATGATGTGAGCAGGTGGGGTTGTGCAGTGAACCCAAAAGAGCAGCAAATTTTATTAGGCTCATTAGGATTTTCCCTCCAGCTGCTTTGTCACTGCAGGACTGTGGCCCTGAACTTTCCCCGCTGCCTCATCCACACCATCCTGCAAAGCGAGCTGCACAAAGACTCTGACTGTGGGCCTGGAGATGCTCAGCCAAACTGGCAGAGAGGGAATGGGAAGGCAAGTACTATCTTCCCATTCACCTCACACCCCAAGAATCAGAGGATTAATGCATCCATTGTAGACTTAAATTTCCCTAGTGGTTAGCTCTAATTTTCTGCAGCTGCACAGACATTAGTACAGCAATAATACTCCTAATAGCAGTGATGGCTGAGACCATCAGACAGAAAAGATCACTTGTTTTTTGGGAAAAAATAGATACCACAGATATATCACCCTAGATGAATCTGTTATTAAAAATTGCTTTCTGAGCCTCCCTAAATATCCTAATAATTTAAAACCAAAAACGAGTGAGTTTTTTTGACTAAGGACCTCATTTTCTTAGAAACGACAGAAACAACACTTTTGCTGAAAATAATGAAGTGCAGGTAGGTTTTTATGGACAGATATTTTATGGACAGCTCATTGAAATGACTGACCAAGGTTCATACATCAACCTGGATGCATAATTGTGCTTCCAAGTCTGCCTCAGGTTGAATTTCCAACCTTCTTTAAGAGGGACACGTGAAGGTTCTTGGAGGAATTTACACTGTCAATATTGTTTTGCTGCTGATGTACCGGCAGAAACCCTGGTTCTTGTCAGATTCAATTCCAGATGGGCTCTGGCTTTCATAACCTCATCCCTGCACACTTGTGAACAGTCTGTATTTCTGCAGGACCTCTGCCCCTGCTGCCACCTCTAGAATTCTTCCTTTTTCCACTTAAATTTTTTCTTTGTTCACCCATGTGAGCTTGTGGCCACCCTTGTGTGACTTCCTGGTCTCCAGGACAGATCATTCTTGAGGCTGGAGGAGCTGGTCCTTGAAAATCAACCAGCTACAGATGCAAACTCCATCTGTTGTCTCCTGTACAAAGACAGAGCTTTTGCAGTCTAAGGGGAGGGGAAGCAGAGGAACAGCCTCATACATTTAGTTCACTTATATGTGGATTTGTGAGGAAAGTGCTTGTAATAATGCATGTGGGTGTTTGCTGAGCATCTTTCCTCTTGGCTATAAAGCTTTGAATAATCACTTCCAAGTGCAGTGGCAGAAGTGGAAGGGCCTGTAAAGGTGGAGAATTGGGTCTGCTGCCCCCTGCAAATGAGCATATGGGGGTCAGCAGTGCAGGAGCAAAGGGACAAGAGACTGGGCATGTTTTCATATAGGTCAGCCCAGTCTACCTTGCTTTTTTATGAGAGTGGCCTTCCCTCATGCACAGCAGGTGATGAGCTGAGCTCCGTGCCCTGGCAATGGCACTCTTTCAGAGTTGCCTCCATTCCCCTGAGGAATGGTTTGTTGTGGTGATGTGGGCAGGCTCTCAGTCCTTCACTGCCAGGTGAACCACCCTCATATGCAGAGCAATCCCCTTTCCCCAGGAGGAATTTTCTCTCTGTCCCTCCCAGGTGGGGCACGACGGCGCGACCCCTGAGAGCTGCTGGCTGATGGAAGAGCTCACCATTGTCGTGCCCACCAAGGGCGTCATGTACACCTTTGCCTGCAAGTGCTGGCTGGCCAGAGACATGGGTGATGGGCTCACTTCCCGAGTCCTCAACATCCTGGATGCAGAATGTGTCAACATTGGCATCAAGGTAGGCACCAGGCTGGCTTTGTGCCTTTGGCTGCTGCAGAGATCTCTGCTGATACAGGTTATTCATCAGCTTCTCTCATGTTTTGACTTTTGCAGGTGGCTTGAGCCTTCCCTTTGCTTTCCTTTCCTATGTTATTTTATTTGCAAAACCTTTAGGCATGGTTTAGGATCACGGCTGTTTAGAGCAGTGTTTAGTGAGGCTGGCTGGCTGCAGCCATGCAGAGAGGGGAGGGCAGAGCAGGTAGGACACAGTTCAGCAGCCTGTCCTCATCTTGTCACCCACTGAATCACCTGGAAAAGTGGGAGCAGCTTCAAGGTGAAGGATCTAACTCATCAGATTAGAGCAGTGGAAATATTTTAATCTCACCATGATGTGCCTACATACCAAATTTTCTAATAGGAAAATAGGGAAATTAATAGTAACCGAAAGCTGTTGAAACATGAAAACATTTGTAAGCCTGATCTTTGGTGAGAATAACTGATTAAAGTTGAATCATTGATGAATAAAACTCTATATTATTTTCATTCAAATATATGAATTTTTAAGTAATATCTGCTATGCCATATCTCAGACAAGTACAAATTGGAAAACTGAGATGTGCTGCTTTTGGATGTAAGATTTGTAGCAGAAATAACAGACTGGATGAATGTGACAATAACACTGTGTTTAAATACCTGTGCAGCAATTTAAAATCTCTAAAGATGTGCTTCTATTTACAGTCAGGTTACACTTTCACAGTACATTATTATTTTCTTTATGCTGTTCTTGATTCCCAAGCTAAAGATATTCTCCTGAAATCTTTCTTGTTCCCCAGACACGCAAGAAATTGATAATATTTTTAGCATTTGGGAAAGATTCACCAAATCAATGCAGATTTCAGTGGTGGAATTGACCTAAGAGGGTATAAAAACCTTCCTCAAACTTAATACCAGGGTTAAAAACAATCTCATAAAAATGTCCCATCTGTCGTTTAACTTCCTGGATGAGGTTTCCAAGCTCCTGTTGGTGCACTGATGGCTTGCCCATAGATTGAAGGGGATGTTAATGAAGACTTATGTTCAGTCTTCCTTTAAAAGCACAATCCTGAATATTTATTTTCAAAAGCACGCCAGAAATAGACACATCTAATGACAATTTTTTCCCTATGATGTCGGGCCAGAAACTTGATGGGAGATTTGAAGGAAATCTGGGGAGATGCTTGGGACATGAAACCAGAAATGAGCATTTGATTTTCTGATCAGTCTCCTAGATGAGGGAATTTGAGACTGTTCCCTCGTAAATATCTGTAGTTAGAAACTGAGTTTTACAGGCATTTTAGAGTTCAAAGACAACTGAGCTGTTTAGCATCATTGGGAAGATTAATACTTTTCTATTTTTTTTTTTTCTGCTTGGCTTTTGTACAGCCATATATACCCATTTCAACTTAATTTTCTTCTTGGCTTGATATTCCCTCTTTCTGCTTTAAATTGAGTATTTGCTTTCCCATAGTTGGAGAAATTACTCAATGTCCACCACAGTCATTAGAAACCTTCAATGCATTGGTAAAATAGTTTTTCTCCTTTCTATAAAAAATAGGATGCATTGCTAAGATTTAAAATACATGTGGATGGATATGTGATCAACAGGTTACTCAGGTTCAAACAAATACGAAAATATATTTCATATATTATGTTATTCTTTTGCATTGTTTATTTATTATTTAAAATTCAGCCCATTAAACCAGCCTAGAAGTGCACTATTTGAAATATGTTTCTGGGAGCTGTTTCTTGATATTTCTTCCACATCTTAAAGAATCCTTGGTACTATGATCTTGAAAGCATCTAAGAGGTCTAGAAGTCTTAAAACCCCTGACAGCCATTTTTGACATATTTATTCTGAATCTTATTTTTCCCATCAGGAGAAAAGGCCAAAATTAGGCTAGTAAGGTGAAAACTATAAAAAAAAACCCTTTTACAAACTGGCATGCCTTCAGTGCACACAAGATCTGGGAGGACTCTGCAGCTGATGCAGGAGTGAGCATCCCCTTGGAGAGCAGGATACTTGAATTTTTTGTACCCCAGGGAGTGTTCTGATGTATAAACCTCCAAACTATTCGTGAAATTGGAATAAACATTGCTCAGATAAACACTGAACTTTTGGGGGAAACATTTTGCAGCCAAGAAAAAGAAACAACAGTTATTCTGGGAGACTCTTTTTTTAAATTATCCAGAGTTTGGTGCTGGAGGTCACCAGGCAGAGACACTGGTAGCAGAGGGGTGGAGACCCAGCTATTGATGTGATGGTTGTGACTTCTGTGAAAAAGCAGCTTAAGAGATCTTCGTCACTGGTCAAGGGATGATGGGTTTAAACTGAAGGATGGTTGACTTGGATTTGATAAAAAGAAGAAAATTTTTACACTGAGAGTGATAAGGCCTTGGCATAGGTTTCCCAGAGCAGCTGTGGCTGCCCCTGGATCCCTGGAGTGTCCAAGGCCAGGCTGGGCAGGGCTTGGAGCAGCCTGGGACAGTGGAAGGTGTCCCCACTGTGGCAGGGGGTGGCATGGATGGACTTTAAATGTCCCTTCCAACCCAAACCATTCAGTGATTCTGTAATTCAGATATTGTCACAATAAATGTGTCTCTTTCAAGGTAGAGTAAATCTGTAGAAAAAGTCACAGATGGAAAATCCTGTAGCAAATTTTGATGTCTAACTTTGCCTCTGAAAACCATGGTGCAGAGAAGAACCAAGAACTGCTCTGGAACCTTTTCTGTCAAGGAAGAAGATGTCCAGCAAAGCCTGTTGTCCTGTTTAGTGTGGGTTAAGGACAGCTGTTTAAATGAGGCCTTCTGTTTCCAACCCTCCCCAGATCCTCTATGAAGTCACAGTTGTGACTGGAGACATCGAAAGCGGCGGCACCGATGCCAGCATTTTCATGACTGTCTTTGGATCCAACGGGACCACTGAGGAGATGCTGCTGGAAAAAGATGGAGACAGGTACAGTGACCATCATTTTTGTTGTTTAGAAGAGGAGTGATGGCAGATCTTAGTGTCAAGTCAAGAAGCACTCAGGGCTTTGATCATGCTCACACCAAAACACATTTACTCCCACTGACATTATAGATTCAGAGCTGGCCCCCTGTAAGTATTTCTGCCAGATTCTCAGCAAAGCAAAGAAAGGAGAGCACAGTGCAGCCAGGGAAACCACCCTTTGTTATTCGTGCAAGTTTTGTTTAACCTGTTCCTCAGTGAGATAAGCATCTTGAACAGAAGTATGAAATCCTGCATTGTCTCCAAGATTATTGTGAATATTGCCCAGGAGAGCACTGGGAGATGGGAAATGAATGGGTGGTGGCACAGAATGCTGCATTGAATGCAGATTTTACTAAAAATGTGGAATCTCATGTTTTCTTCAGCAGAAACAGCTAACAAACACTATAACCCTAGCCTGATGCCAGCACTTCCATAAGCCAAAAAACCTACACACACCACCACTCATCCACTTCCCAAGGTTTTTTGTTCCTTCCTAGCACCTTCCCTAGTATGGAAAGCTTTGGCATGCACAAGAATTAGCCACTTTTTAGTGACATCATGCTTAAATTTAATTAATTGACTAGCTCTGGTCTTATTCAGAAAGGCATCTACAGAGCATCAGAAGGGTGGGAGCTTTTGGCCACATGGTTTGAGCTCAGCTTGCTGAGCTGGATAACTGAGGATAAGGTGCACCTTGCATAGAGGTGTTTGCTCAGGGAGTGTTTTACTTGAAGCTGTTGGAGCAGAGTGTCTGGACAAACACAGCTAAGATTGAGAGCTTCAGGTGTCTAGTTAGTAACAAGCATGAGCCTTGTTTGTTGTGAAAAAAAAATGCAGCAGAGGTGATGCTGACTGAAATATCTGTGAGAAATACAGCTGAGGCATGCAGAAAACCACAGCTCTTGGGGCTTGCAGCTCCCTATCACAGAGGAACATCCAACATGTGGGGCATTGCCCCTGGGTTACCACCGAGTGTGGCCATCAGTGGCACCCCTCTGGGCAAACCCAAACTGGCCTATCTTCCATTTGAGCCTCATTTCATCCCAACACCCGGAAAATGGACCATTGATATTTGGATTCAGAAATGAAGCAGATTTCACATCTGGGTGTGTCAACCAGAAATCTCTAAAAGGGATCAAGACGTCCCCAGCCCCTCAGGAGCAGGGTTGTAGTCTTGCTGCATCTAGGGCAAGCCATAGCCCTAAACTTTGTGGCCTCTAAAAACACATCCCATTTGTCTACATGAGTGGGAAGGACAATCTCTAATATAAGAGCATG
Source organism: Turdus rufiventris (assembly GCA_013186435.1). Lineage (NCBI taxonomy): Eukaryota > Metazoa > Chordata > Aves > Passeriformes > Turdidae > Turdus > Turdus rufiventris. The sequence goes on along the minus strand of PYHW01009372.1, from coordinate 5,362,443 downwards.
AAAATGCAACACAGAAGAACAGAAAAGCCTCTGTGTTATTAGCTGCTCAGGTTATCATCTGACAGTGGAGGACCTGTGAAAGGTGTTGAAAAATCACTGGGGCTGTGTAAAGAAAAGGAAGTGTAAGGCACAACTGTTATTATTTAACGTCCCCAGGATGCTGTGCCATTCTGCTGACACATCTCTGCTAGCTGGAGGTGCTCTGTATCACACCTCCAGCTGTACAGAGATCTTGTCATCTCATTAGCACCCTCTGCAGAGGACATTCATGTCCCCAAATTCACATCCTGTCAGTTTCCACACCACTGCCACCAGTCTTCATCCAGCTGTTAGCAGCACAGGCTTTCCTGGCTCTTTTCCACATGGAAATCTCTCCAGCCCTTGCACCAGCAGAGCAGGGATGGGTGAGAGCTGCTTGTACCAAACAGTGAAAGGCACTTCATCTTTATTGGGGCCATCCAGTGCCAATTCACTCACAGCAGCTCACTGCGTTACAAAGAACCGTCTGTCTAACCTGCCACAGATTTAAGGCAATTTTTGCTACATTACACTTATTGCCAAGACCCCTGGGCAATGGAAATATTTATAAGGGCAGGCATGGGTAGGAAAGCTTAATGAAATCCTTTAGATAAATGGTTCTGTGTCCTGAAAAGGGAATAGAAGCTTGTCTGGCTACTTCTTCCCTTCTTGATTTTTTTCAGGTTTATGTTCATCTTCGTGTAAATTAAGGATAGCAAAGAGCTTCTGGGTCACCCAGTTAGTCACTTTGGCAATCACTTCCCTCTAGTATTTCCCTCTTGGAAAGAGCAGATGAGTATCAGTGTTACAAACTTCAAACAAGGTATTTGCTGAAGATAAAGAATGTTTTATTTTGCTAGCAGACATTTTAGCTTAGAGTTGCTCAGCCTGGAAAGCCTCGGAGTGAGAGATTTCTATGAAGCTTTGTAGGTAATAGTGACTGTAATAAAAACTGATCATAGGATCACAGAATAATTCAGACTGGAAGGTTCACACCTTTTTGTTAAATAGATGGGGAAATCAATCCAGTCCAGGGACAAAAGTATATTCAATTTCTCACAGTGAGACAGGCTGCCTCAGTATCTGGTACCACAGAAAGACAAATAAGAAGAAAAAGGAGTTTTTCAAAGAGCAAACATAACCCTTAATAACTAGAAATGGACTGGGACCAAAATGCCCTGTGCAAACGCCTCTGGTAGTGCAGAGGAAGCAATGCCTGGATGAAAACTGTCAGGCTTGAGCCAACCCCTATTACTAACATCTGCAGTTATGCATGCTCAGATAATGGTGTGAGTATGATCACATTCATCCTGCAGGGGGTAATCTGAACAGAGGTTGGTATAGAAAACGTTGGGGTTTTTTCTCCACATTTTGGCACAGCACAGCTATGGGAGGCTGTGTGCATTGCCAGGAATGAGGTATCACCATTATGGATTGTTTCTGTTATGGCAGTGCCCGTATCTTGCGTGGCTCTTCCTAAACCTCTCAGCACACTCAGGTAATTCCCCCACAAGGAGAAGCTTGCATGAAAGAGAAACCTCAACAGCAGAGTGGTCACCATGTGCCTGGTAAACCCTCTGGATTTGGCTGCCATTCTCCTTAGCAAGTACTGGATTTCCAACTCCAAGGCCACAGCAGGTCTCCAGGTATTTGAGGGAGCAAACTGGAAGATACACTTGCTCAGAACAGAATAGTACTGAGCCTGAGCCAGCACTCTCACTGAAGCAAGGCCTTCCTCCCAACACCAGTGATGCCAGGAGGGAGGGAAAGTGCAGTCCTAGCCAATGTAATCTTCTTTGGGAAGCACATGTTGGCTGTTTTTTTCCCTTCTCCTGCTTCCTGCTGATTGCTATGGATGAGCAGCTCCTGCACACCCCTGTGCCTGTACAGCAGGAAAGTCTTTCACACAAGCTTACACAAACCCACCCTGGCTCTTACTACAGGCAGAGGCACTTTGCAAATCCAAATCCCCCCATTTCATCAGGCTGGTTTTGTCTAAATTCTAGCTCAATTTACCTCTGCTTACTAAATTTGGGCGTTGGGCTTCAATCCCACATTTAGCTGGGCTGCAGCAACTGCCTCTTTCCATGGCACACAAAAAGTTTTGTGCTGCATCTCAGGGGAAAGAGATGAGGCAGAATTATTTTGCCTTCTATCTGGAATGGGCCAAGGACAGGCAAGTGTGCAGCTGCCAGGAGGGAGGCGATGTGCAGAAGTCTGACTGTGAGTCACTATTGTTCTGGCTACAAACAGAACGGTAATGTATGCTACAGGCTGCCTGGAGCAGCTCCGGGTGGGCTGTGTTTTCCAGGGAAGGAGGAATCCCTGTCAAATCTGCACTGAGGTGTCTTGCCAACAGCACAGCAGCTGGTGATTTCAGCACAGGAAAGCTCAAGTCCAATAAAGAACACTCATAAACTTTTGATTTGAGGATGTTGGCGCGGCCCGGGCTGCAGCACGGGATGGAGATGCAGAGGGGCTGTAAAGCAGCAGCAAAAACTCCTTGTTCTTGCAATCCCTGCAGGTTTGAGCGGGGCCAGGAGGACAGCTTCATCATGGAGATTGCTGACATCGCACCCCTGAGGAAGATGAGGATCCGGACGGACGGGAAGGGGACGCGCCCGCACTGGTTCATGGAGAGGGTAACGCTCTTGGCATCACGGGTCTCACACAGCCTGACTGTTCTGGAACCTCTCAGCCCTTGGCAAGGAGGAGAAAAGCACAGGGGGACTAATTTTTATTCATTACATTTTTTACATTTTTTTAAATGTTACGTTTTTTATTCTTTTCTACATTTTTTCTGTTACGTTTCTCAACGTTTTTCCCTGCAGGGATTGAATCAAGAAAGAAGACAACAGAGGGAAAAGCTGTGTTTCAGAGCTTTTTTGTGTGTGTGTGTGGTGGAAACACCATGTCTGGAAGTGTTCAGAAGTCTTGTGGGTGTGGCACTTGTGTGGGCTGTGGTTTAACAATGATCACTGTGGTGCTGGGTTAATGGTGAATGTGATCATATTGGGCATCTTTTCCAACCTAAATGATTCTATGGTTTCACCACAGATTCTCTTGTTAGATCCCACTGTCCTCTGTACAAGACTTGGTTTGTCACCAGGACACCTGCAATATTTTCTGGTCCCTGGGTTGTACCCTCAGCCCCTGCAGATCTCAGCCTTGTGGGAATCTGAATTTCTGGGAGGGTGGATGTTTGTCTGCCAGACAGAGACACCCTGGGCTGGGTGGGACATTTCGAAATAATCCATCCATTGAGCTGGATCATCCCATCTCTCCCTTTTTTCTTCTCGTCTAGCACAAACATTTATTTCTTTTCTTGTCCATAAAGGTAAGGTGTCATTTTTATCTTGCATTTTGAATGGAGCGTGCAAATTTATGGTACTTTCCCCTGATGTCCTACCTTGCACAAAAGTACAGTGCTTGCCTTTTTCTTTGCTGTCAAACCCCAGATCCTTGTAAGGATCACCTCTGTCTGGGCAGTCAAAAGCAGTTTGCTTGTTGTGGGTCCTTATGGTCTTTATGTAAAATAGAGAGGGAACGATGTGCTGACTGCAGACCATCAGATGTCATTAATGGAGAAACACATCCCTGCCATTTTCCTTTACCATGTTTTTCCTAGAGTCTACATCCTGCTGTATCCTGACCTTTTTGTGAGAACAGTTTAAGATCTAGTAGCTGAACCATGGTCAGAGGGAGCAGTGCATGGTTTTTTAATTGGGTCCTTTATCCTTTTTGACTTCTTTACAGCAGTCTTTTTCACAGAGATAATGTGTTTCTAAACGTTGACCCTACATAGCCACCAGTTTTCAGTGAAGTGATGGACTTCACTTTTGGAAGAATTTCTGTGCTGCAGTTCCATTCCATTTCAACATTTCCACTTCTAAATTTTTTTCTCAGCAGCTGGAGAAGGAGGGTAACTGAAAGAGGTGGGATTCAGGCTGGATATTAGGAATAAATTATTTACTGTGAGGGTGGTGAAATGTTGGCACAGATTGATCAGGGAGATTGTGGCTTCCCTATCCCTGGAATTGTTCAAGGCTAGATTAGACAGGGCTAGGAGAAACTGGGATAGTGGAAGGTGTCCCTGCCCACAGCAGGGTGTGGGACTGGATGAGATTTAAAGTCCCTTCCAACCCTTAACATTCTAGGGTTTTATGATGATGCTTCTGCAGCTCCTCGGAGAATTAGACCTCCAACACGTATCTTTAGAATTGATGCCACAGATTCACAGTTTTTCTCTCTGTGCCTGAGGAATAACTCAATCTGCTGTCTGATTTGATTCAGATGTCTTGGTCAAACTCCCTTTGTAATTTCTCACATGCTTTCCCCTGAGCTTTATAAATGGTATTCGTATAAAATGAAATCAAATAAGGCTTATTCATCCAGAGGCATTGCAGGTCTTGCAGCCATGAATCAGCAGCAGCACAAAGGCAAGGGATGGCTGCATCTTCAGTTGTGCCTTCCCACCTTCCTGTTGCCTTGTCTATCCAGGCATTCCAAACCCTCAGCCTGCTGAACTATGCTACCAAAAGTCAGTTTTCCAGGGAAGTGGGCACAAAACACTCTCATTTGGACCTATCCAGTGGGTTTGGAGCCACCTTCCAGCTCTACAGAAGCCACAGGTGGACCATGCAACAAGAACAGGTCTTGAGAACAGACTTAAAAGAGAGCTTGTAAAAGTGAGGAAGAGCAACTTTTTACATGGGCAGACAGGGACAGAACAAGGGGTGATGGTTTTACCCTAAAAGAGGAAAGATTTTGATTAGGCATTACAAAGAAACTCTTGGCTGGGAGGGTGGGCAGGCCCTGGCACAGGGTGCCCAGAGCAGCTGGGGCTGCCCCTGGATCCCTGGAGTGTCCAAGGCCAGGCTGGACAGGGCTTGGAGCAGCCTGGGACAGTGGAAGGTGTCCCTGCCATGGCAGGAGATTGATCTGGAAGGTCCTTAAGGTTGCTTCCAACCCAAACCATTATTTTATAATTCTATAGTTTTAGAAGCTTATGGAAATTATGCTTAGTTTCTAATTTTCTTAGATCACAGAGAACTTTTAAACTCCCATGTTACGTACAGAGCTGTATTTATTGGTTTTCTTTTCCACCTTCCCTACAAAGGTAAACAGCATTTGCATTCCCAGGCAGAGGGTGGCTTACAGAAGCATTCTGGAAGAGGGGAGGAAGGATTTTTGTTCTCTGATTTGTATTCCAGCCTTAAAAACTTACGTAGCCTGGTGTGACATGAAAACTGATCGGAGCCCATTTCCATTTCTGTCAAAAAGTGCATATTAAGACTGCATAATGAAATACTTGTGGGGGTAGTGCTAAACTCTCAGACAGATGGTTCACAGTTAGTGCTAACTAGCACAGTGAAATGAGAAGCTAGATTAAGCCATCAACCCCGTAATTAACCATTTGTTGCTCCATTTATCTACATGATATTTTCAGTTTTCTTGTTCTATTAAACTAACAATAAATGATCTTTTTAATTCTCTTTGGTCTTTTGGTAAACTGTTGCTAGCCATAATTTATACTGCTTTTAGTTCACCAGATACAGAAATGCATAAATACCAATTAAAATGCATGAATTATCAATGATTCTGTACCCAGGCAAAAGATTCAATTTACAAACAAGCAAGTAGTCATATTTTTTTTCTGTCTACATAAAGTACACTAAAATTTCATTCAGAATCTCACTGAAGTAATGAACTTGGTGCTGAAAATTCAAACTGCACCACAAGTAGCAATAAGTTTTAAATGCTAGTACCTAAACCTCTAGAGGGAACAAAATTTGATTAGCGATTCTTTGCAACAAAATGAACATTATTGATCATTACTTTGCCCAGAAAGGCCTCATGAATGTTCTCCAAAGCTGAGTGATGCTTTCTGATCACACCATTGCTGGGAGGGACACAGAGTGGGAATCTTTTCCACTGATCTAGTGCTGAATCTCATGTTTTTCCACATCAAGCTACCATGACACTGCTCTGTGTTTCTGAAAAAACAGGGAACAGACCTTAAACTTCATTCTATTCCAATCCCCTGCCATGGGCAGAGACACCTTCCACTGTCCCAGGCTGCTCCAAGCCCTGTCCAGCCTGGCCTTGGACACTGCAGGGATCCAGGGACAGCCACAGCTGCTCTGGGCACCCTGTGCCAGGGCCTGCCCACCCTCCTCAGCATTAAAAAAATTTTAATCAGGAAACTTATCTAAATGCATACTTTTGAAACCTCTTCCTGGGACAGCTGCTTTTTCAGTCCCTGTGATGATTTCACCTGCTGCCCAGTGTCTTAGCTATGAAGTTGAAAAACAAGAAGCAGGAAGGGATGAAAGCTGAGTGAAATAGCAGGAATTATGAGACTGTTGAATTCTGCAGAGTTGCTTCCCTCAGAATTTTAATGTTACTTTGTGCTGTCAAAGCCAGACAGATAAGAAGCTGCCTTAATGAAGCACTAATTGCATTGCATTCAAACGTCACAAATAATCCTGCATGTGGGACTCGGTCTTTATTCAGTCCTTTCTCCTTTGTATAAAGAAGATTAAGAGAATTTGAGAATTATTATTGAGAATTGAGAATTATATAGCTGAAGCTGACTTTTATTCTTTGCAAAAGAGAGAAGCCTTTTTGTTTTACAGTCAGAAGTTCCTGGGTTTAAGTGAAGAATAATGACATGCAACAAAAGCATAAAATCCTGTGTTTGAGCCTTTAAAGGTGAATTCCAGGAGCTGTGTATTTTGGTGTCAGCAGAGTGGGAGACCCTGTGGAGCATGTTTTACATGACATCTGGAAAAAGGCTGGGCAGGGGTAAATCAAATAATCGGACATGTCAAACCTTTCCATTGCAGGACACAGTGTGCAAGTAATTTCAAATTGTTGGTTTAATGTTCCTGTCAACTACTCTATTTGCTCAGCAACAAAGCAAATTATCAATGTGTTATTCATACACGCTCCTGCCACTTTCTTTCCATGGCTTATTGGTGTTCTACAGCCCAGTTAAGCTGCCTGCATAATTAGCAAGAAAGTTTGAGCTGAAAAGCACACTGGATGACCATGGCAAGTCCTGGGTATCCAAAAAAAATAGCTTAAGTGCAATGCAAGGTAGTGGTCTCACTGCCAAGCAGTAGCTAGTTTTACTGAGATGAATAGGCAGAAATTAAATATATCTCAGCTCAGCTTGCTGAGATGACTTCCTTGACCCTCATGATTGAAACCAAAATCCTGCATCATCCTCTGTGTGTGCAACACCCACAAACATCTCCTTGCAGGGTGGGATAAATTTTCTGCTATTTTAAACACAGTAGAAGGCTACATTCAGCTTTCACCCCTTCCAACAAACTATTCAGGCCTGTGCTGCAGTCAGAGCCAGGCAGAACTGGGAGAGGGGGTGATGCCTCTTTGCCTACCCCCAGTTTAGGTGGGATGTGGGGCTTCCCTGGGGATACCTAGGGCTTCCCTAGGTCCCACCACTGACCACATGATTGGGGCGTTTTGGGCTGGATGACCAGCATTTAGGGGGTCCATGCTGAGTGAGAGGCAATGCACCCACATTGTGATCCAGAGGTCAGCCTGACACTGCTGCTGCTTCTGTGTCCCTTGCTGTGACCAGAGAATCATCGTTTGGGTTGGAAATGACATTTAAAGATCAACTCATTCCACCCCCTGCCATGGCAGGGACACCTTCCACTGTCCCAGGCTGCTCCAAGCCCTGTCCAGCCTGGCCTTGGACACTGCAGGGATCCAGGGACAGCCCCAGCTGCTCTGGGCACCCTGTGCCAGGGCCTGCCCACCCTCCCAGGCAGCAATTCCTTGCCAAGATCC
>PYHW01009372.1:5343122-5354415 GCA_013186435.1 Turdus rufiventris | reverse complement strand
TGGAGCCCAGGGCTGGGGCAGCTCTGCAGGTGGGGTCTCACCTGAGCACAGGGGCACAGGGGCACAATCCCCCCTGCCCTGCTGCCCATGCTGGGGGATCAGCCCAGGATAGAGTTGGATTTGTGGGCTGATATCCCTTGGTCAAAAAATGCTCATGAAATGAATCTCTTTGCCCTGTCTGGTCCTCCTGCAGCACCACCCCAGAACGAGATACCAGGGACAGGTCTCTGTTTCTGCCCTTACTGCTGACAGTAAGATGCACATGGACACAATCACATATCCTAGGGGAGGGGCTGAGGATGGAAAAAGCTGGCATTTTGTTCCAACAGCTTTAGTAGCCAGACCTTTTTTCTCAGACAGCATCTGGAGCACTGAGCATGGGCTGGGTATTTGTGAGAGGCCTGACCCCTGTGTCTGTGAGTGCTCTCCAGCTGACAACTCTAATCTGATTCTATCCCCACTGCTTCCTTGACAATTCCCTCCCAGCTTTGCTCAGGACGATTTGCTAACAGTGTCACTGTCACTTCCAAGCAGGGCAGAAGTACTGCTGGCTGAATCTTTTCCAGCATAGATTTGATGCACTGGGGTGGAGGGAAAATAGACATTTTCAGTCAACCTGACATTACTCACAGTTCAATTTTGCAAAGAAAATTTTCTGGGTTGGACTCCTAAGAGGATGCAGGCATGGTTCACACATCCTTGAGAGAGGACACTTCTGTGCCCCAGCAGAAAAGCCACCAGCTGGGCTGGGGGAGACCTGATTTCTGCTTGGTTCAAAGCAAGGGTCTGAATCAGCATCTCTTGACTCACAGAACAGTTTTTTGGACCACAAAGTAATAGTGTCACTGGCTATGAATAAGCAGCTCTTTAGAAAAGTGGGACATCTTCTACAGCCAGAAATGTCCTGTACCCCTGGGACAGGGGGTGAAGGTGCTGTGTTACAGATCCTCTTTAGCATCAGGCAGATTAAAAACCCACAGAACCCATTCAATGTACAAACAGCATGGCTTGCTGCTTATCTTCAGTGTAGCTACTGCTCTCTTTAAAACAAATTTTTATAAACTGAAGCAGTATTCTCCTTTTGAGTTGCTGAAGACTGCAGCAAGACTTGGTTGAGGTCAACAGAAGATCACGGGTTGGGACACCTGAAGTTTGAATACAGAATTTAGCACATTTTATCTCAAGATAAGTTTTACTGAGTTTTTTTCCTCAGGCTGGTATATGAGCATGCAGTGGAAGGGGTGGTCAAGGGGCTACAGGAAGCATGTGGCACACTAGGAAAGGCTGAGGAAAACTGAGTGTTTAAGCCATGACAAGAAAAGGCTGAGGGGAAATCCAATCACACTCTTTTGCTGCTTGAAAGGAGGTTACAGAAACCATTGATCCAGATTCTTCTCAGAGGTGGACAGCAAAAAGTCACGAGGCAATGGACATGAGCTGAATTGAGGAAAATCCTGATCAGATACAAAGAATAAAATCTTCCCAATGAGAGTGGTGCAGCCCTGGGATGAGGACTCAGAGTGTCTGGGGAATCTACACCCTTGAGGATTTTCACAGCTCAGTTGGACAAGGCTCTGCACGGCATTCAGCCATGCTTGGAGCAGTGGGTGCAGCTGTAGGCATCCTTTTTAGCGTAACATTTCCCACCACTCCTGATTCATTCCTCCCTAATACTACGCCACACTTCCCTGACACGTCATGTTTCCATGGCCTTTGCAGGGGCAGTGTTTTCTGATCCACTGCTACACACAGGTACAGCCTCTGTTTCTGTTAGATGGTAACACAAATGGCAATTTACAGCACTGCCTCCTCCCTTCCCTTCAGCTCCCCCAGTTTAGTGAGAATTTACTGCTAGGTTTTTGCTCCAGGCAGGTGTAATGCTGTTCTCCCACTTGACTGATGCTCCACTGAGCCCACACACAACAAGAGACATAAAGGTGGGTATTTTATTAGGCATTTGTTGGAGTAACTTGTTGAGTTGCTCTGAATTCATTCCCATTCTGTTCTTATCACCACAGCATCTGAGCTGCTTCCATGACACGTTAGATAGTGTGACTAATATCTGTTGCATACTGTTTGTTCTGTCACCTTTTCCCAGAGGGAGAAGTGTGTGAAATATTAAGTTTTTGCTGGCCTAATTTTATCTTGTGCCTTGTTTTAACTTGTTTGGGCTTGTGTCTCTCTACAATGATTTCTGCATGTTCACGCAAAGGAGACAGGCAAGAGAAAGATGCTGAGTGCTTCGAGGAGAAGTAGTGAAGTTTTTAGTAGCTCTGTTACTTCTTTGGAGTGAATTCCATGCTGGCTCACAGAAGAGGTCTGACTCTCCTAGAGATGAGCTCTGTCCATAACTTAGGTCAGAGGAGGAAATTTCTCCCTTTCCTTTGCCACACATTTGGAAAAGCATTATTTTGCTGATTTTTCTGTGAAGACCATTTCTCAGGACAAACCACCACAGCAAATACTGTCCATAGGCAAGAGTTCCATTTATCCCAGAAGAATTCAGTATGGGCTTTGGAGCTGTGGAGCTGTGGCCAAGCTCTCCCCGTGTTCCACTAGATCATGCTTTATAAGTTTAATAAAGTTTATAAGCTTTATTAAGTTTAACATCTGCCCTCATTCAAATGATAAGCAAGATTTCCTCCCCCCACCCCCATTTTGGCTCTTCACAGATCACCCTGAGGAATCTTACTAACCAAGAAGTGGCCACATTTACCTATGGGGATTGGCTGTCCAAGCTGAAAAATGAAAAGGGAAGCCTGCTGTGTGAGATGCCAGCTGTCATAAACGACGAGCAGATGATGGAGGACACCACGTACTCTCTCCAGGTTAAAACCAGTGACATTGGAGGTTGGTCCTTGCTAGGTATTTTATGAAATTTCTAGCATGAAGTTTGTTTTTTAACAATGGAAAAAAATAACCCATCTGCTTCATTTGAAATTATATTTGAAAAAAAACATAGTTTAGCTGGAATACAGCTGTTTTGGCTGGCTGCTCACCATGGCAGTGTCTAAAAGACTCATTCTCAGCTGAGCTCTGGGAATAACGTATTTGAGCACAAGGCCCAGGTCTGACTGCTCTTTGATTCCTCTGAAGACACCCAGACAGAAACTACTGCCAGACCAAGCTTCAGAGGTCAGCAGACACATTTTTCTTTTTTGGTCAGGTCCATCCATGTAGGGTGGTCAGAGCTGGTGTGCTTCAGGTTTTCAGTCAGCACTGTCTGCCTTGCCAAAAGCAAACAGCAATAATTCACCCACCTTTTCAAAGTGTTTTGAGACCATTTATCTCAGGCTGTGGAAAAAAAACCATTCCTAAATGCACACCAGATAGAAGAGATGGAATGGAGTACACAGAAAGAGCCTAGAGCCTAGAAATGGGGCTTCAGTGTAATTTCCTGGGATCACTGCCTCTTTTCTTGGGAAATTTTGTCAGGCTGCTGGATGAAATCTGCTGCCACATACAAGGTGAATCGTGCCAAGATGGGGCAAGCCAGACATTGTCTTGAAGACACTTTGTTTAGAAGGTTGGTCCTCAACCACATAACCAACTCTTGACCTCTAAATATCTTTTCTTTATTTCCTTTGTTGCTTCTTTTTTTTTTTTTTCCCTTTTCCCTCCCCCCTTGTTTTATCAGCAGTAATTTATGCAGCTTCTAAGGTTTGATCTAAGAATATCAAAATTTCTCTGGCAGAGCATCTTCGTGCTACCTCACAACTTCTTATCTATCTTCTCTGCTGGCTGCTTGTCTGAAAGACATGTAGTGAAATACAAAAAAACAAAGGGGAGAGAGAGAGGGGAATATTTGTTTATGTGTCCAGCCATCCATCTAATATAATGGTAGATCTTTCTGTGACCTTTTTTGTGAAAACCAGCCCTAACTCACAAAGGCAATGGAAATAGAAATGAGAGGAGAATAGAAAATGACAGCAGCAGCAGACAGATCTGCCCTTCCCATTGAATGAAGGATGACGGGTATTAATGAAGAAACATTTTATTTCATTATGAACAGCGACAACCAGTAGGAAAGAGCAGATTACAGAGAGGTTTCAGAGACTCTGTTTGTGATTAGATCACACAGCTCACTGACATAATGTTGAACTTTATCCAGCTTATCTAAAGCAGGTGCAAGTCATGAACCATCTCCCCTTTTTGATCATTATGTATTCCACAATCACTCCTGGTTGGACCAATTCAGGAAGAAAGACATTTTATCCTTGGTGATGTTTAAACATGTTATATCATCTCCTGCCACACTGACATTGTCAAGGAGCAGCAATACTACACAAGGACTGGAATCAAATGTGTTTTATTTCTAGGTATAAAGTTTACAAAATAATCCCACCTATTTGCTACTCTCCAAAAAATAGTATTTCTGGTTTTAGTTACTCCTAATCTAGACTGTCTCTGGTCAATTCATCTGGGAGAGAAGTCTTTATCAGTGGTCTGGATAACTCTCCTGAGGCTCTCTGCCTCTTGAGTTTTTCTTTATTAGATTCAGACAGACTTCATGATTAAGTTAGTTTAGACGGCTAAAGTTAGGGAAAATTAATCCCACAAAGGAGATTCTGCAGTAAACTAGAAAGCATAAGCTATTTCCTCCCCACCACACATACATTTAACAGCAGCACTGCTTTACTTTTCCCTCAAAGAAACCTTTAAGTTACAGTTTGCCTTTTGCAAAGTCACTCTTCTCCAGTGAAAATTTAACCCACAGACTTTACAACAGGGAACAACTCTGCTCCTGTAATGTTCAAATCACCTCTTTTCCACCACCAGCAGTACCTCATATGCCTCTCAGACTACACATAGATAAGAAGAGGTCTTTAGGGCATACAACTCCCAAGTCAGATGGGTAACCTTTGGTTAAAGACAAGGTCTTGATCTCAGATGTAAAGCACAATCTGTTTTTCTTCAAGGCAGGACCCATAAACAGAGATGCAATAGAGCCAGACCACCCCATGGCTATTTCTGAGGCACAAAAATGTTCTTTGGCTGGTTAATTTTTACTTTTTCTATGCAGGCATCACATACATGTTAATGCAGTAAAGATGAAGAGTGAAAAAATACTGCTTTCTCATTTTCCAGGCATTAATGAAGCAGAAGGTTCTTATCTCTGCTGTTATAAGATTAATTAGGATGTTGTCAGCTCAGTTCCAACCTACAAATTACATAATTTAGGACAGTTGGTGTCAGTTCCTAGCGCCTTATATAGGTCTTTTTTATGTCAAAAGAAGGACATTCTTTGGCCTCAGAAGGCTATGACTCAAGCCCAGAGTTTGTTTAAAAATGAAGCATCTGCTCAGTAAGATCATATAGAGATTTCTGTTGAAAGGGTCCACTGGAGGTTTTTTCACACATTTTCCTGCTCAAGGGACTTTTGCAAGCACCACGTCAAGCCAGCTAAGAGTGCCCAGCCAAACACTGGACAACCCCAGGAATGGTGATGCCACCACCTGCCAGGCATCTGCACCCAGACCTGCACCATATTCCTAAAAAACTTGTTTTTTCCACATTCCCAGCCTGAACCTCCCCAGCAACTTGTGTCTGTGTTTTTTGGGGTATGACATGACTCAGTGCATGGCCCTGTCATTATTATCACTGTCGCTTGTGCACATTCCCCAGCTCCTCTCAGGGCTTCTCCTCACAGCTCTTGTCCACCTCAGTAGTCATCCTCTGAGCTCTTCTCCGTATCTTGACAAAACCCAGGAATTCCAACGGGTGTTTTCCACTGAATTCTGGAAACTTCCTACTAGCTTGGATCCAATCAGAATATGAATGGTACTGCTGTAAACTCTGGGTCATCGTCAATTTCCCAGCATGTGCAAGGTTAATTCCAGCCCAGACAGAGGATTTTGCATTCCTCCTTGCTGAATTCCATGGGATTTCTGCTTGCCCGGTCCTCAGGTTTCTCAAGGTGCATCTGGGTTGGGATTCTGGCATTCGGCATGTCAGTCACTCACCCAAATCTGCTCTTAGCTGGAATCTGCTGGGGAAACACTCTGCCATTGTTTAGGGCGCTGATGATGAAGTTCTGCTCAGCTCTGCAGGTCCCAGTATCAATCCATGAGCTACTGCACTCATCACCAGCTAAGGCTAGTGCAACCACAGTACCTTCATCTCTTCACTTGTCAAGTTTTTTACAGTTCCTAAATGTGCCTGACAGTTTCCTGGAACTGGCAACAACAACGACAACAAAAATATCAGAGACCCAAATAAGTGAAATGTACATTGATTTAACATTTCTGTTTTTTACTTTCCCCATCTCCTGCTAATTGCTTGTGAGGGAAATGTCACAGCATGAGACCTTCATAAGCTTCTTCCTGCAGGGACGGTTTTGCTAAGAAACAGTTGGTTCTGTGCTTTTTGAGACCTGGCATTAATTAGGAGCCTGCTCCTTGCAAGGAAATGGACTTCAGTTTGCTTTGTTCCTCACCTCAGCAAGCTACAGGGTCATAAAAAGTGCTGCCAGATGAACTGCCTGGATCGCTGATGCCTCCTCTTCCTACTTAAACCATTCCCAGGGAACTGTTGAAAATTAGCCCCAATTTAACATGGGCAGCTTCTTGCACGGACGCATGTTGCTTTGCCTTTCCTCTATATGACTCTTTTTCTCCTCTTCTAACAATCTTTTTTTCCCCAGTCCTTCCATAAGAATAGTCTTGATTTGTTCCTAACTTCTGTATTCAAGTAATAATCCTGTGGAAGTGGGACCTTTCTCCAGAAGTTTACAGTACCCCTAACTTGGTCTTTGCATTGTGTTTGAATGGAGCTGTGGGAAATACTGTGGCTCAAAGTGGATTTGTGATGCTCTTGTGTAAGAAAAGGCCTGGCAGGAGGTTGGACTTTCAGAGCTGGGCTATCCAAACGAGGGCAGCAGATGCTGAGTTTCCTTGTAAGGCAGATTTGAGCTTGATGGTCTCATTTTCCCTTTTCCAAAATTTAAGGGCCTTGGTTCTGACATAGCAATGACAGTCTGCCTATGTGCAATCTTGTTTCTCTCTGTGAGTCTGCTTTTATATCATGGCATCAAAATTAAAATGCAATAATTTTGAATGAACTATAAATAGTGCCAGGTGAAATCTGAGGTCACTGTAGGTGGTGGTTTGGCAGCATGGCTGTTTTCTTTGGCAAAATATGGGCAGTAGAGGACAAATGACACTCAATATCAGGTAATAAAGATCTTGGAAATTTTTTAATTTCCTAGCATGTACACAACAAGAAGGTGGAAGGTGGTAGGGCAAACTTGCATGAAAAACTGGGACTTTTTCCATTAATTGCTGTGTGGAGAATACTTTGAGAAAGAGCAATATAGAAGGAAGATCTGTTGAGACAAGTGGGTCATGAGATGGTGCAGTGGCTTGGCTGAGGATCTGTTTGTAGCTCTGAGATCCCTGTGCCATCAAGCACAGGGACAGACCCAGCTGAAGGATCCTAAGTGCCAAAATTGCTTGGAGAAGATTGTGGGACTCCAGGAGGGAATGACTGAGTGTCAAAAAGGGACTGTGGGAAGTCCAGGACAACACTTTGTGGCTATAAAAGTTATAAAGTATGTTCTTTAACACTCCTTAGTAGATTGCTGGATTCTGCTGGGTAAATCACTTTTAATTTCCAAGCTACCTCAGAATAATGGGAATTACCCTGACATCCCCTGTAGAGTGTTGTGATGGACAGTCCTCCATCAGGAGCAGAAATTGCTGCTTCCTATGAGCATTGTCATCACCATGGTCACCACTCCTCAAGAGCCAGGGCAAAGCATCCAGCTGTATTTGTGGGATGGACTGGAAGAGCTGGTTGTCCTCCCTGCAGAATCCTGCAGGAATCCACTGAAATATCTTGGTGGTGCCCATGGAAACATGAGTACCCCTGCAGCCTCTTCCAGCCTGCTTTTGCTGCCTCCCAATGCTGGGCTGGCAGTCAGCCCAACCTGGCAGGGTAACCCATGGCATTTTTCTCTGCTCTCTCCCTCCAGGAGCAGGCACTGATGCCAACGTGTCCTTGATCCTGTTTGGGGAGTATGGGGACAGCGGCACCCTGCCTCTGAAGGAGTCCAACAAGTCCAACAAGTTTGAGAGGAACCAGATGGATGAATTCAGCTTCTCTGAAATGCTGAGCCTGGGAGACCTCTGCAAAGTGCGGATCTGGCATGACAACAAAGGTCAGGGCAATGGCAGGGGTGGTTTGGGATGTTTTCACTTAAGAGAACAACAGACAGGCTGAAGGCAAGTCACCAGCTCTGCTTCAGGCTGGGAAAATTGCCTGGATTTTTACCCAGATCCTGCATCCCAGGTTCCTTGTCTAGCCACACAGGTGACCCTGCTGGTGCAGCCTCTGCTGCAGCAGGTCCCCAGTTCAGTCTGGGCTTACAGCCACCTCTGCAGCACCAGGGATGCCTCCCCCTGAGCAGAGCCAGCCAGCCTGGTGTCCCAACACTGACTGAATCCGTGCAATACCTCTCACACAGGCCAGCATGCCACTCCCAGGGTAATTTTATGTTCTCAGCCTGACACTGACATGTGGGGAAATGCAGCCTGGCGTAACACAGTGAGCCTTAGAAGGCAGAAAAAAGGATCTGTGTCTGGCTTTATTAAGATCACTACACCAGCTGGTGAGCATGCAGCGTGCTGCTAAGAGAGGTTCTGACACTTGCCTGCTGCTGGACACCCTGACTGGTGTCACCCACAGCAGAGCAGAGCTCCGTACGACTGTCACAGTCATTCGTGCTGTCATTCAGGCACCAAGTGGTATCTTCTAACAAAGGCATCACTAACTCTGCTGTGGTGACATCCCATCCCATCTTCATGTAAAAGAGTTCACACTGCATTAGCAATGGCTTGCTCACTGGTGGCCAGCCCTTGCTGCAGCCCAAAGGTGAAGCTCCGTAGCTCCCACAGGCTCACCCGAGTCACTGTTAATAAAGCTGTTTGGCAGTCATATTTATGACGATCCGGGGAGGAATGGCAGGGAGACTGCCCAGCCGTTACCTGGTTGCACTGAGGCAGCTGGTTTGTGGCTGGGATGGGTTTCATGCCAGTCTTGATGTGACCTGGCCACCATCCTCCCCACCACTCCAAGTTGTGGCAGATGGGGAAGGTTGCATGTCACGCTCTATTAATAAAAGATGCTATCTCTGGATTAGGCTTTCCCATTGGAAAGTCTTTGAGAGAGAGAAAAAACACTTCTTGTGGTAGCTTCTGTCTGCTGTAAAATATGGGAGATACATCCACCTAACATGATTGTTTATTCCCAGACACTGCAAGCTCTGAGCTTGTATTTATCACTCCTATAACACAGCACAATTTAGTTGATTAAACACTATAATATCATGTTATATAACTGGTGCTGAATGCAGTAAGGGAGCTGCTTTTACCTGATTACTTTGCCAAAACACTAATTCCTTAGATCTGCAGTTCAGATATAGATTTGGAAAGAGCTGTTGAATTAGAGTCTTAGCTCAGTAAAGAGGCTTTTCAGCAGTTCCAAGAGTGGTTCAGACATCCTTCTCATAGCACTAAGAAATCAACATGGACTTGCAGATTTGCTTTCAAACCTATTACCAGCTGAAATGTCTGCTAAAAGAACTTTTTCCTCAAATGGCATCATGGCTCCCTGGAGTCTGGCTGTGCCAACAGGATGAAATTCACCCACCAGAGCAAAGCTGGTCCTCAGGGCTCAGGCACACAGCCAGATTGGGATGCAGGAAGGTGAGACCTGGATCAGACCAAGGGTCTGTAGGGCCCAGCAGCTCTTTCCAACAGCAGCATCACTGGATGCCTGAGGAAGAGGACAGGCTGAGCTAGTGTGTGTAATCCTTCCACAATCATGCACTTTGCATGATTAATAGCTCAGGGCATCTCCTGAGCTGGAGATCATTTTTGTCCATTAAATAATTTCCAGTGGACTTTCTCATGCACGTTCTTGCCCAGGCCCTCCAGGACACATTTGCACCCACTCATCCTGTGGCTGTGAGTCCCACGGGTCTGTTGCCTGCTGCCTGATGAGCAAATCCTGTTAATCCAGGAGGGTTTTGTTGCCTTTTCCTTCTTGCACAACTTCACCTTCTCAGTGCCACTGATGATGCTGCTGACACAAGTTGATAATTGCTGGCTGTGTGGAGCTGCTTGGTGGCAAACAGAGGTAACAGAGTTTAGCCTTAGGCTAAGCAGCAAATAGGCTCAATTAGTTTAAATTTGCTCTGGGCTAAGAACATGTACCTAGATAGCCACTACAAGTCAGCTAAAATACTAAGCTGGGTGTCTAGAACCTGAAATATGTATATAAATACACATGGCAACCTCATTATTCTCTCTCCTTATTTCCTCATAACACTTGTTTCCACTTATAAATACTAGCTCTTACCAGACCTGGCTGACAGCAAGGTTAATTTAAGCCTTGGATAAACACCATGCTCAGGTTTTGTTCAGCAAAAATGTACTCACTTTTCCCCACAGAAAGAAGGAAAACTGTTGTTTAAATCATAACATATGTTGTCTGCATTGCTCTTGCATTAGTCATGTGAAAGGCATCTCCTATCTGAAACTTCACACAATCCAGCATGACAGTTTGTTGGGTGGGTAGAGTATTTATGACTTCTGAGATCCCAGGATATAGCTATCCTTTGAATATATGCCTGCTCCCTATATATAATTTATATAAATTGGTTGTTGCACTACCTAGAAATTCCTGGCTCTATTTCTTTTAAATGAGTAGTAGGGTCAGGGGTCAAGTATGTTTTTTGTCAGATGTGTGAGGAACTTTGGGCATTAAATAAAAATGTGTTTGTATTTACCACTACTCTGAGGCTTCAGATGTTGATCACGCTTTTTTGGACTAAGTGGTTCCCTGCCAATGGCCTGTGGAAGGTTTGGTCTGATGCTGGCCCACCCCATTGCTCCTCGAGTCCTGAATACATGGAGCATACTCGACATTCTTCTCCTTGTCCTCTAAATTATCAGTCTCAATCACAGGATCACAGGATCACAGGAACACAGAATCACACAATCACAGAATGGTATGGGAGGGAATAGACCTTAAAGCTCCTCCACTTCCACCCCCTGCCATGGCAGGGACACCTTCCACTGTCCCAGGCTGCTCCCAGCCCTGTCCAGCCTGGCCTTGGACACTCCAGGGATCCAGGGACAGCCCCAGCTGCTCTGGGCACCCTGTGCCAGGGCCTGCCCACCCTCCCAGGCAGCAATTCCTTGGCAAGATCCCATCCAGCCCTGCCCTCTGGCAGTGGAAGCCATTGCCTGTGTCCTGTCCCTGCATGCCTTGTCCCCAGTCCCTGTGCAGC
>PYHW01009372.1:5328583-5340779 GCA_013186435.1 Turdus rufiventris | reverse complement strand
ATATCTCCCACAGAGATCAGGATCACTGCCCCCACCCTCAACAGATGGTGATAGAACAGATACCTTTTATCACACTCTGTATTGTAACTTGCAGCTTATATTCAGGTGCGGCTTATAATCATGAAATTACTGTATCTAATTCCTTTTTGCTTTGGACTCGAGCCAAGACAATTTATATACCCTCACTTTTCCTCTTCTTTCTCTGAAGGAACTACCTTTTCCAGGAGCAGTATCTTGACTCAGATGTTGAATTGCCCAGGCCTTGAACTCACAGCACACAGCTATTCCAGAGGTCTGTTTCTGCAATTCATGGACATTATTCCGAGCCTTTGGGGCACTTGTAGGCCATAAATTATTTTTAAAAAACCACCTAAAGAGCTGTCTTTTTTAGCCCCTTGTAAGGATTTACTCAGCTATCAGGCCTGAGCAGGGCTTTTCTAACCCTGCCTCTCAGCTCTCGACTGTTGCCTCATAAACTCTGCTGATCCTCGGGGCAGATTTGTTGAAGAGATTCTGCTTTAAATAAAAAGTGAGAGGAAGAGAAATAGATGTGTAAAACTGCCCAAGGACAGGAGAGTCCATCACACTCCCTGTTTAGTTGGTGGCTCAGTACAGAGGAAGACAATACCAAACCCTGCACATCTTTTTGGATGAATCGAGGGCTACAACTCAGACTGGACTCAAGTGAGGGTGCAGCCTGCAGACTTGCAGCATGCCAGCAACTGTGCCATGCCTGATTAGTCCTTCAAATTGTCCAAATCTGGCCTCAGCACCTTGGGAGACCCCAGCACTGACCCACAGAGCCCACCCTCACCTTCATCTCTCTTCTATGCCAGGTTAAACACAAAGAAAAGGATTTCACCCCTGTGGGGATTATGAGGCCCAAAACCAGAGAAGCTGTGGCTGCCTCACCCATGGAAATGTCCAGGGTTGAGGTTGGACAGGGCTTGGAGCAGCCTCAGATATTGGAAGGTGTCCCTGCCCATGGCAGGGGTGGAATGGGATGAGTTTTAATCTCCCATCCATCCCAAACCATTCCATGATCCTGTGAAAGATGTGCTATAGATGTAAAAGCTTAACCAAGAGATACTGCCAAGGTATCACAGACCAGAAGTGGCATGAAGTGGAAGAAAGATGTAAGGAATTAAAATAGCAGACTGACAGAGAACACAAAGACTTTGGTGCTGACCTTATGCATTCATTCCTTTCCAATCTCGTGAATTGCAGAACCCTTCAGAAGGAGCCCAAAAGGACAGATGTAGCCTTAGAATCATAATTTCTGTAAAAGCTTCTCTTTTCTACAGGCCTCCTTTGCTCCTCTTGGGGACAAATTATCCTGCATCCTTGTTAAAAGCTTTTGCTTCAAGTGTTCCTCAATAAAATACAAATTTTCCTTCAATCACAAGAATATAATCTGAGAAATTGTTCCATCTCCAGTTTGAGTTGTTAAGTGCTTTTGCACAGGAGTAGTTTATCTATAAGATGTGAGGGCTGGAGGAGTGGGGTGTGTCTGCGGGTAATTTATGGGTGGTTTTGACCTGAGTCAAATCCTGGACTGAACAAGTTGCAGAGACAACAGAGGAGAGGGGAGGCAGGGCACCTGTTTTCTAAAACTATCCCAAGTGTTAATCTTCTGCTTTCTCAGAGACTGTGAGAGGTTTTTTGCATTGCCTGTCTACCCTGATGAGAAATGTTGTGGTGTGAACTAACATGATCCTAAAGCAGAGATACACAAAATGGGTCTATTTTTATTCTGCCACTGGTCTGCTGAATGACCTTGCGTAAATCACATCCCTGTACCTCATTTTCAATTATGTAAATTAGGGATAAAAATTATTCACCTTCTTGGAGTGTTTTGAGATGTACTGATGCACAGCTAGATGCTATGATTTTAACACCTCACAATTAATGCTTCATTTCTAGCGATTTGATGCTGCTATCAAAACTCCCACCACTTTCTGGGTGATGCCTCATGAGGTGGGGTTTAGGGATGGATGCTCACCTAACCAGGCAGGAGACAAAAAAAATGTCAGAGGATGCCAGGCTGATGAGCTGTCTGTGCTATGGTCCTTACTTCATGCTTCAGAAAATGTGAAAATTTTAAAGATAAATAAAAAATGCAGGTAAGGGGCTGAACAGTGCTAGTTGGTGGTTGTGAATGGCTTGGCAGCAGCAATTCCTCACTGGTCCTTGAGCAGTCAATGTTCCTAGCAGGAGGAATTTTTTACTCCTGTGGAAACATAAGCACCAGTAATGACTACTATTATCCTTGATCAGACATCAGCTGCTTCCAAAACCAAAGCAGAGGAGATATGCTTCAGAAAGATAAGGGATAGAGAGAAGAGTCAATGAATATGGCTTCAAAAAGTGGAGATTTCCATGGATTTATGTGTTTCTCAGCATGGGTGTGGTTCTGCCAGCAGATTTGATCCCCCCAGCTCTTTCTCTGGAAGGAATAGTCAATATTCACTAAAGCAAGGTCAGGGACCAGGTGCCTGGTGAGCAGTGAACCCACCAAACTTATTTCACCTCATTTTTCTCTCCCATCCTCCCATGTTTCTACAGGTGTCAGAATGGTTTAATATTTTAAGGGTGAGTGCAGGCAAGTCGTGGCTGTTCCTGAGAGAGGCAAAGGAAGATTCTGGTGCTGCAGGCTGGGGTTTTAGTTAAATGAAGCAGTAATGTCATTATCTGTGTTTCATCTACCACTTCTACAGTCAGGCTCAATTGTGCTAATCACTGCAGAAAGGGTGACAAGGAGCTTACAATCCAACCTGTCTCATGTCAGGAAAGTACAGCCTTCAGCATCCCCTGGGGAAAAGGAAGGAGGGTCCTGTGAGGGCCTTTCAGGTCTGCACAGGGGGCCCTTGCCCACTATCCCCCAGGAGCCAGCTTGGATCCTTCTAGGAAAGAGGATAAATGGGATTAATAACTGCTCCTTTGGATAGGGACATTTGGGGAACAGAATACATTTCCCTATATCACACTGAATTATACAGAGTCAAGCAAGCAAAGTGATTCTTTTTTCCCCAAAGCTCTTCTCTTCCTCTAATTACATTTGAAATGTTTTGCATGCTATTGAAAATGTCACTTCCAGCTGCAGACCATTAAGGAGCCTATGTGGCACTGCCATGGGTTTTATTAAGGCAGGTTTGTTGCTGGGGATTTCAATGGCAGCAAAAGGAGGCCTGGGGTGAAACACCTTTTGTTACAAATGTTGAATACTTGTTTTGGTGGTAGGGGACCTTTCACAAAGGCACAGCGCTCGCCAAATTATTTTAAAGACCAAGGGCTGAATAATTGGGCAGGAACTACTCAGATATGTGCTATTTCTTCCCTTCTGCCCCAAAGCATTAATGGAGGCAAATTGAGTGGTCCTGGTTTGCACTGAGATCATGGCAGAAATCTGTGCAGCTGATGCTTTCCTGAGCCCTTGCTTTCCCGGTACTGTTGCTTGAGGTGCCAACAGGATACAAGCAGGTCTGCTCTGTTTTTTCTGCATCACCCAAAGCTGAGTGATGGAGCAGCTCTGGCTCTCACAGTGGATCAGAATCAGGGACAGTGTCCAGGGGAAAGGCTGATGAGCCATTGCTGCAGAGATAATTCAGTTTCTCCTTACAGCCAGGCTGTGTGAGCAGTGCTCTGGATTTGGGAAAGTCCTTTCACCCTCCTATATTCACATCACCTTTCTGGCTCACTCTTCCTCTTTCATAAACCAGCTTGAGCTGAAGATTTGGTGGCTCTGGGGTAGGAGTTTCCTCTCTTGTTATTGCTTAGGTGCTGTAGAGTCTCCGAGCCCATTGCAAAAGTCACAGAGCAACACAAGGGGTAAACAGGATAATAGCCTGAAACCAGGATTTCATGACCTGGAAAGTAGTTCTGCAAACACAATTTGTTCTCCTGCTGACGTGATGCCCAGCACACAGAGTCAGCCCAGCAGAGGGAAAGTCTCACATTTAGGCTCTGTGCATCACTGGCCTTTCCATTTTCTTTTCCATACCAATGCAAAAAAGGAATTTTATATATACTTTCCCAGTCTGTAAAAAAAGAAAACAATACATTTTCTGGTAGAGGAGGATGCATTTTTCAGACATGAACCAACCCTTCCATTTCCACATCAGCTTTTAAATGGGGTTTAATGCTGTGGCAATGAAACCCTTGATGTGACACCACTCCTGGCACCATGGGACACGGACAGGGTGGGGACATATGCTGCTATGGACATATCCAGGATAGCTTTCACCTGGGCTGATCTATTTCTCCTAGAAATGAAAACCATTTCAGGATCCTTGTACAGGTCTTATAATCTAATTTAAGTCACTAACAATCAGGAATAAATATGAGAAAAAGGCAAATTCTAGTGAGAGGGAAAAGAAATGACAGGAGGATGTTTAGGGGCAGTTGTACCATTTTTCTAAGACTGTCCATCCAGCTCCTTGATTTATGTACCCTGTGCTGTGAGGGACTCTGTTGGCATTTGTTTTTCAGTGTTGAACCCTGAGCTCAACCTGAGCTCAACACTTGCTCTTTAAATAGCCCAGAGATGATGAAAGCATCTTTGTGGGCAAGAGCTGGCTTTGTCCTCAACTCCAGCATCTGCAGAAAGTCAGGTCTGTCCCATCTCTGCCTCTGATGAAAGAGCAGGATTTTGCTGCAGCTTCTTGGTGAGTGTGGCTGCTGGCACCAGGCTGGAGAAGAGGGAGGAGGGCATGTGCATCTCAACCTCTTTTCTGGTTCTGCTGCTTAGCACTGATCCTGACCCCATCATCCTGCTCACTGCTGGCAGCCAGGATGAGATCAACAATTTCTTCCATCCTGGTCTGCAGGCATTGACATCTCTCACTGCAGAAGGAAGGCATGTTTTCTTTCTTTCATGCTGTACTGTTGTCACTGAAGTTTTGATGGAAGCAGAGCAGCCTCCTGAATATCCTGCAGAGATGTTCATTGAACTTAAATGGAAAAGATCCTACCAAAAGATTAACAGCTGTCACTGCCAACATGTGTAGAATAAATTTCCCAAACAGCCCCAAAGAGCAAGTTGCTCCAGTTAAATCACAGTGGGAGCCCTGGAAAACTTCACAGAATTGTGGAATCACAGAATGGTTTAGGTTGAAAGAGACCTTAAAGACAATTGTGTCCACCCCCTGCCATGGCAGGGACACCTTCCACTGTCCCAGGCTGCTCCAAGCCCTGTCCAGCCTGGCCTTGGACACTGCCAGGGATCCAGGAGCAGCCCCAGCTGCTCTGGGCAACCTGCAAAATTAAAGCAGATGGAACCAAATTCTTCTCACCAGTGTCCAGTGACAGGACAAGTATGAATGGGCTCAAACTGAAATACAAGAAATTACATTTTAAATAAGAAAAGAAAGCTTTTTTTATCTGTGCATGGGTAATCAAACTTTGGCACAGGCCACCCAGAGAGGAGTGGAATCTCCATCCCTGGAGATGTTAAACACTTGGCCATGCACAGCCCTGAGGAACCTGCTTTAGCTGAGTTTGCTCTAAGCAAGATGTCCTGCAGATGAACCTGCCAGGCACAATGAGTTTGCAGTTTGGTGCCCCAGAATTTAAGGGGTGACTGGTGGTGTTGGTTGAGGTCTGTGCTGAGTAGTGCACAGTTTATTTTCCTAACTTGGAGAAGGTTTAGGCAACCAAAGTACAAAACAGCAATGGTTTTGAGGCTGGTAAAGAACTTCCAGCACATGGTGTGGAGGCTCACAGTCCACAGGAAAAGGGCAACTTGTTGACATAACTCAAAAATGTGCCATCATTTTCTATTCAAGGATAATGAAGATTAATTTTTGCAAACGAAGGAAATAGGCACATGGCAGTGAATTCCTGGAAGAGCAAGGGCTGTATAATCGCTCCAGGATGTACATAATAAGTGAGCAGAGATGTCTCATCATGAACACAAGCTTTTTTGTCTGACTAATAGCAGGACTTGAAAGTAAAACTGCCAGAACCTCCTGTCCCCACTGAGGTCAACAAGTGCTCCTGTGATTTTAACAAAGAAATCAGGAAAACATTCTCAAATGCTGTTTTCTTCATTTTCGAGTTGCTTTTCCAATGGGGAAAAAAAACCAAACCAAATAAACGAAGTAGCAAACTAAAAAGGTGCTGTGGCTCCTCAGAAGGCCCCAAGGGAAATGTAAAGTGATTTGGTCATCCGTGCTGGAACATCCATCACTTTACTCTGTCCTGTTTTCACATCCAGTCCCAGCACTCATTAATTTCCCCTCATTGCTTGGCAAGGATGGGCAGTTTTCTTGCATGTGCTGGCTGACAGGGCCAAAGGAGAAAGTTGTGCTTTACATTCTGACTTGAAATCCAAAGAGGAGACCTTAGAGCCCCTGCCTTGGTGCTTCATAAGAAAGATGGGGACAAACATTTTAGCAGGGCCTGCTGCAACAGTGCAACAAGGGTGGTTTAAAACTAGAAGTGTGTCAATTTAGATTAGATATATAAAGGAAGAAATATTTTACAGTAAGGATGGTGAGGCTCTGGCACAGATTGCCCAAAGCAGCTGTGGCTGCCCCATCCCTGGAAGTGTCCAAGGCCGGGCTGGACAGGGTTTGGAGCACCCTGGGATAGTGGAAGTTGTCCCTGCCTGTAGCAGGAGAGTTGACTTTTGAAGGTCCCTTCCAACCTGAACCATTCCTCAATTCTATGATTTGGTAAAATCTATGAGAAAGGTACCTCACCTCCTATGTGCAAACATCCAAACCTTTTTTTAATTTTTGTTGTTTTACTAGGAATTGCCCCAGGCTGGCACTTGGAATACATTGATGTGACCGACTCTGCCATGGACAAGACATTTCGCTTCCAGTGTGATCGCTGGCTGGCTAAAGGGGAAGATGATGGGCAGCTCATCAGGGAGCTGGCCTGTGCCAATAATGACATCCTGGAACTGAAGGAACGGACTGGTGAGTTTGGAGTGCTCCTGTGCCATTCCCTGAGGACCTCAGAGGCCATAGCACCACATCTCCTGCACGCTGGAGGCTCCCACAAAGGGTTTAGGGGTTATTTCATGTACATTTTAGTGCAATAGTGCAATTCCATGATAAGGAAGAAACAAAACAGGATTTGTGAGGAAGAAAAAGATCTCATTGTGGGTTGAAACATAAGAGGGGCCCATCTGCAGTGGTTCAGCCCATCAGTAAGCCATGAGAACACATGGATATGATCTCATTAGAAGTAATGTGCTTGATTCTTTGAAGTGGAAAATAAGTTCAGTCCTTAAAGCTTGGTAAGTAACATTGCTCCAGCTTCCTCCTTAACTGGTTCTGGGCTACGAGCTTAAGTGTCCCAGCTGAACATAACAGCTGAATTTAACAGCCCACATCCCTGGATTTGCTCTGGGTGATCCCACTGGGTCCAGGGTAATTACTCTGGTGTCTGATGGGGTGGGTGATTCAGCCAACAAGAGTTACTTAACCACACTGATGATGTGCAGAGTCCATCTCAAGAACTACTGCACCAGTGCTCTTCTTCAGGAGAATCCTGAGAGACAAAAATCACATTACTTCACTGTGATTGTGCTCTTCCTCTGAAAAAAAATCAGCCTTGTGAGGGACATTTTGGATATTTACAGGCCACCACAGCATCTGAGCAATCCTGTTGGGTGCATGGACACCCTCCCTCTGCTAGGAACGGTGGCACAAAGAAAAAGAAAGAAAGAAAAGAAAATAAAATATGGAGGATTTGGGCTGTGTTTCAGATGGAGTGCTTAGCACAGCAAGAAGCTGGGCATAGCTTGTTCAGGATGGGCCTCAGTCATCCTTGTGGGTCATTCCAACACAGAATATTCTAAGATTCTAAGAATAACTCCATCTATTCTTGCTACCCAATTGAACAGGACTCAGATTTTTCACATATTCTATCCCAAACCACTTAGAAGTCAAAAGTCCCACAGATTTCAGTGTGTTTCCACCCTTATTTTGCAAATGCTTGCTGTCTTGTGGGCTGTGATAAATATTAGGAAAGGGGTTTTTAAGCAAAGTGACAGCCAAATGCAGGGATCTTGCAGGCCATCTGCTCTTCCTTTTCTTTTTAACGTGTGTGTTAAATATGCTTTAAAGCCTATGAGATTGTCACAGTAACCAGCGACAGAGAGGATGCAGATACAAAGGAAAACATCTGGATCATCCTAGAAGGGAAGATGGGCCGCTCAAAGGAATTCCTCATGGAAAACTCCTCCAAGAAAAGGAGATTTGAAAGGTAGTAAGCAGGATGGTGGGCCAGAGGAGCTCCCCACCCATTGTGTATCCTCTGCAAATGCTACCTCTTCTTGCCGTAGGGAGCTGTGTTTGTGCCGTGCTGCTTCTCATCCCCCTCCCAAAAAGCTCGCTGGCTTCCCACTTGGATTACAGGGAAGATATCAAAAGAGTTTCTGGTGGGCAGTCACAGAGAAGGTTTTAGAACAACAAGAAAAAGGCATTTGGTAGAAGGAAATGCAGGTTTTGCATGTGTGTGTGTCCTTTTGTATCACTGCACACCAAGAGGCTCCTGGCAAGCTCCCAAGGATGCTGTGTGGTTTTTGAGCTGGGAGGAGCAGAAGGAAGCTGGAGGTGGTTTTAGTTCCTTTCACAGCATCTCACTGGCAGTGGGAATCAGAGAGAAAGTAATAATAGTTGGAGGCTAGATGTTGTCAGAGCTGCTCAGATTTGACTTTGCAGACGGATCTGGGGGGTGAGGCTGCGAGATCAGTGTCATGTGAGGAAAGGCAGGAATCAGCCTCCTGCCTGGGGCACATCCATGGAACATGGGGCATATTCCTTCTCCAAAGTGCTCCAGGTGTGAGCAGGGCTTTCTGCTTGTTTAAGGACATGGCACACCCTCAGGAGACGGGGACCTCGCCAAAGTCACTGCTGATGTTCTGTTGCTTTACAGGGGGGAAAGGTTTTTTCCTCTGGTAAAGGAAGGTGAAATTATGGCTAATGTGGAATGTAATATGACTGTCTGAGATATCACATGAAATATGAACGATCAGAAGGAATTTCTTGAGGTGATGGTGCCTATGGAGGAGTTAGACACCACTCTCCATTAGGCACAGTCTGTCCTTAGAGGGACCAAGGACCAGGAAATAAACCAAGCAGATACTCAGGGAACACAACAGAGACCAATCTACACTTTGACAGAAACCTATCACGCCTGCCCATGGCAGGGGCTTGGAATCAGATGATCTTCATGGTCCTTTCAAACCCAAACTATTCTGAGATTCTGTGATTTGATTGTTTCTCTGAACTATTTCCAATCTGAGCCTCAGGAAGGGTGTCTCAACTATCAAATTTAAAACAGCTATGGTGGGTAGATGTGTAACAGATACAGTATCTGTCAAGAATGAATGAATAAGTGCTGGAGGGGAAATTAGTCATTCTTTAGCTTTATCTATAATGAGGCAAATTGATTTTGTATGTGGAACAGCTCAAGTTTATCCTAGAAAGTCCTAGTGGCAACAATTTGAAGTGTCACCCCTAATCAGAGAAAATACTAAATTTAAATATGGAAATTATACTTTGTGTTGAATGATTGTAGGTTAAATCAAATGACTGTAAATGAAGGCTTATCTTCTATCTTCCATAGCCATGTGCAAATTACTTAATGTCCATATGAGGCAAGTCACTGGCAGCCTCCAGGATGCTGAAACTGCTCCCTGTTTCCTGCAGGGGAGCAACAGACACATTCCAGTTTTCTTCAAAGAATGTTGGTGATATTGCAGCCATCTGTGTTGGTCACTGCCCAAAAGATGGGAAGAAGTCATCTGCAAAAGCTGATGTCTTCTGGCATGTCCAGGAGATTGTCGTGACAGAGATGGAGCTTTGCAACAAGTAAGTGCCTTTCATCTGCGAGGAGCTGCCCTGGGAGGGCATGGGGGAGCTGAGCAGCTCTGCACACATCCTCCTGAAGCATTTCAGGCTTAAGAAAGTCTTATTTTCTGTTATGCAGTTTGGTGTGTCAGGTCCAGAATGTCCTTGTCTGGCTTACCTGCACAACTTCTGAGCTGTCAGAGAGGGTATTTGCATGTGCAGGTAACTTTTTATAAAGTTGGCTGGAGTGAATCTCAGAGCCAGGATGAATTGATGTCTCACCTTATGGAAAACAAACAGAATGGCTGAAATTCAAGGAGTTTGTGGGATACTCTTCAGGGAATGGTCTTTACGTAAGCCTTGTGAAAGACTTCCTAGAAATGAGAGTAAGACAACTAAGCCTCTGATTCAGACCAGTTTGGACCATTTTGGTCCAAAATGCCACACGACTGGAAAAGTTACAATCATTCAGCTCAACCATACCTGAAGAGCCCTAAGCAGGGTCAGGTCACACACTTTGACCTGAGTCCCATTTTTGGAATGGGAGCAGATTCCACCGGAACAGAGGAGATCACCCATTTGCAGAACAAACTGCACTTCAATAAAACAATCCACAACATTAATTGTGGATTTCTTTTCTTCTCTGTGATATTTCCATTTGCTGCTAAAGAATTTAACTACAAGGAGTCTGTTCCAGCTGAGACAATTGAGTGTTTAAGAAGAAATCCTTGAAGTAGTGCTTTTTTTTTTTTAAGAAGCTAAGAGTCTCTCCTAGCAAATTAATCAACCAGCTGAAGAGCCTTAATAATATTTGCTGAATGAAAACTCAGTCAATTGCATACTAAAACATGTTCTTTTCTCCTGGTGGGGAAAAGCCTGGAACCCTCGAAGTCCAGCTGTGCAATCAGATTCGTGCACTGAACTCACTGGGAGCATGCTGAAACTGCTGGCACAGTGTGCTGTGAAGGGGGCAAAGGTTTTCTTATAAAATCCCACCTTTTACAGATTGTTTTAAATTAAAGAGGGCAGCCAGGATGTACAGGTAAAGCCTTGCACTCGAGCAGGGCTCCAGTTCTGCAGATGCAGAAGTTTACAGTGGTTTGCTGTGCACACGAGCAGCTGGAGAGCTTGCACAAGTTCTCTCTTAAGGTATTATCAATCCTAAATATCAATAAATCTACCCAAACCAGCCAAGGACTAAATTAAAAGACTTACCAGATTGTTGCAGCAATAGTTTTGAATTATACTGCGATTTTTCCTTTTGGTAGTACTTCTTAGTATGTAAAAAGATTGCATTCAAAGATTTTCCTTGCACATTCCAGGGCTACAAACGTCATCTTTTTTCTCTTTGCCCCTTGTGAAAATTAGCATGCACCATTTTACTTCCAGACCACGAGATATTACACAGCTGAGTAAATCAATTTGCAGCATTGGGCATCCTCTCCATCACACTCTCATGCAGTTTTTCTGTCCCTGAGACTCAAAGTTTGCTCCCTCTGGAATTTCTCATCTACAAAGCTCCTTTCCAGGGAATGAGTGCTTCTCTTTGGCTGCAGAAAATGCCAAGAGTATAGGAAGTGGAGCTGGAGTCACGGTAACCCTTCCTCCAGGTGTTCGTTTTACACGCACACACACACACACGCACTGCAATCCAGCCACACTCCATTCAGGAGGACCTGCTGCAGTTCAGTGAAGGTGGGGGAAGGGGGAAAAGCTCGCTTGGAACTGATCTGCATCATTGGAAATGAAATACATCATTAAAAGCGGAGTGCTCCAGCCCCTGGCTGAGCGCCAGCCTCGAGGTAATTTATGGATGTGCTCGGTGTTCCCCGCACATCACCAGAGACAGCACTGCAGAGACAAGGGCTGTCAGCATCTGGTACCTATCATCTCTGTGTTACTGCCTTTTTCCCTCTGCTAAGAAGGGTGATCTAGAAAGGAATGGGGGGGGAATTTAAACCTCCTCTGTCTCTTCTGTTCCTTTTTTAATGCCTTTTTCCTGATTTAGCTCTGGGTCTGACTGCTTGCCCTGCCTTGGTGAGTCTGGAACTGGACATGCCATTGCACAGGCTAAAGAGATGACAAGAGCCACACAGATCCTTCCCATATGCAGAGTGCCTGTAGCTGTGTGCAGAGAGGTCTGATTTTTCCAGTTGCAAAGTTCCATCGTGGCTCTCTTTCTAGAGAAATATTTTTCTGGCACATAGAGGGAAAGATGCTGAAACAGCACTGTTATTGGGCAAATGCTGTAGAATGCACACTCCCCCACTTTCTGGCTCAATGTTTGTGCCAAAAATGTGGCCACAGCCCCAGGGCAGTGCTGTCCCCTGTGCTGGCACTGCTGGGACACCTCCAGTGCTGGGGACAGCTCTGGAACCCTCAGGACAAGA
>PYHW01009372.1:5285947-5319056 GCA_013186435.1 Turdus rufiventris | reverse complement strand
TTTTTTTTTTTTTCCAGGAGGAGCATGGATCATAACAGCTCACCCCTTTGGGTATCACATCGTAATTCTGTTTTGAGTGTTAATGTGATTAAGTTTCATTTTAACAACCACTGGTCATCCGTCTGGATACAGCCTGAAACATGCATGCGTGGGTGCGCACGCTTTGGGGCGGGTCACGGCAGCCCCACCTCCACCCTGCCTTCCCCTCCCGCACCCAAGGGCTCGTGGTCTCAGCAGTGTCTTGTGAGCATCGAGTTTTCTTCCATCCTGTTATCAAGAGGTGCTTTTGCCATGGGAGAAGAGTTGACACTTCACACCTCTCTCCGGTGTTATTACACCCCAAAGAACAGCGGTAGGCGCCGACTCTTCTAACCATCATTTTGGAGTGGTACTGGCAAAGCCAACCAGCCACACAGCTCACAGAAGAAAGCATCACGGACAATTGCAATCGTGTAGACAGAACTTCCTTGGATTTTGATATGACAAGCTACTTTGTTAAAATACAGAAAGCAAAGAAACAGCATCTACTCAAATACTGTGCCACTACAGAAAGTGTCCAGCACCAGCAGACAAGCAGGAACTAAGCTTTTCCCTATTGCTTCGTTTATTTTATCCCCAATTTTTATTTTTATTTTTATTAAGCTTCTCTAAATTTGCAACACACTGTAAATGCCAGGGAAAGAAGCACACGCGGCTGAGGCATAGAGCACAAACCCTTCTGACTGTAAACAGGATTTTGCTTTTTCTCCTCTTCCAACTCACCCCGAGGATGGGAAAGTTTGACCTCTTTATACCCCCTCTGCAATGTATTAATCAGGCACCAAAATAAGGAATCTATGAAAAAATATTTGGTGCAAATTAGGTAACAGCAACATGTCCACCACAAGATGAGTAGGGCATCAAACACAACATTTCTTAAGCTAACATGCTCCAGCTGCCATCCATAGAAATAGCTAAAGGACCCCTAACATGTTTCTACATATTTGAGAGGTATATATACAATCCCCATGAAAAGCAGGATTGACAGGCCGGACTACCACAACTAGTTCCTTCATATTCAACACTAAAATCTTCTGCAGCACGGGGTCTCTGAGCTCCGGGAATGCCAGCTCCCTTTCACTGTGCCTGTATCCTGCATATATGTGCAACATCTCCTACTGCTAGATATTGTATCACCACCTCCTTCTCCTCACTAGCGTGCCTGCAGACTTCCCCCTCAATCAAATGGCTCAGAAGGCAAAAAATTTTGCTGCAAGGGCTTATGGCCATACGACCTGGTAAGGAAAATGGTGTGTCCAGCTAGTCTTTTCAACTGTCCAAGCCAAGCTGTGTTTCAATGTCCACCCTGCAGATCGGGCACTTCTTGCTGGTGGCCAGCCACTGGTCCACGCACACTTGGTGAAAGAGATGCATACAGGGCAACCGCCTGCAGAGAGAAAAACACCACCGTTAGGATGGAGCAGGTCCAAGGAGAGCTGAATAACAGCATCTGGGGCTGTTCTGAACATGGGAAACACTGCTGTGGTGACACCATTGCCACCAAGGTCCTGCAGCCTTTCCCAGCCACACCAGTTCACACAGGGCAGTGGGCTGGAGACAGAGTCCTCCTTGGCCTATTAGAAATCCCCACACCATTCTGAATTGAGTTGTTCCAGTTATTAATTGTGCTGGCTGATAATTTTTAACCTTTCAGGAGCAAGGTTATACTCCAAAGCCTCTTGGTTCTTCCTGGCTGTGTCACATTAGCAGTCAGGTGGATCCACACTGTTTCTACATGGATGTGCCCAGGGAACCTGGTCACATTTTACCTACATCACCTCTGCAATCATCATGAATCACCCTTGTAATACAGAAGAACCTTGAACCATAAGAACCGACAGCAAAAGGATCAGGGCTTGTGATGACAATCCAAGGGTGAAAAGCATACCTGGGTACTTCTTGCCTGCAGTCCATTCAGCCATGATAGCTCTGCCCCTGGCAATTTCTTATTTCCATCCTCTGTCACAAGCAGAGATTTGACCCAGTCAACAGCCTGGGATGTCAGTTAGAGACAACTGGAGTTCTGTTGGCTGGGGATGGCTCTCTATGACCATGTGGGCAGAGTAATCCTAGCAGCTGTGTCTTGGGCACAGGCCCAATCTCCTGGACTTCACACTAACACTGCTTTTTATCATACTTTGGTCATCTGTCAGGCTCAGATGTTGATGACCCCAGGCTCCAGATGGTTGTCAGAGATCAGTCTGACCTACCCTTCTCTGACATTTTGCCACCTGGCCAGCTGGCACAGCCTGGAAGCAGATCATCCAAACCCAGGAAACCCTATAAAAACTTGACCCCCCTGCTGCTGCAGGGCTCCTCTTGCCTACAGGCTATACCAATATCCATCTGCAAAGCATTTCCATTCCCAGACCCTGCAACAGCCCAGGTGAGTTTCTCAGGACAAGAACAGAGATAACCCCACCACTGCACAGGTGCATTAATCCAAATAACACAACTCGGATGGCACTGAGAGGCAGAGAAGAGGATGGAAGGATCTCACCTGACGTCCTCTCCATCTTCAAGCATGGACAGACAGATTGTGCATTTCTCGTCAGTATCTGACTCCTCGCCATCGTCTTGCTTAGCTTTGCCTTCCTGTGGTCTTCTCTGCAGCAAGGTTAAAGACATCATTTGGTTAGACCTTGCCTTTCTAATGCTCTCCCAAGCCTGGGTAGTTGCAGGAAGATAAATAATAAGATGTCCATCTATCAGACATATCTTCCAGCTCAGGGAAGCCAGCTCAGCCAGAATAGCCAGCAAGATGAGTGTGCCACCAAAATGCTGCAGGTTGGCATGTCTCCTCCTGGGGCTGGTGGCAGTAGGGCTGGTGGCAGTATCCCAAGGAGCAGCCTGTCCTCTGCTGCCTTAATACAGCCTCCCACCACCTCCTTGCAGTGGGGGTAGCTCCATGGTCTCCTTTGCCAGAGGTTTCTTCCTGGGGAGATGCCAAAGCTCATGGTGCCACCACTGCCAGGAAAGGTAACCACTGTGCTCATGCCAGCTTGGCCACTGGCCCAGCCCCATGCTGCACACCACAGGGCAGTGCTTAGCCTGTCAGCTCCCCCTTTTTATCTTTCCCCACACATCCATTCCTATTCGTATCCTTTTCCTGGGTCCACTGAAGATGCGATGAGAGACAAGCACGGCAGGAATTACCTCACTTCCAACCTGGGCGATGCAACATCCCTACCCTCCAGCCGGGAGCGACCAACACAAGAAATTACTACCCAGACAAGCACTCTTCCCAATTTCTACTTAGCACAACCCAAAGAATGTGCCACCCATTTCCTCACGGGCAGGAGGTTGGGGGAGGATGAGGTCCCCCGCCCTCATGGCGGGGGCCGCTTGCATGCAGAACAGGGCGGGTTTGCATGCACGAAGCCCTCTTGGTGGTGTGCACTTTCTTACCAGGTGCGGACAGGGGGGAAATTGCACCCGCTGGGTGGGAGAAGGTTGAGACCCTTTTGAAAATTTGGCCCGCAGCTTCCTAGCCTAGAAGTGAGAAACAGGTAGCTGAGCTACGCCACAGCTTCCACCCCGGGAGCCCAGCAAGATGTTAAAGCACCACTGCTGGGTTTACATTCCTTCCCTGCCTCAGGGATGGTTTGGTTGATGGTGCCAGTTTGCCAACCCTGAGGACTGTGACCCACAGAAGTCCTTCCTTCTGCCTGCTCTGTGCCCACAGCCCTTGGCCAACTCAGAGGGGCTGGCAGTCGTGCTGTGTTTCGGGACACTCACCTTCTTGTACTTGTGGGGAAAGGTGAATCTCTCGATGGTGTTCTGGACGGCGCCCCGGCTCACACTGCCCAGCCTGTCCTCCAGCTGCAGCAGCTCCTGCATCACAGGAACATCAGGAAAGTGCCATCCCCGCTGCTCCCAAGGCAGCAGGTCCCCCCACCCAACCATACCTGCTGGCAACCGAGGCTCCCTCCTGTCCTCTCCTCAGTGGACATGTCCATCAAACCCAAATCAGCCATGCTGTAATGATGGATCTGATCCCTGGCACTTGGGATAATAACTAAGAGCTCGAGGCAAAGAGCTGGATATCCAGTATTTCACAAATTAGGGTGGGATTTGAGCTGGGAAACAAAATCCCATAGATCTAGAGCACTTTCTTCACAGGTATGAAAGGAGCCAGAGCCAACCCAAGCCAGACTCAGCCACCTTGGAGTAAACTATCTTTTACCAAAATTAACCCCATCACTTCCCAGTTATTACTAAAATTTATGAAAGGCTCACTGCAAGTGCCACGCCACAAGAAACAGTCTTACGACTTTATACCAGGGCTTGCATAAATTCACAACACTTTAAAACTTAATAATTCCAGTCTCCAGATACGTACTTCATAGCTCTCCCGCACAGCAGATGTGTGCCTGCTTGGGTTCAGTCCCTGAAGAGCAAGCAGCTGAAGCTGAGGGTAAGGGTAACTTCTGATTTCATGAACAACCTGAAAAAAGTGAGGGGGAAAAATAAAGCCACCTCTATTGCCTACAGAAAACCCTTGTGTGCCCTGATGTAAATTGAATGCTTTAAAAATTCAAATTGAAAGAGTAGATTGATACTTTCACCAATTTAAGCCTTTTGATAATACAAAAAATGAGGTTTTATGAAATACATTTCCTATAAATTATACCTATGAACATGCATTTCTTCCAAATAAACTGTCTGTTATAATAATTCCTGTTTCATCTATAACATCGTGGTTCCAAACTCCCAACATGGATTAGATTACAATTAAATTATATTTCATTTAAATGGGTGGATTTCTGTTCATCCAAGCTTTGATTGGTTTTTTTTTTGAGTTTTTTTAAGACTAGCTTTAGTATACAGGTGTCAGGGTCTGACTAAGGCACAAGGGAAAGGCACCCTGGTGGGATTTCTGAGGATGTTTTAAGGATTAGGAGTGCTTCGCATGACTTAGCTCCAAATGCAGCATCCTGCTAGGAGGAGGGGTAGAAAATTACCCCAATCAGCCTGTTTTCTTATCGATCTCACCTCCACCTGTGCAAGAGGTCATGTAAAACCTTTACAGGTGGCATCAAAGCTGATGTAGAGAACAAAGACATGAGGAGGGATGGTCCTCGGGGCTGACACCAGGGAAAGCAGTCACCCACTGCCAATCCTTCTGCATACAAAAAAGTCCTGGGAGACCACAGTTCCTTCCAGTATTAATAATATTATTAATATTAACTGCTGAGTCTCTCACATCCTGCCCATGTTTTGCAGACCAGCTTGTGAATGTGGTGCTGCAAGCGATGGACCGAATCCTTCCAGAACAGCTGAGCTTTTCTTTTCTTTCTCTAATCCAGTGCAGCGATGCAACATTATCCTTTCAGACACTCCCTCCCACGGCCGGAGATAAGTGGGATTTGCAGAAGACAGGTGATAGAAAGATAGCAGCCTTTATTTTGACTGCTTTCTGGCAGACAATGCATAAAACATTTCTCAGTAAAAGCGTTTCACTTACCATCTGGGTTGAGGATGTGCTTCTGGGGAAATGGTGCATCCGAGGTGTGGCCAAGTAATGCTGATAGGGCTGGGGCACCGGCCGGACCTGGAACTGGGCATGAGTCAGCCCCGCGTCCACGCTGAGGTCCCTGTGGGCACCAGGAGCAACACGTGCCTCTGAGTGCCTGGCTGTGCTCATGGATGCAGCAAACCAGACCGTGCTCACAGGGAAACCTCCCTGCTGCTGAGCTCTGGGCTCCTCTGGGCTACTCAGCCTGGGAGGAACCCTCCAGTTTGAGGAATCACCCACCAGGCCACCACCAAGGAGAGAGGGGTTGTTTCTATGCCAGATAGCATTTGAGTTATTTGGGGTCAAGAGCTGTGCAGATGCACCCTGTTAATTTCAGAACAAGAGTATTTTGGCAGCTCAAAAGGATACACAGGTTCAGCAACTCAACCTGGTCAGCACCTTCCTGTGCTGCCAGCCCTGAAAACTATTACAGTTTGCCTTGAATGTTTTTCAGGAATACAGATATTTACTCAAGGGTTCAAAAATGAACCATTCTGGTAGCTTTTAGAAGCTAGATGGGCACAGTTTGTGAGGTTTTTTTATGTGCTTGTGCTCTCCTTAGAGGTTTCCCAGCCCAGATCATGGCAGGACTTGGGGAGTCAAAGGACACTGTGCCTTGCCTGAATCCAGCCTCACGGTGGTGAGGGTTTGAGGTGTGAGGCTGCTGATGCCCTGGCACAGGGTGCTCAAAGAATCTGTGGCTGTCTCATCCCTGGGAGTGTCCAAGACCAGGCTGGACAGGGATTGGAGCAATCTGGGATAGTGGAAGGTGTCCCAGCCCATGGCAGAGGTTGGAACAAGATGATCCTTGAGGTTCTGTCCAACCCAAACCATTCTGGAATTCTGTGGTTCCATGAACTCCAGAAATGTGATTTGTGCAAAAAAAAAAAAAAAAAAAAAAAAAGTTTTACGAAATGTCTGGATGAGGCTGCTGTAGGAAAGGGTATCACAAAACTAGAAGGCCAACACCAATGGAGCAAGACATCCCTGATGGCCCTGCTAGCCTGAAGACAGCCTGGCCCAGAAGAGCAGATATGAAGCTCAGCTTGGTGAATCTGGGCACTTTTATCCTCCAGAAAACTAACCCAGCTCAATCCCTGGATTTGTCATAACAAAGATGCCATCAAACATCACAGCTGTGTTCAATCCAGCACACAGAGATAAACTACAACCCTACCACTGCCACACCATGTGGAGGGAGTGGGAGAGGGCTCAATGCAGCATCTCCACCTCTAATCCAATTAGCTGATCCCTATTCTCTCCAGCCCAACAAATGCTTTGAACATCATTCACTTTATCATCATTACAAAATCCGGTGCTCTAATAACAATTGTCTTCACATTTCTGAAAGCAGAGCTAATTAGAGCACAAGCATGGTTTCCCATTTCAGCCTCCAACTTCTCCTCCCCTGCATGGAAGACAGCAGCAGTGCATACTACAGTTTCTTAGGAGCAGCCCAGAAGTGTCCTCCAGCAGCTTGAAACTGCTTTCACCCACCAGAAGAGGGGGACCTGAGGGGACCTGAGATGCAGAAATCCTCCATCCAGAACAACCAGTGCACCAGACAGCACCAGTGCTCTAGAATTCCCTAATACCTGCGCCAATCTGGATGCAGTGATCCTCATGGGTCCCTTCCAACTCGGGGTATTCTGTAGTTCTATGATTCTAAGTTGAGGCCAAGAGATGGACTACCTTTGCTGGCCGTGTGCTAGCCATGTGCTAGACAGACAAAACCTGGCAGAGGATAAAACACAGCAGGCAACTGGCAGAAACACAACAGGGTGAGAATCCACAGGTCTTGGTTCTTCCCAGCTCCTGTGTCCTGATTTTGGATATTTACCCAACTGCTTAAGGTTGTTTCCAGGTTGATGGAGGACTCAATTGGAAACCAGGAGGCTTTGGGTCCATTCCCAGCCCTCCCACTTTCTTGATACGCGACCTTGATCCACTTTTTCTCTGCCTTTCCATATTCCCTGTCTATGAAATAGATGTGGTAATTAATGGAGAGCTTTGAGATTAAGGGCTGAAAAGATCTCTCAGAGGTGAATGGCCATTATTATATTGCACCAGTAATTGCAATAACAGATCTGCTGAACTGTTTGTGCATCTAGAGACTTAAAACCAGAATGCTGAGGTTCCTGAAGTGATGCTTTGGGTCTACAGATGTGTCCAAAGAAGAATACAGTATGTAGTGTTTTCCCAGGGTTTGGGGCTGAAGAAGCAGAGCACACTTGCTGAAGGAGAAGGGAACAAACCATTACTTTCTATCCCATGCTACATGAACAACTGTACAGCATCTTGATGCTCAAGTGAGAAGTTCAAGAGTTGTGATGCTTGTGGTAAATGGGCTGCCAGCAACCAAGGAGTGAAGGATAAGACATCAGATAACAGGCAGGATGGTCATCACTATATGTGTGTGCAGAAGGTGATTTAAGGAACCAAATGGGTGTTTATTAATTTTTCACCAGAAGAATAAATGAAAAAAAAATTAATAAATAAACCCCAACCAATTGGGATTGTGCTGTCTGAGATGACTGATCTTTCCTCAGATCTTTCTTCCATGCCCACTTCCACCTCCTGTGGCAGCACCCACCACCTACAGCCTCTGAGAAAACACTGCTGCTGCTGCTGCTCTGGGGGTAACACATCAGAGGGGAGTTTTTATATTTGTCACTGGGCAAAACTCTACATGTGCCCCAGGGGAAAGTGAGTCACCCAAACATGCTCACCATGTATGATTTCTGTCACCCCCACTCCTCAGGCTTTATAAGGCTATGGAGCAACAGAGGGGAGAAAAGGAGGGAGGGGGAAGGCACTTAGAGATGCTTTATCAGATACTTCTAATGATCATAATTAAGCACTCTGAGCTGAAAGAGAGGCAGAAAGAATCGCTGTATCCAGATGGTACATGAACTGTTTTGCAAACCAATCTGAACAATGTCATCCCGACCACATTCAGCCCACGGGAGGGCCAATAATGGGAACACCTGAAAGGAAAATTGCACAAGGATGTGGTCATATTTTAGATTGTGTATTATGCACTGAAGGGGGGAAAAAAGCAACAACTCTGGGTTAAAAGGACTTTTCATTTGCAGAGTGGAGTGCTCAGATGATAGGAAATGCCATCATTAAGACTTCCTGTGCCATTTTATTTCAGCCCCCTTGTGTAAAAACATTGCGATTGTCTTTAATTACAACTTCACATGCTATTTTTTCCATTCAGTGCACAGAATGGACTTAACTCAGCTTACAAGTAGCTACTCGGAAGAATGTTTTTATTTTCTCGTTCTTTTGGCCAGGTTGCCATACTTTATTAACTGTTCAAGGGCTCTCAACCTACTCTGAAAATGAAATTAACAACTTCCTGCAAAGCTTTTCCAGGGTATTGAACACTAGAGCTGGAGAAGGATGAACAAATCTCCATTCATACCACCCTGCATGGCAGGATAGCATGGTGCTCCCTAATTTGGACCACAGAAAATACTATGACCACTGGGTTTTGACTGCCTGAAGGACAGCAAATGGACTTGTTCAATGGTCTACAGGGAAAAAACCCTCTCTGTGCCCTATAGGACAAAGAGCAATTTGGGGGAATTAATGCTTGGCTTCACTCTAAATCTGTAGGTGGAAAGTTATGAGCAACAACAATGGAGCATGCCTAAAGGGGGGCAATGGAGCTGGGGAAACCTCTGGAGCACAAGTCTGATGAGGAGCAACTCAGGGGATTGGGAAAGGGGCTCAGCCTGGAGAAAAGGAGGTTCAGGGGGGACCTTGTGGTTCTGCACAACTCCCTGCCAGGAGGGGACAGCTGGGGGAGATCGGGCTCTGCTCCCAGGGAACAGGAACAGGAGGAGAGAGAATGGCCTCAGGCTGGGCCAGGGGAGGTTTACATTGGATAATGGGGAAAATTTCTTCACCCAAGGATCTGTCCAGCTCTTGCACAGCTGCCCAGGACAGTGGTGGAGTCCTCACTCCTGGAGGGATTTAAAAACCATATGGATGTGACACTTGGGGATGTGGCTCAGTGGTAGCCTTGGCTGTGCTGAGGAATGGTAGATCTTCATGGTCTTAGAAGGTTTTTCCAAACCAAATGATTCAATGATTCATTTATATAAGAGGCTTTCACACTCTCACACACCTCCCAGAGATGAGTTTTCTCATTGCACTCCCCACACTGTAACTGTTGAGCTGACTCATTAGCTTTCATCAAAGCCCTGACCCCTGATGGCATTCTCCAAAACTCGCAGCCTTTCCAGGACTTTTTAAACACCTCACTGGACACAACAGTGAAATGGGGATCACTTACCAGTCCGTGCCCTCTGCCAAATACCTGGGCTGTGGCCCCATGGGTTGTGGAGTCTGCAGTTGGTGGCTGAAGTCGAAGCTGGGGTGTAGGCGGTGAGGCTGCACAGACATGCGCTCTTGGGCCCGCCTGCGGGGAGGAGAGCAGCAACAGGGAGGCTCAGACACCAGTGGGCACTGGAATTCCTGTCAAGAACCCATGGGAAAACCCCAAAGGATAAGCCTGAGGACAAGTGTCCAGAGCTAAGCACTCCAGGCAGGTGTAAGTGATGATGGGAAGAGGAACACAGGGATGTCACTCCCTCACAGCCATCACGCAGCAATCCACTCTCAGGCCCTGTTGCACTCACATATGCTCAGTTTGCAGGAGATGCTATTTGCTGGCAACATGCAGAGAAAAAGGGGAAACCAAACAACTTCTCAGCAGCTTTGTGCAGTTGGCACTATTTCCTTTTTCACTACAGTCAGCCCCATAAACAAAACACAAGGTAAAATATGCCCCTGCTTCAAGATATCCATAATCTATCATCATAAAGAAGCTGGAGGTTGTCTTGCTTCCTGTGCAGTCCATAAACTCCTGGGGAGCCTCATTCATAACCAGATTACTCACGAGTGACTGAAAACAGAATTTACTCTCACTGGCCTTTGCCAACATTTCTTTGGATGATGGACAGGCCAGGCTGGGTTCCAGGTCCTTCTCCCTCTGCTCTGCTGCCATTGCAGGCGGAAAAAGAAAGTGCTAGAAAATACAGAAAGGTTTTTCTAGGGATTTGAGTCTCATGATTATTGCTTATTTGAACTACTCAGGGGAAAAGAGTGTGCTGCTGGATCAGTGTCCACATTTGGCAAGAGAAAAGGTGGATGCAAAAGCGGGATTTGCATTACAGACAGACTCCCTTTGCTTCCTGACAAGTTACCACTAACCAGTGGAACCATAACAAAGAAAATCTTCAGGAAAAACTAGGGCAAATGGAGCAGAGAACTGCCAGGTAAGTAACTTTTCATGCAGCCTCAGTTCAGAGGCTTCACTCTTAAAGTCATAACCCGTATTCCTATTACTGGGACCTCCTGCCACACACCTGTAAGGGTTCTGGCATCCTGCTCCATTGCAGCCTTCAGAAACAAACACTGGGGCTGGGCAAGAGGTTCCTGCCTTCTTCCACACCACAGCCCACTTGCAT
This sequence comes from Turdus rufiventris, assembly GCA_013186435.1. Taxonomy (NCBI): domain Eukaryota; kingdom Metazoa; phylum Chordata; class Aves; order Passeriformes; family Turdidae; genus Turdus; species Turdus rufiventris. The sequence goes on along the minus strand of PYHW01009372.1, from coordinate 5,308,016 downwards.
ATACAACACTGACAGCATTTGCCAAAGCAGATTCTGCGTGGAATTGTGCTCTGTGCTTTTATTTGAATTCAGCTTATGACTAAGAGATAAACACTTGTATCGTCGGTTTCTCAGCCTGGAACATACTTGCTACCCAATTATTAGCTAATCATTAAATCCACCTAAAATCCAGCTTATGCAAAACAAAAACAATGATGAGAAGAATACATGATTTTCAGACAGAAAGGACATGGAAAGAAAGGGTTTTCTATCCATAGCATTCTTTCCAAATGAAGCATCACTGCAAAGTCTCATCCTCTGATTCTTGATCCATGGGTACAACCCACAAATAGCTTCCATATGTTTCCAAAAAAAACCACTCCTTCCTCGAGAACACAATCAAGAGGAGGCCAGGCATCCATTTCCATCTCTGCTGAGTTACAGCAATTCTGTCTGCATTTGTCAGCTCAGCATGGATTTAGGATGCTCTCCGTGACAGAGTGTGCTGCAGGTCAGTGGCATCATTCCCTCACAGAGATGGAAAGCCTACCAATCCCTGAACAGCAAGATCTCCATGTGCATAACCTGATGAGACAGCTGGGCACAGTCTCTTGCATGGTTTTGAAACAGCAGCTACGAGGATGTAGCTCACGTACGCAGAGACAGCAAAGGTCCCTGGCAGCACTATTGTGATTCTTCTAGGAGTGACAATAATGGGGCACACTGGATGAGATCCCCACAGGAAGGGCACACCTTTAGGTGCAGCTTCCCTTCTGCTGGATGCTGGATTCAGTGCACACAGGTGAGCTTGAGAAGAAATCCCAACACCGCAGGTTCCACAGTGATGCTGGCACAGCTCTTCCAAATCCTTTGGGAAGAGCAGGATCCCCTTACCTGGGATGGGGCATGAGCCGGCGGTGCTGTGCCTCGAGGAGCTGCTGCTGGAGGAGGTATTGCTGGTGTAGCGCCTGAGGTAGGAAGGAGGGCCCGGTGACATCCTGGAAGGGCAGGGCAGGCACGGGCGTCAGGGTCTGGTGCAGGGGGCCGTTGTGCTGGTGCGCCGGGGCCATGTGGGGAGCCAGCCCCGGCTGCGGCTGCACCGCATGAGGCAGGGCAAAGTCGGCAGAGAGCTGAGGCTGGGGACCCAGGTGGAAATGCCGGCAGGAGGTAGCATGGGGATGCTGAGACCTTTGAAAGGGAGCACCTGGAAGAGAAGAGCACAGCGGTCACAGGGAGCCAGCAGCAGCCAGGGCAGAGCAGCACCGTGGTTGCCCATCCAAGGGCAAGGGTTGAGCAAATGGCTGTTACTCTCCATTTCCAGATGGTCTCTAAAAAAATACAAGTAAAAGAGAACAAGTTGGTTAAAGTTGATTACAAGTAAAAAAGTGCTGATTTTGACTAATGGTATTTCTCCTCCAAGAAAATGTTGGAGCCAAAACATACATTTGGGTTCAAAGTCTCTTTTTGGCTCCGAGTTGAAGTGTGTACTGATGAAAACTGCTTTGAGCTTGTTTTGGCTTTCCTGTCTTAAACAGAAAAAGAACAAAAGTTTTAATAGAGCCTTTGGAGACAGAAAAAGGAGTGATGGTTTTAAACTAGAAGAGAGAAGAGTCAGGGGTTTTTTTGTGCTGAGGGTGGTGAGGCCCTGTCTCGGGTTGCCCAAAAAATATGTGGATGCACTATCCTTGGAAGGATTCAAGGCCAGGTTGGATAAGGTTTAGAGCAACTTTGTTCAGTGAGAGATGTCCCTGCCCATGGCAGTAGGGTTGTACTAGATGTTCTTTAAAGGTCCTTTCCAACCCAAACTATTCTGTGATATAGACTCAACACTCTCGAAAAGAAAATAAACAACAAAACCTGTTTTATAAAGTATTTGGGTTTTGCGTATTATATCACTGAAGTTTTGAATGTTTTCCCTGAATTGCAGACTTTCCCTGCAAGTCATTTCTTTGCCTCTCTAAAAATGTCTCATAGGCAAGGAAGTAATCTCTGCTCTAAAAAATTGCCTCACACTGACTTCAGGAATGAATGAGACAACTTCCACCTCTTAGAGCAAGGGGATGAAGGCCCTGTGTGTCTGCTGAGATCCTTCAACAACCCGTCCTTATGAGCTGCATGCAGGGAGAGAGCAGCTGCTGGGCTGCTGTGAGACCAGTCATGAAGCTGATGGGAATGAGGGAGAAATGAGGTGTGAAAGATATCCATAGTGGAGGCGTTTTGCAAAACATCTGGCACTGGCTTGCACCTTGCTCAAGATCCTCGCTTGGACAGGCCCTTGGCCCAGTCCAGCATGTTAATTCCCACATTCCTGGAGCATTTACAGCCATCATGCAAAACTTTTGGCTCCTAAACTAGGGAAAGAGTCAAGTCAGAGATGAAGGATTGGACTCCAGTGAGGCTATTAGAGATGCCTCTTTGCTGAGGATCAGCCACAGGATGGGACACTTGCTCTTTTACAATGTTTTGAACACCCCGCCTTCCTCTTTCTGTTTAAATCTTTGTGAATGGTACAAAACATCCCAGAACAACAGCACCAAGAGACACTACATCATCCCAAAGCACAAGCATGTACATCATGCCTTCTTCACCCAGATTCCTTCTGCTCACATCTCCCTGGCAGGCAGGACCAGTCCATCACAGCAGCTCAGGGAGTCCTGAGCAAGCCAGATGCCAGCAGGAGAAACAACAGGAGAGGGCCTATCAGAAATGGATGCTTTGCAAAACTGTGCATAATTACACACAGTATCTCTTAAATACAAACTAATCCTCCACAGTGCCCCTCTGAGAGAGAGCAGGTTACACAGTATGTGCCACCCACAGCAGTGCTTCTCGAGGTGATAATTTCCCCTGCTGTCAGATAACAGCATGATTCGACCACGATATTAATTAAAACCAGAGGTGGTGGGATCAGACCTGCTGTTCCTCAATGACAGAGCTGCAAACCCAGGCCAAAAAACCATTCATATGCCCTGTTCCCCTGCAGGTTGTATTGGTTGCTGACGGCCTGGCCCAAATTCACCACAAAGAATGAGTAATGAAATGGGAATCCTGCACTTCCCTGGCCCATTGCTGAAGGGAATTGTGAGGAGAAGCCTCCTGAATGCTGTGTCTACTTGCTACTTGCCAGGGAACTTGTGGTGAATTGCTCAACCTCTGATGGCCATATGGAATTCTCTTAGTGGAGAATTTATGCAGCAGGTCACGGGTGAGCCATTGTGCACCCCCACGCCTGCGCAGGGGCCTGAAGACAAGGTGTGAGAGCAGGTAAAACAGCTAAACCCTCTGCACACAGCAACACAACAGCCTGTGCCCCCACGCTGTTGTTCAGCTGCGTTCCAGACAAAAATGTCCTAGGGCGATACAAGACAGTGAAACTCAGTGATACTCCCCCACATTTCCTGGGACATAAGCACACATAAGTAAAGCAGAGAAAGCCTGTCTCTCATGTCCTGTGACTCTCTTGTCTCTCAATGCCTGGTGTAATCTCAGCCACTGATTTCCAGCTTTTACTGAGTCTTGGGAGCCCTTAATCTGATTTAGTTAAATGTCTGGAGGGCCTTTGATGCAAGAGCCATGGTGAACTACAGAGCGCCAGGTGGGCTGGTCATGTTTTTGCTTTGGATTTTGCTTCTCATACAAAGACAGTCCTTGAGAGGAACTGTCATATACTTTCCCAAGGTCCAGAATATGCAAACTTTATCTGCAGGAAAATACACAGAGTTAACGTATCTGAAAGCAAAAGTCTAACTCATTTTGGTACAGAGTCAATTTGCCTTATCTTTAGGAAATAATTAATTAAATAAAGCATTTTTCAGTATTTTTTGCTAGTACCTACTGGTGCAGTGATGCATTTCTCTTCACAGGAATAACACCATCAAGTTGTGACCGAGACCATATGATTAAATAAAACCCATCAATTTGTCTTAACATAACACATTACCCTATGTAGTAATTGTTCATTCTCTTCAACTAATCCAATTGCTGATGAGGATTTTTACAGCAAAGCAAAGACTTTGGGGAATATTTCAGCAATCCTATGCTTATTAGCGGTTATCCAATCACACTGCTGGCATAACCAAGCCAGTCTGCAAAACAAAGAGCCAGTCCTCACTAAGCAGGGTGCTGGTAAGCCCCAGAAAGCCCTGGCAAACAAATAACAGCTCAAAACATAACATTATATTTTTGAGTTAGTTATTTTTTGAGTTTATCCTCTCCTGCTCATTGCATCTAGATGCAAAAGCCCCTGGTGGAGATTGCTTTCCAAGTCTATATTTTGGTGTCATGTACACAAGGCAAATACAGTATCACCTTGCAAACATGAGCTGAGCATTCTTGTCCAGGTAACTCACCACAATCAACACCAAAAGCAGGCAGTCATCCCTTTGAATTCCACAGAGGTTCACACATTAGCAATGTCGGAGAATCTCAGGATTGTTAAGGCTGGAAAATGTCCTCCAAGATCAGCGAGTTCACTAACCCAGAGTCATCGTGTTCACCACCAGCCCTTGCCCCCAGCTGCCACTGAACACTTCCAGAAGCGAGGACTCCACCACTTCCCTGAATGCCGCTTCCAAAGCCAGACCACACTTTCTGTGAAAAAACCTTTCCCTGTATCCAGCCTAAACCTCTCCTGGAACAGCTCGATGCCATTTCCTCTCATCCTGTCCCTTGTTCCCAGGGAACAGAGCCTGACCCCCACCCAGCTGCCCCCTCCTTTCAAGGAGTTATGGAGAACCAGAGAGTCTATTAGTGATTACTCTGCTAACACATCTTCTCCCTCTTTTCCAAGCCACAAGTGTGGTCCTAGATCATATATGCATTGAAAGGAACAAGCATAAACATTGCCCATAAGATACTTCAGGAAAATTGGATTCACGGGTTTCATCTGATTTTTGCCTGGATAGCAATGTCTGCCACAGCAGAGACTAATCCATGACTAAAACCGAGTCCTGATACCACATTCCAGCTTTTGTTTTCACTCCCCAGTACAAGGCAGAGCTGACATTTTCATTAGCCAAGCTTTGGGGACATTTCCACAGCAAAGACAATGAGGATATAAAGTGTGCCTATCATGCTCCAAAGGCATTAACTCCATCCTCCACCATCCTTGTTCCCCATCACCTGTCCAGTTGTGCCTGTATGAAGGTAATGCTGCTCTGGGATCAGCAAGGCAGACATTCTTTCAGCTTAATGAACTCAAGTTTTGGTCCTCATACCACAGAAGGATTCACCTCCTCCACTGGGATACTTTGATTTTGCAGGAAGAGAGATTTGCCACATCTTGGATGTTTTTAAGGTTTATCCTCCCTGTCCTGACACTTGCCTTCTCCAGCCCAAGAGACAATCACAAAATCCCAGAATTAAGGTTGGAAGGACCACTGAAGACCACCTAGTCCAGTCCTCCTGCTCAAGCAGGATCCCTACAACACATTACTCAGGATTGTATCCTGGTTTTTAATATCTCCAGGGAAGTCCACAGAGGCAATACAGTTGTCACCAGCCCTAGAGGGTTTTTTTAACCCCAGGCCAGCCTGGAAACACCTGTGGCTGTGCCCAGCCCTGTATGAGGCTCATTGGTGTGCTCCTGGTGCCTTGAGTAATTCCAGTCCTCACGTCTGGAGCTGTGGAGGACTGATTTCCCTGGAATCACTGTCAGGCTGCCCACCAGCCAAAAATCATTTTGTTGTCCTGTTGGTGCTTCCTTTCATTTAAATGCTGTTGTTGTAGCAGATGATGACAGCTCTGAGCAACATCAGACCAGCAGTTCTGGGATGAGTGATGCATCACATCTGTGTTAGCAAAGCAGGTGACTTATTCCACTTTTGGGCAGTTTTCCTTCTACAGGTTGAGGTGAAATGTCCTCAAAATGTCCCCAGATGCCCACACACACACCCCCAAGCTCCCAGCTTGGACAGATCTTGTTGCCTTATAAGCCACAAAGATAGCTAATGCCTGAATCTAGATAATCCAGGTCTAAAAGGTGCCTTGCAAATCTCAAAATTTGTGATAACCCATAGAGGCAGAGACAGGATCTACTGGAGAAATGCATCATGTCTTGGGCAAGCCAAGCTATCTGTGGGGTGGGAAGGAGAGCTAGGTGCTTCTCTGCCATAGCTGGGGCCAAAGAGGTGTGGCACTTTGTGGTGGTGCAGAACCACGTGGCCAGGACTGCCTTTAGGTGATAACCAGCCACATCTCCCTGCCTTGTGTGATGCTCTTCTGGTTGCTGCTGACAGTCCCCCTCAGCTTCTTCAATGATATCCTAAAGCCAAGACCAGCACCAGGGATCAATTGGTGGAGGATCAGCACGTCGGTGATTCCTGCCACTGCCAGAACATGGGTGTGGATCAGTGGCTGCCCCAGCTGGCCTGGCTCTCCTCTGCTGCTGTGACAGATGCTGCAGTTTCATACTGCGATGTTGAAAACCTGCTATGGAGCTGAGTTTGTGTGACATCCCACTGCTCTGGTCCTCTACAGCCTGCAGTACTCCCCACAGACACTCAGTTCTGCAGTCACACAATCACAGAATCACACAACCATAGAATGGTTTGGGTTGGAGGAGGTCTTTGAAGGCCATCTCTTTCCAATTTCCTACCATGGACAGGGACACCTTCTACTATCCCAGGCTGCTCCAAGCCCCATCCAGCCTGGCCTTGGACACTTCCAGGGATCCAGGGGCAGCCACAGCTGCTCTGGGCACCCCGTGCCAGGGTCTGCCCACCCTCACAGGAAAGAATTTCCTCCTAATATCTAATGAAAGCATACTTTCTTTCAATTTGAAGCCATTCCCATTTTTCCTGTAGGTTCCCTTCATGTACTGGACAAGATTGAGGTCACAATGAGGTCATTCCAAAACCTTATCATTTCCAGGCTGAATAATCCAAATTCTCTCAACCTTTACTCATAGCAGAGGTGCTCCATCCCTCTGATAATCTTGGTGGCCTCCTCTGGACCAGCTCCAACAAGTTCCTGTCCTTCCTGTACTGAGGACTCCAGATTTGGAGGCAGCTCTCACCTCTGTGAGGCAGAGGGGCAGAATCACCTCCTTGATGCCAGGGCCTCAGTAGCATTTAGCACCATGGAATACAATAATAAAATAGTTTGGGTTGGAGAAGCCCTTTCAGATCATCAAGCCCACCCGAGCACTGCCAAGCCCACTGCTAAACCACATCCCCCACCTGCACTGCAAAGAAAATCCTCCACAAGCCTGCGGGGAAGGCTGCTTAACAACAATTTACAAAGCACCCAAAACACTGGAAGCATTACAGGCTTCAGCCTCAGACTGAGGAAAGTACTAATTTGTTTACAGAAAACCAGCAGATGATGCAGTAGTGTGGACAGTTGAACCCGCTTGGCTGCTCACTGCCGTGCCATTTCCACCCTTCACTCTCACAGGCGTCGAGCGCGGCAAAAAAACCTGCAGGGAAACTCAACACATCGTCCTCACCACTGCTTTCTCACTTCCATGGCTGCTGCTATTTTTTTTTTGCTTTTTTTTCCCTTTTTCCCCTCTGTTCTACAGTTATATTTATTGTTTCCATATATTATCCAAAGCAGCACAGTCTTTTTTTCATTAACAGAAATACTCCCATTTCCTTTGCGCCCCTGGGTGAACCCTGCAAATGATAAGGTCATATATTTTGGCAGGTTGGTAAGTGACATGGAGTCACAGAAATGTACTGGTCTGGTCCTAGGTGCTTCTGCCACTGGGGATTCTCCTTTAGCATCAGTCAAGGTCTGTTTGACTACACCTAGGCACATGCATATTTATCCACCCAGCAGTATTCCAGCCAGAAAGGCTCAAGGGATCTGTGTGCTCGTTCAACACTGACCCATCTCTGAGATGCAAAGCCTCTGGGTAATCCCTGCAGTGAGACAGGGGATGCTACAGGCTTTATGAAGAGAAAAACCAGAAAGCAGAACTATTTATTTCCACCTCCTCTGCTCAGGCAACAGCGCTCCTGATGCAATCAGGCTACTGGTGAGGGACACAGGATCCGGATCAGGTCTAGGGCTGGCACTGGGATCGGTGTCTCGAGCAGACAGCTGCAGCCCATAGGGAGCCCAGCCCCCTTGGAGAGGAAAACAAAATCTGTCTCATGCTGTTAAGCTGCCTGCAAAGCCTGTGAATATTTCCCCTGGGCAAGGCAACCTGGGCTGCTTGAGGCCTCTGCGTGAAGGGGCCGGGGGTGTCAGGGAGGCTGGGCCTGCTCACATCCAGGGCCCGTTCACATCCAGGGCCTGCTCACATCCAGGGCCTATCGTGGCAGCTCCTGGCTTCACTCCCTGACAGATTTCACAGCTGAGGAGGATCTGCCTGTTGTAATCAGCCAAGCTGGGGGATGGAGCCGGGTAGTTTCAGCCACTTTGTCCTGATTAGACTCCCTGTGACCCTCCCGCTGCACTGGGGTGCCAGATAAGCCCCCTCAACAGAAGCCCTTGCGGTGCCTCTCCGAGCACCAGGAGAGCCTGCCAGGATTTAACAGCCCAGGAATCTGCAGCTCACTTCCCTGGATGTGCATTAAAATTCCCCTCAGAGCCAGGAGCGCGGTGGGAAGTTTGCATCAGCCCTGGCAGCGTGCAGTGAGTAAAGGCCAAAATCATGGGAGCAAATCCAGCTTCACGTGGCACATGGAGAAGGACACCACGGGGGACTCACACTGCGTCTACAAACAAGCTCATAATTGCCTGATGCCATCAGACATGTGTTAATCCCTTCCAAATTGTTTGTGAATATACCCTTCACGAAATGAGTGAATTTCACTTAGTAATAGGAAATGAGGTGTGACAATCACAGAACAATCGAATGGCTTGGGTTGGAAGGGACCCTAAAGATCACCTAGTTACAGCCTCCCTGCCGCAGAAAATAAAACATTAAATAAGTAACCCTCCTGACCAAGTTCATGTTATTCAGCTGCATAAAGATTGAGTGGTCTGGCAGAGGGAGATACTGTGCTGTCTCACTCCTGTTACAGGACAGCTGACTGCAGGGTGAGGAGGTTGGGGCAGGGAGGATGAAGGAAGAAGAGGAAAGAATTTAAGAAAAATCTATCAGGTAAGGAATATGTCTCACTTTCAGCACCTTTGCCAACAGCTTTCTCATTTCCTCCAGTGAAACCGAGAACCACAGAATTCAATCAAGATGGAAAAAGACCATCAGGATTGTTGGGTCAAGCCATCAACTCAGCATCACACATAACCATTCCAAATGCCACATCCAGACATGCCACATCCAGACACCTCTCAAACACTTCCAGAGATGGTGATAGTACCATCTCCCTGAGAAACTTATTCCAATGCCTGGCCACTCCTGCAGTGGAAAAAAAAAATCTGATATCCTATCTAAACATTCTCTGGTACAACTTGAGGCCTTTTATCTTGTCCTGTCCTTGTTCTCTGGGAGTAGAACTCGATGCCCCCTGCTTTCCCCTCCTGTCAGAGAGTTGTGCAGAGCCACAAGGTCGCCCCTGAGCCTCCTTTTCTTCAGGCTGAGCCCCTTTCCAGCTCCCTCAGCTGCTCCTCATATGAGTTGTGTTTTAGACACTTGATCAGCTTTGCTGCTCCGCTGGGGCAAGAAGCAAGAAGCCAAAAACCAAGCTAACAATAATGGGCTGCCAGCAGCAATGCAGCTTAGGGTACAGCCCGCCATCCCATATGTCTAGCACCAGGGAAGTGGTGAAGGACCTCAGATCTGTGACTGGGAGATGCAAGAAATGGATAAAGACTAAATTTGCTTTATTTACTTGTTCGGGTTGTTCCATGCCAGCACAACCAGTCAGGATGAAGGGCTGGTCTGTGGTGGCTAGTGGAGTATATTGGTGTCCTGGGTGGCAACATGAGGCCCTGGAGGTTTATCATCTCCTGCTCAGAGTCTTTCACAGATGATGAAAAAGTTCTTCAAAGGAATTCAGGCTCAGATGAGCTGCTGATCAATTTTTTGGTGATCACAGCCCTCTTTGCACTGTGCCTCTGTGCAGGCACAGCACAGCATAGCTGAGCTCTTCCCAAAAAACCGCATAAACACAGACCACAGAGCCTGCACAGTGCCCCTGCCTGCTTGTACAATCCCCAGTCAACAGCCTCTCACACTAATGAAGCCTCTCATTAATTGCTGAGTGACATGAACTGGTGTGGCTGGAGGGTCCCTAACACAGAGCACAGCACCTCCTCTCTTGCATACCACAGGCAGCCTTAATACACAANAAAAAAAGAGGTGGAACTCCTACCAGGGCCTCAGCATTCAACAAAATCAAAACCCAACACTAGGTGTGATTCTTCGAGTTGTTCAACACAGGGCTCAGAGCTGGACTCAATGATCCCTATGAGACCCTTCCAACTCAAGATAATCAGTGATTTTGTGATTTACAGCTGGCAGTGACCAGCGTTAACCAGCATATTTACAGAAATTCATAGATAGTTAAGGGTTGGAAAAGACCTCAGGATCATCTAGCCCCAACCCCCCACCTCTATTTACATCAAGACTGGAGAGGTGCTGAGTGCTGGGGATGGGAACCAGCAAGAATGAGGGATGGGGATACAGCCAGGCAGCCTGGACCCATCACAGGAGGGAGACAGCTGTTTATACAGCACTGGATGAGAGTTTTTTTCCTGCAACTCTTTCCCACTAGTTTCAGGGGGGAAAAAAAGTTTTGTTGAAGATGATGCTTCACAGCAACGTGTTGAATTCAGCAATATTTTCCAAGGAGGAAGGAGAAACACTTCAGCAGCGTTGCTACACTTAAAGCTGTCTTTTTGCTTTTATACTTCTCACTGTGTTTTAATTATAGCCTTATTCTCAGTGTTGAATTCGAGGGTGTATTTGAGATTTTTGGATCATCACATTAAAAAAAAAAAAAAAAAGCCAAATTGCACTGAGAGAAAATGTCTTCTGGGATTTGGTGGTCCCAGTTTCAACTCCCCTCTCAAGCTCTGGCACGCCTGGAGGGATGGGTGATCTGAACATCCTGGCATGATGTTTCTTACCCAGCCCAGCTCTTTTTCCCCAGGTTGCCCTGTTTCTCCTGGGTTTAGGCCCAACCCTGCACATCTGCCAAGAACAGGCCCTGGCGGAAATGTGGTTTTGGAAATGTTGAAAAGCCCCTCTGAGACATTTTTAAAATAATGTTTCTCCTTTCTGCTCGGTCTGAAGGTGTTGGAGAAGGAACAGCTGACAGGAATCACTTGACCACAACTCCCATGCTAAAAGCAGGAATCGCACTGCAGGTCTCAAAGTCATTTTTGGGCTGCAGGACTTACGCCTGAGCAAAATTTCAACAGTTCCAAGGGCAGAGAAGGTTTGGCTGGTACCCGAACTTTAAGGCAACTTTAAGGTGACTTTGCCATCTCTTCTCCCTCACCATCATTCCATCTAGCTCCTGTGTGTAACCCAAGCCTGTCATGCAGGGCTCTGCACTGGAAAATGCAATAAAAGGTTGGAGTATTCCCAGTTTGTGGGATGATATCTGGGCTCAAAAGCTTTTCTTCAGGGTCTGGGCAGTTATCTGAAATTCAAAAAAAGACTGTAGAAAAAGAAGTGGAGTGGGTCTAGGTCCCCTTTGGTCAAGGGAGGCAATAAAGCTCATCTTTTCTGGTTTTATATTACTAGCAGGCTGATGCATCCATGTGAATGAGTCCCCAACCTGGAAATGTGATAATTAACCAGGGGAAGGAATTAATCTCCTATTGGAAAATAAGAAATAAAAAATCCTGGCGAGACAGCAGCCTGTTACTTGGCTTTCTCCCTGCAGAGAGCAATGGGGAAGTACTTGGAGCAATCCCTATCTCTACCCTTGGGAATGTAAAAACGTGCTGACATGTGCCTTCAACTTTGACAGGCAGTGATAGGCTGAAGCCAGTTGTTTGGAAAAGGAAATTCAATACTTGTGTTTCCAATGTTTCATTGCTTTCACAGTGTCCAAAGCCCTCCCCAGGCATTTGGAAGTGCTCAACACCTGCCTGAAAAACACTCTTAACTGCTCCTAATGACTGGCCAGGGAGGTTTGAAGCAGCTCCCTCCTACCAGTAATGATATACAGGACATCCAGAAGCAGGCAAAAAGCCAAAACCATGGGGGAAAAAAAAAATCCAGTCAGATGACCTGGCGGGGTCTTGGGGGCTGCACTGCATTGTTCATGGAACGTCTTAATTCTGTGACAGCCCCAACCAAAACCCTCCACCCAAACACTGCCAAACCTTAGAGGCCTGAACTTCCCATGGAGTTTTAGTTTTAATTTTAATTCTTCCCCAGAGACGGAGTCAATGGGAAGAGCCAATGCCCTCAGCTGACTCTGATCCCTGTTTAAGCAAAAGGCTTTGTGATGGCCCCTGGTCTCACACCAGCCCAGCACACACAGGAGAGGCTTGGGCAGGAGCAGAGTCCTGTGGTATGGCTGTGCCTCTCGGGATCCAGGAATAATCCACAGCCCTGGCAGCCACAGTACCCAACCCTGTGCCACCCTCTACATCCCCTCCCTCTGCAGCAGCTTTTGGGTGAGGACCAGTGGTGGTGGTCTTGGCCCTTTCCCCTCCCACACACGTAATATCCCTCCAAAGGGATTTCCACTGAAGGCTTTTCATCCTGCTCTCCCACTATCAGCAAAGAGGGGAAAGATGTCTTTTTTTGGAAGGCATTGTTTGCCTGACCTGCTTTAAACCTCCCCTCTAGGGAGAGATGGGAACAGATTTTGAAACCTATCCTGAAAACACAGAGGAGGCTGCTTTGGGTGGGTTATTCTGCATCAATCCCCATCCGCCTCTATTTCGCATGCATTAATTCCCCACCCACACACCCGTTGTTTTAAATTGGACTGTAATAACCAGCTGGGTTTTCCTGAAGGATTTATTTATCTGCATCTTAAGCCCAGGGGTGGGAGATTCCCATCCATCATGTCCACAGAGCTGCAGAATGAGTGGCAGTGGTTTGGGGAGGGGAAGGAGGTGGGGAGGGCAGGTTTTGGAAACGGGTGGAATGTTTCACCATTTCTAGGAACAGAACATCAGTTTGGATGGGAGATGTTTGGCAGCCCAGCCTTTCTTTGCTGGCTCTCTGGCAAATCAGCCCCTAAGCCAGAGCATTTTGGCAGCAAGTCAGGACATGGGACATCCCCTTGCATGATTGGTTCATGCTGGTTCTGGGCTGTATCTTAAATCCTGGAATCCTGTATCAGGTAGAGTGCAAAGGATTTACCAGCCTGCATGAGACCCTCAGAGTGCCAGGAGGGCAACTTGTGCAATACCTGACACTCAGGGAAGACAATATAATGTATAGCCCATCTTGAGTTTTTTACAGATGGTTCAGAAGCCACACCAAAAAATGTCTCTCCTCACCCCAGAAGGCAGTAAAAGTTCAGCAGCTGGTTCCTCTTTCAAGTGGCATTACACAGAATACAGGAGCATCTTACAACTGCTAAGGTACAAAAAATGAGGATTATCTCTTAAGAGAGAGCAGACGTGCTCCTAGGAAGTGGGTGTGTTGGATGCAGTGCCAGAATGACGCTAGCAAATCCCCCTGTAAAGTACTCTTAAGTGAGCCCAAGAGCTCAGCCCCACAGCCAAAGCTGAGCCCTCAGAGTGAGGGGTTGATTGCACCTGTGGAGCTCCTGCAAGTTCCCTGTCCCCACTGGACCTCTTCATTTAATCAACCGAAAATATTTTGGAGTTCAGACCATCAGTGTGTGCTGGCTTGAGGACCGGCTTGCACCCCCAGTAGCAGGGCAGCATCTGGGGTCAGGAGAGGACCAAGGCTGGCCTGGAGCTGTGTGAGGTGCAGTGGATGCTGGCAGTGAGCTGGCACAGACCAGGGCAGCTCAGCAGTTTGTTGCACTGAACTGACTTGAACTCAGGTTTGGGAAAACCCCAGCTACTGTGAGCCCTGCCACACTGTGTCCTGGCAATGCCCCTTTTACGCTCTGTGAATAAGAAGTCTTTGGCTAAAAAATCAAAGATCCTGGAAGCCTGTTCCCTATTAAATTTAATATCCCAAACTTTATAGGTACATGTCACTCCAGGAGAGACAGAGCTGTGTTTAAAGTACAAGGGAAACATCAGTTCCTTGATGTGGAAATAGGTCTTACTTTACATTTCTGCATGAGGTCCTGGCATGAGTTAATGCTACTAAGCCCTGCTGTAATAACATATAAAGGAAAACTCTAACCAAACAGCAAAATATATGTATCTTATACAGCTAAATGTAAAGTCATCCATCTAAAAAAACCCATACAGGTGCTATTTGCAGGTGTCAGGCTATCCGAGGGAAAGTGAATTTTGGTAATCAGCAAACCATGAGCTCCCAGAGCCCCAGCAGCATCTGAAGGCACAAATGTTCGCTATATAAAAAGCAGGAGGTGGGGTTCCTTGGGAGCAATAAGCACCTCAGATTGATGCCAAAGCTGGGAAGGAGGCTTGGAGAGGAGCCCAAGCATTCACCGTGGAGGAAGGCACTGCAGGAGACCTGTGATTCCACATCAGAACGAGCAGAGGTAAAACCATGGTTGAGCAGAGCCTAAAATGCTGCCACACATGAGCTGGGCAGGATAAGGTTTATCCTCCTCAGGCAGGCAATGAGCCTGACAAAACCCAGAGGCCAGGTCTGGCCTGCAGCAGGCACAGCCTGAAAACACAGGACACCAAAATCCCTTCCTCAGCACCAGGGTTGGTTGTTTTCCTAAAGGACATCCCCTCACTCACACAGGAATTAATTTTGGGATGTGGGAAGGAGCAGGTGACAACAGCTGTTCCTTCCAGCATGGAAATCCATGGACTCCTCCCCTCTGTGGGTATTTTCCTCTCCCTCTGAATCCAAGGGAGACTGAGTGCAAGGGATTCACTTTTGCAACACGATGGGAAGAGGAAATAATTTTCCTGCTTATTTCATCATAGAATCATAGAACACCCTGAGTTAGAAGGAATCCACAAGGAGCAAGGCTCCTGACACCCCAACAGTCCCACCCTGTCCATCTCTGGAGCAGTGTCCAAACTCTCCTGGAGCTCTGGCAGCCTCGGGGCCGTGCCCATTCCCTGGGGAGCCTGGGCAGTGCCAGCACCCTCTGGAGGAAGAACCTTTCCTGAAATCCAACCTAAACCTCCCTGGCACAGCTCCAGCCATTCCCTCAGGTGTTATTATAAATTGGTTCCTATTTATTCCATCAAGAATATCCCACAGGGCTGCAGATAACCCCACAAGATACTGCAGATAAAGCTCATTTCCCTACAACCAGCTTTGGATCTGGTCTCCCTGAGAGAATTAGAACTAAGTCAATGTTTCCATCATCAAACTCACTTTTGAGGGGCTTGTAACTCTCAGCATTTGTGCTCTCACAGTGCCAAAACTTGGCACAGAAACACATGGTCCAGATGCAGTTTTATTTGGTAATAAATAGCTTAAATCTCATAAGCTATTTTTCATTTTGGCTTAAACGTGTAAAATGGGAAAAGAAAAATGTGTGGGATTTTTTGCCTACCTTCCAATAATTTTGGAAAAGAAGATTATACTGAGTAATGCCAGGCCCTTTTTTTTTTCCAGATGTAGACAGCCAACACTCCCATTTCTCAAATCTTTTACCTTTTTTGCATCCACTTTTCAATAGGATCAATCAAAGTGCAATCATTGCAGCCCCAGTGTTCTGGGGGTGTTTCAGATTATTCGATTTTTGGCACATTGAGCCTGAAGTTCTGTGAGAGTTAAAACACAGCAAAATTCCACAAGCCCTTTAACCCATGATGGTAATATTTTGAGGATGTATTGCTGTTTTAACAGTGCTTCTGTGAACTCACATTTCTCTGGAGTTCAGCAATTATTGCATCCCTGCACTCTCTGCCCAGCCCTTGGGTGAGCGCTGGTTTTCATCAGCAACCCGCCAGGATTTCAGCACTTTCGGATTTACTCCAAACTCAGACTTTGCTCTACCTACTCCAGCTACTTCCCAGTGGCCAAAAGCCAAGGAAACGCCCCAAACCCCCAGCCCAAGGACTTGGCTGCCCTTCAAAAGTCCGCTTCAGCTGGAGCAGAGAGAAATAGTGATTTTGCTCATATGGTCAGCTCCAGTCGGCGGAGGTTCCCCAGTGGGACACTGGGCTACTGTCCAGATTGCCAAGTGATTTGTTATCTGTGGGGCTGGGATTTTTTCACAGAAGGCAGTGGGGGGATTCAGGGAATGAGAATGTTGCACTGGTATGGGCTGGGCTGATAATGGGTCAGAGACATGCAACACGGTCCAAGGAGGATTCTGCAGATTTCATAGAAATCACAGAATGGTTTGGGTTGGAAGGGACATTTAAAGAATTTCTTGCTCCAACCCCACTGCCATGGACACCTTCCACTATTCCAGGCTGCTCCAAGCCCTGTCCAATCTTGCCTGGAACACTCCCAGGGACAGGACAGCCACAGCTGCTCTGGGAAGCCTGTGCCAGAGTCTCCCCACCCTCACAGCCTCACAGGGAAGAATTCCTTTTAATATCCAATCTAAATCTCTCTTTTAGTTTACAACCTTTCCCCCTCACCCTGTCACTAGCTGCCCAGGTAAAAAGTCCTTCTCCCTCTTTAATATCAGCACCTTTTTGGGTGCAATGAGAGGCTGCAATGAGGCATCCACAGAGCCTTTTCTTCTCCATGCTGGATAATCTCTTACTATGCATGCAGATCCCTCAGACCCACATCCCCTTTTGCTGGGAAGGAGGGTTGAAGGCAACACTGCACTATTGGAAAATTCCCCCCAAACCGCTTCCCACCAAGTTTTCCGTCTCAATGCCCAGCACGGACAGAGCCTCCCCATGCACTGATCCCATGGCTCAGCCTCCCCAGATCCCAGCAGATCCAGGGAAGGCTTGCCTCCAAGGGAAGCACGAGGTATTTTCTGTCTAAAAGCGAGGCAGGCAGCTCGTGCTGCAGAGCCCACCCCTTGTCCCAGCAAGACCCAGCCTGCTGTCAGCCCTGCTCACACGTAGTCTCCAGGAGGAGCAGGATGGCTCACATATGGTATGGATTCACAGAGGATCAAGCTGACTCACTGGGTGGGGGAGTGGTGGATCGGAAGAAAAACCCCCAAATACACAGGTACCTTTTGGGCCATCTGTCCTCGGAAATACCAGCCATGAGCCACGTTACAAAGCACGCAGGAGAAGTCAGTCGTGTGAAACAGCTCTGCCAGGACACAGCAACCACACCCAAGGAAAAAGTATCAGCCTGCTGCATTTTTTGGGGGAAGTTTTTGATAGACAAAATGCAGCCCTGCATCCATACAGCAGCCTAGAGACCTTAGAGTGCTCTTTTCCAGGGCCTAAAGGGGCTCCAGGAGAGCTGGAGAGGGACTTTGGACAAGGGACAGAGGGACAGAGCAAAGGGGGAATGGTTTAAGCTGAAAGAAGGTAGAAATAGGGAAGATATTAGGAAGAAATTCTTGGCTGGGAGGGTGGGCAGGCCCTGGCACAGGGTGCCCAGAGCAGCTGTGGCTGCCCCTGGATCCCTGGAGTGTCCAAGGCCAGGTTGGACAGGGCTTGGAGCAGCCTGGGACAGTGGAAGGTGTCCCTGCCCATGGCAGGGGGTGGCACTGGCTGAGCTTTAAGGTCCCTTCCAAACCAAACCATTCTGTGGTTTTAGCTACCTCCATCCACAGCAAGGCCTTCCCTCATTCACATGAGACATAACCCAGATTCCACAGCTGGATCTTTGGAGGAAACACCAGGCACGCTCCACGGTTGGGAAGCATTTGCTCAACATCAGGCTCGTGCCAGGAATGTCTGTGCAAATCCATGCAAGCTGGCTCCAGTCTCTCTGCAGGAAAGACACAGCGGTGGGTCTGCGCACCCTGCGCTTGCCATCAATGAATGCCTTTTATTTTTTATTTTAAAATTAAAGTCAATTGAGTAATTGAAAGAGTCTGAGGAAGCAGACCCAGCCACCTCAAACAGAAAAACTGTTGCAGAGCCAAAAGACCCATTCATGCATGCATTAAAGACACAGGAACTACCAACAAATCCAGAATGAACCACACTGGGTGACAAGGGAGACTCACAGGCAAATCAGCAACCCCTGGTTTCACGAGGAATGAGCAGGTTAGGAGGAAAGGGACCCTATCAGCCAAGTCTGCTCCCTCCTTTGAGCAAAACATGACTTCCAGCAGTCTGGTCTCCATAAAATCAGACCAGGCTAAACTGAGCATCACAGGGTGGGAAACTGGTCTGGGTCCAGCATCCTCGCACTGCAGCAACCCCGTGGCTGGACACGATGGGCACCTCGTGGAATGGAGAGCACTGGGGAGCTGGGGAAGCTGCTAGGAGAAAAACTTTCTTCTCACCATAAGACAACACAAACCAGGTCATCTCAACTCACCTTGAGGCAGGGTTGCCAACGTAATGGCAGATGAATGTACCTCCCTTTACCATTTCCTTCCAAAGAGCTGCATCCTCTCACTGTGCGCCCTTCCAGGACCTGAGCTGACCTCCCACTATGATTTTTAGCATTCCTGACAGTGGTTTAGCGGAGCCTGCTCAGACAGAAACATTTTTCCTCTCTCACGTGGATGCTGTTTTCATTTCCTTGGAAACCTACATGCTGCCATTCAGCATAACCAGAAAGCACAGCAGGTACAGGGGAGCTACACAGCCCTCTGCCCTGCTGGACCAGCAAACCCCCTTGCTATATTCCATAAACAGCACCAGGTTGCCACCATTATCTTGTTTTCCAAAGCCAGCCTTGCTGTTGAGAAATAAAACTGACATTCAGAAAGAATTTGACTCCCAGGACTGCAGGCAGTGCTCTTGACAGAGACAACAAAATAAGAGGTTTTTGGTTAAAGGGTGAAGAATAACCTGTAAATTGTTGTTTAAGGGGCTGGTTAAGTGGCCCATAAATACAAAGAGTGGCAATGACTGGAGCCCATGAGCTGTCACAGGGCGGGAGGAGGGTGGGATGCTGTGGCATTTCTGCATTCTGGGCACCAGGCACTTTTTAATTTAACTGATGCAGCCATCCGCAAGTTTTCAGAACTAATCACTGCCCACCATATATCAGAGGGTTTTCCTCCCATGCCAGTGGGTTATTTCATGTTAGCAGGGTTTCTCACATGGGCTTTTAGTGGGTTTAATAGGTGTGAGGTTCAGATGCCCCCTCAAACTCCTGGTCTTGGCTCTCTGGACTTTGTGGAAGACCCAGTGTAAGGCACCAGAAATCAGAAGGTGGGGAATGAATTAAGTGAGATTATCCATCCATGACAGAGCCAAAAGATTTGCCAGTTAATTAGAACAATGCTATTAGGAGAAGGTTGGTGGCCTTGGGGGGAAGCCTGCAGCCCTGTTGAGCTCTTCCCACAAGCGCTTGACCCCCGGTTAAACTGATGCTTTGACACTGCTTTTCCCAGATGAAATTCCTGCCCAGCACAGCTCCTTTACTGACAACTTTGATGTCAGATGAAGCCTTTAAAAGACCTTCAAAAGATTTTCAAACAAATGCAGCATGGGTTGATCTACCTAGCAGGGAGATGTCCCTTGGTGTCCCCAGGAGCTGGGGCTGGAGGTTGGCAGAGGGACAAGGCTCCGTTTCACAGCTGCTGATTAAACTGCCATGACAATGCTTGGCACAACGCCACATTAATTAGCACTAGCCACATGATCTACAAGTCCTTTTAGGCTTTAAAGGGAAAAAAAAATCTAAGGATTTTCCAAACTCTGTTTCACACACCTCACCAGCCTGATGCTTTCCCTTGAATTTTCTGTTCCTGAAGTTGTGTTTCTCTTTCTCAGGGGCTTGTGCCATTTTTAGATGCTGTGAGCCTGGACGTGTGGCAGGAGGAACTCAGAGCCTGTGTAGCTCTTGGCCTTTCGGAGAGGATGGACTAATCTTTGGCTGATATTTAGCAGAGGCTTGCAGCACCACACGCAACCTCCAGCTTGATACTGTTGTGACCTTTCAGCTTCATTTGCAAGGCCATCTGAAATTTGTTTGATTTTGTTCCTCTGCAGGGCCTTCAAGCAGGCTTTTCATGCCATGGCAAACCATAGCACACACAGAGCTGCTTCTCTGCTTAAATGGCATGGAGGGAGGGTGGCAAAGGGCAGTGAGAGCCAGGGCTGGTGGCTGCATCCTGTTTTACAGAGGAGAGGATGGGGATGGGGCAGAGAGCAGAGCTGTCCTGGCCAGCAGAACCAGCAGGTGGAGGATCCAGGGCCAGATTTCCCATGTTTGTACAAGGGCAGGCTGCTGCCCTGCTGTTCCCTTCCCACTCCCTCCTGGTGATGCTTTCAGGATCAAAGCTACTTTTCCCTCTTTGACCAGCCAAGGCTTCCCACAGGTCTGTAGAGCATTTTCTATTCGTCCCCTCATGTCCAACGCCAGGTTGGATGAGGCTTTGAGGAACCTGGTCTGGTGGAAGATGTCCCTGCCCATAGCAGGAACTGGATAAGCTTTAAGTTCCCTTCCAAAACTATGCTGTGATTCCACGATTTTCAGATATCACCCTCCCAGGGCTCCCATGACAGTCACTTGAAGATGAACCAAATACAAACAGGGCTGAGTTTCTAGCAGCCTAGACACCCCTATTTCTGCCTTAGGTGCACTCTTTTTTCCCAGTAGCAGGCAATTTTCTGCCCTGCAAACCACAGATGCACACAACCAGGACTGGGAAGATGCATCCTGGAGGGCACTGGGTCAGCCCCAGGGAGGTGGGCAGCACATTTACAGATTGTAAGATAGCTCAGCTTTTATCCATGCATCTCACTCCTGCTTCTTATGGAGATATTTCCTTCCCAAAGGACCTATTACAGTGTCATGGCCCTAGATTTCAGGAGGCATTTAGGAAATAGTAGTTTGATCTTTTGTAGAATCATGGAATTGTTTAGGTTAGAAAAGACCTCTAAGATCATGGAGTCCAACCATTCCCCCAGCACTGCCAAGCCCACCGCTAAGCCATGTTCCCAGGTGCCACATCCACACATTTTTTGGGCCGCTTTAAGGGATGGTGACTCCACCACTTCCCTGGGCATCCCTATCAGAGAATTTTTTCCCAACATCCAAACAGATACCAGGATTATTATTTTTTTACCTGGCACCATGCAAGCCCAGAGCTTCCTTCTTCCTGGCCCCATAGAGACACCTTCATCTGCTCCAGACTGAGGAGCCAAACAGCTGGAATGGCTCATTCTCCAGTTTTATTTCATTCTGGCAAGGGCCTTATGCTGAGAACCCTGTCTGTCCTGCTGCTCGAAGGGGGCAAGAGAAGAGAGGCTCATGGGGAGAAGAGAACAGGCAACAAACCTGGCTGTGGTTGCTGGACACCTTCTCATACCTGTTACCTTTGGCACTTGCAGGGCAGAAACTTGTCAGTGCTGGGTCCAGGTGAAGCCCAAAGCCCAGAGACAAAGGCAGAGGTTTCTGTGTCGTGAAAATCCCACAGGAGGAGAAGAAAACACCCTCCAGACAGCCTGGCTTGTGACCCAGACACACAGATGTTCCCAGCTCTGGACAGCCTCACCAAGGAAGCATCCCAAAGCGGTTCCAGGTGTGTCACATCCAATGCAACTGCTGCCTGCGGGCCCAGTGGAGCAAAGCCTGCAACCAGGCACCAGGGGTGACCACATCCACCCTGGGCAACCAGGAATTTTCAGCAGATGACAGTCCTGAGGCCAGGTGGGGACCACAGGGAGCCAAACTGCTGCAAGGAAGGATGCCCTGAGGTGATGGGAGCATCAGGAAACTCCCCGTGGGTGAGAGCCTTGGGCTGACAGACCCTGAGCATCCCAACAGATCAGGAGGGTGACGGTGATGAGGCTGGAGATAGAAACACAGAATCATTTCAGTTGGAAAAGCCCTCTAAGGTCATTAAGTCCAACCATTCCCCCAGCACAGCCAAGGCCACCATTGACCCATGTCCCCAAATGTCACATCCACACAGCTTTTAAAGCATTCCAGGGGGCCTCCACCACTGCCCTGGGCAGCTGTGCCAGGGCTGGACAGCCCTTTCAGTGAAGAAATTGTTCCTAATATCCAACCTGAGCCTCCCCTGGCCCAGCCTGAGGCCGTTCCCTCTCCTCCTGTCCCTGTTCCCTGGGATAAGATCCCAAATCCCCCCGGCTGTCCCCTCCTGGCAGGGAGTTGTGCAGA
>PYHW01009372.1:5237168-5249348 GCA_013186435.1 Turdus rufiventris | reverse complement strand
GATCCCATCCAGCCCTGCCCTCTGGCAGTGGAAGCCATTGCCTGTGTCCTGTCCCTGCATGCCTTGTCCCCAGTCCCTGTGCAGCTCTTGTGCAGGAGCAGAGACCACACTGTATGTTTTGTTTTTGGAAAGCCAAGACCCTTGGTGATTGGATTAGGGTTAGCAAGGGAAGGAAACACATGTGCTGCTAGGTACCTGAAGGAGGAGTTTCCACCTCAAAAGACAAAAAAATATTTACCAGCTGAACTTCAACAAATTAATAGCCCAGACAGTCTATTCCTAGGATTGTTCAGTTGAACATTTTTTGGCAAACATCACTGACTGCCAGAAAGCCCAAAAGTGGGTCATGGGTATTTCTTTAATAAAAGTGGCTGGGCAGACTGTGAAACATGAAATGAAAGTGCTCAGAGACTTTGATTCACTTGCTGGGGCTTCACATTGCCAGAGGGCAGGGCTGGATTGGACCTTGAGGAAAAATTCTTCCCCATGAGGGTGCTGAGGCCCTGGCACAGGGTGCCCAGAGCAGCTGGGGCTGCCCCTGGATCCCTGGAGTGTCCAAGGCCAGGCTGGACAGGGCTGGGAGCAGCCTGGGACAGTGGAAGGTGTCCCTGCCATGGCAGGGGGTGGAATGGGACGGCCACAATACCTTGTTTTATTGCCTAACCACCTTTCGTTTTCTTGACAGGATAATGTCTGGCAAAGGAGCAAAGCAAACCAGCTCCTAAATAGCCCCAAAAAGTATTGCTAGAGGTACAAACTGGGAGTCCCAAAAGAGCTTCCACATATTACCATAGCTTTAAGTTCAGACAACAAAAAGATAATTAGCAGTAGCGAAACCATGATTAGCAGTGTAAATACTGCAAGAGTAGCTGAGTGTTAATCAGGATTATAGCACAGACAGACAGATTTACAGCCTCTGGCCATACAAATTTCATGCCTAATAACATGCCCACGCTGTTAATTTCTTTGCAGGAACATTAGGATGATGCTCAAAGTGATGTTTTGTTTGCCCTACACAACCAGGCCTTGCAAAACAGCCCCAAATATCTGCCCATGCACAAAGATGTGATAATGTAATAAGATTTTTCACTTTGATAGAGCTGCTTATGTTGTTTTTTTTCCCATGGGAACACATTCTTTAAGGTCTGCTAAACTAGATACTGACTGAAGATTACACTTGTGAACCAGATGCAAGATTTGAAAATTCTGCTTTCCAACCCTTGACCTGGTAGGAAAAGGCCAGCACTAGCAAAGGTGCAGTCAGATGTGTACAGAGGCTGCAGGGTAAGGCATATGATTTTTGGCATGATCAAAAAGACAATCATCCTTTCAGCTGCTGCCATGACCATAGCACCAGAACCAAATCCATATGAACATTCCCAGGGATGAAGAAACCTCTTGATGTTTCCAGTTTTTTTTTGCCTGCAAGTCCCCTTGGATATATGTGGAGGAAGGAAAAAAAGATTTCTACCTGCACCAGCACATTTTAAGGGAAAAGTGGAAGAAAGCTTGGTAAGAAACATTACTTTTAATTTCCTTACATTAATTTGTGTACTGATCCATTAGTACTCTGTAATACAGGTGATTTCAGCTGTTCTAATAGTTTACTAAATCCTTTAATAAAGGACTGGGATCGCTAGGGATGAAATAGCCATCAGTCAGCTGCTATCCTGCAAAAAACACCAGTGAGCTTGGAAAACAAAGGCAAGCTTCAAAATGGCTGGGACAACATCCACAGCGAACGTAAGGCACAGAGATTCTCATACTCAAATTGTGGACTTCTAGACTACAAGTAATGGAACATCTCTTTACAAAGCACCACCTAATTGTGTTAAGTCTTATAGACAGTGAAAAGCAGCTCAGAGCCACCACAACACTCCCCATGTGGGTGCCCTGTGGCAGGAGACCTTTGGGAAACGTAATAATCCCTGCTAACATCCAAAACACTGTCCAATTTTCTAAGGGGTATTTGAAATGCAGATGGAATATGGGAAGAATCAATGCTTGTATTTTAGAGTTAATAAGAGACAAACAACAACAACAAAAAAAGACATACACTGGCAATCCCAGTACTGAAAATGAGATTAGGACCAGTTGACTAGCTGGTGGCATGGGCTGTCATAATCAATCATTCAGTAACAAGATTAGGTCACTTTCATTTAAAAAAAAAACACCACCAAAACCCCAGACCTATAAGTTCCCTGTAGTAATTAGAAGTAAAGGAACAAGAAGAAAAAGAAGAAAAGTCATTATGAAAATTAGTGTAAAAAATATATTGCAGCAATATTTGTCAATTTTCATCACCAGTATTTTGGAGTAAATGCCAGACTTTTTTAATAAGCACCATTCCTGTCCTGTCACAAAATCCACATAAGGAGCTTTTATAGCTGTATAAACTATAAAAATACTGAAATCAAGAAAGGGAGAGACACCAAATACAATGCTGGCACAAATGTCAGAGAATTTAAACAAACCTGTATCAGCACTCATTTCATTCAGCAGCCCTCTGGTTCTCCAGGCAGATCCTGAGTCTTGATTTCCTAAAGAATTATTGTGCTCTTGAACTACTGCAGCCGCCAACAGATTGTCCACATTTACCACTTCTGGGTCTGAGTTTGTGTCTGATATATCATAGTGAGCCACAACAGGGGGTCCATCTGCAGGGGAGAAAAGCAACACAGGTTAGAAATCAGTACAGACTGAAAGACACCTCAAAAAGTACAAACAATTTGTTTAAGGATTAATGCAACATCCTACATGAAGCTCTTAAAGTTACATAGCGGTAAATTGTATGACTTATTAAATTTCAGTTAATGAACACAGCCTGAGATTACAGAGACATTTTAACCTTTGCATACACAGAAAACACAAGTGTCAGAAACACACGTTTATCAGAGTACCAGTTATTTGTGTAGTCTTTTACATTACACATAAACATATCCATATCTGACAATGTTACATGTACAATCTTTAAATGATAAAACCTCCAATTTAAAATAATAATAATTTTTAAAAATTACAGGACATTAAATTGGGCAGACAAGATATTTATCTAGAGAATTTTACAAAAGTCAAGTGACAGCATACATTATTATAGGGTTGACTGAATAAAAGTAACTTTTTCATAAATCTGATTTAGTGACAATGAATTTAACATTAGGCAACTTTCCATTAATAACATTCACCTGTCAAGGGCAGGGGAATTTTTCAAAATCAAAATGGTTTTTGGTGGTGTTTGTTGGGGGCTTTTTTAAGATCAAGAATAACAAGAAACAAAATTATCTTGTGCAGTGGTAAATATGCTTTTCATTCAACATGATTGTCATATGAATTTTTGGCCATCATAATGAAGGAGGAAAGAGGGAGATAAAATTGCTTACGTGATTCTGAAATCTGTCCTTGAGGAGTAACAAAAAACTACTTTTGATCTGTTTTGTTAGGAACAACTAAATTCTTTGTGATGAATGAAAATCACTTATAATTGGGTAGCATGCTAGAAACAGAAGATGCTCAGAAAAATACCCAGGCAAATTCAAGACAAAGATTGATGTGGAAGCAGAGAGAATGGATAAATAATGCAATTCTGAGAGGATGTGAGTGGTTTAGCTCAAATGCTTTGCCCCATCTGCAGCTCACTGACTCAGCATGGATGAAAAGTGGTTGGAGCTCCCCCTCCCCAAACAAGAAGATCAAAACTTTCTTTGGACCAAGGCTTCATCCACACAAATGAGGATGAGACAGAAACACCGGCTGGGCTAAAGTTCAGCATCTTTGCAATTCTTTAACTCCAAGGAGGTTCTTGGAGTTCTGCAGCTAAGCATCTGCAGGACCTTTTGCTACGGGTGTTATACATGGAGGGTACAACTTGTATGGGATAATATAAAATAATCATAAACTAAGAGTGTGTTCAGGAAGACAGGACTTTCAGAGTTACACAATGACTAATGAAATATTTTAAAGTGATAAAGAATAGAATGAAAAGCCTTAGGAAAAACTGGTTTCAGAGTTTTAAGTGGCTGTTGAAGACAGAAAGAACATGATGAACAAAAAGTTTCAAATTTACTTCTCCAAAATGCTGTTTTTCTGAGGTTTTTAGAGTGGACTTTGGTTTTAGGGGCTTTTTTGGAGGGGGTGTTTTTTAATAACTTGGTGCCTGAAATAAAATTCAACTGACTATTTTCAAAAACCCCTACTTTGTGATTAGCAACACAGTTCATCAGCGAGTGACATTTTGCTTAAGTCGTACTAAAGATCAGTTTTGCAACAAGGTATGAAGAAATTCGCAAAATATTTCAGATCAGACCTGCCTCCAAAAAACAATTCCATGAAACAATGTTACATTACAAACTTAAAACAGACCCAACAAAAATAAATGAGTAGGTAAATGCCAATGTATTAAAGACCAAACTGTTCGCAACATGAAACACTGATGATTATGACTGGAACAGAATTCCTGATAATTAACTGGAAGGCAATCTTTGTCTTTTTAAAAGGCAATTACAAAATAATGGAATACCGAGTTCAGAATTAAGCTGGCTGATGTTCAGTTAATTATTTGTGACAGCTGATGATTAAATTACACGCAGAAGTTAGGGCTGGACTGAATCATGGGAGGCATGTTTTCTTTCAGTCTTATCATCAGAGTTCAGCGTGAACATATATAATGTGAGCTGTAAAAATAAACAGTCGAGTGCAGAAGATACGAGGGTCAAGTACAATATTGACTATTTGACCATTTTTTCAACAGGTTATCTAAGATTTCAGGAGCTCTGAACTGTCCCTTCAGGCCTTTGTTTGTCTGGCTTCTGACTCAGACCTCCAAAAGCAGAAGCAAAATTTGATTTTTAGATAGACATGTCTACACGAGTAAAATTGTATTTGGACAAAAGGCACCAATAGTCTCAAGTCAAAATTGTACCACTCCTACATGTATAATCATGCAAAAATGTATAATAAATGTATATACATGCAGAGTGATATTCTCATCACCTACCCATAGAAATAACTTGTGTGAAAGTCTTCATCGGTAGGAAATACAAGCATAAACTTGTTATCTGTAGCTCCACTCTTGTATCTTCCACACTTCCAAAGAGCACACCTTATAACTTAGCTTAAATTCAGTATACATCAAACAGACAAAAATATTTTCAATATAATTTACATACTGTAATTATATTTGTCAGGGTAATAGCCACCAATTTAACAATCTGGAAAAAAGAACCCCAAACAAGCTGCCTATTTACAAAGCAATCACAGCAGAGATCTATTTTTGCATTTCTCAGCCTTGCCTTTCAGGATCTGATCTGGAAATTTGGAAAGGCCCCCAACACCAGGTTTATCCACACCTATCACCAGTAAATGACTAACAAAGCCAAGCTAATGGCCACCAAATTGCAACAAATCCTCAGATTCCACATATTTATAAAAAAAGAAATAAGTATAAATGCTTATACATGTTCAAAAAAAAGTCAACAAAAATAATTCAAAACCAAACAATAAGGAAGTTGCAGGCAACAGCTAGATGAAAGTTGCAGTGAAGATATATAAAAAATAGTTTGAAGAATCCTTTGTTCCCAAAAGCCTGTTTCCTTTTTAGTGCTGCATGGATCGGACAGGAATGGTTAAATTGGAAATAAATAATAATTCCCTAGCCAAGTATGTGATCATCCAGTGATGTGATGCAAAGTGAATGTATGGTACCAAGAAATAATGGCAATTGGCTTCAGCTAGGAAATAAAGTGAAAAAAATGCTTTCAGGATGAAAAGGTAAAAAGGATTAACTGCAATAGGTGTAATTCATCATCTTTTCTTTATAATAGAGACACTATACATAATTACTGACTCTAACAGGATTTCAACAGATTAAAAAACAGACACCAAGACAAACTGTGCCAGAACCAAGACTTAATGCAGAACAGTTAGGAGGTTCCCTGGTCAGTAATTTAAACTAAATTTTAGAAAAATTACATCTTTTGAGGACCCAAGGTAGCTGGAAGAAGTACATTTCCCTGGTGACAAGCATTAATTCATTTCTAAAGCAATAAATGCTTGAAAAAGGCAAGGCTGAAAGTTAATAAGGACCAGCAGCAAAATACAGCTGTTGACATTTAATGCTATAAGGGGGGAGGGAAAGCCTGCTTTCTTTTTTTCTTCCTCAAAGAATTCAGAGCCAGAGGTCATCACGGGGACAGCATTTCCAAGTGTCCAATTCTCCCTTAATTTACACAGTTCATCAAAACTAATTCCACTCCAAACAACTGAATCAGAAGTCACATGCACAAACCCAGGTCTGCACATAACAATTCTCATTTTAAACTTGCAACACAGAAAATTGAATCACTTCTCATATGCTACCTGCTCCCCTGCTTTTCTTAGAGCCACATCTCAACACTCAGCAGCCTAACCCATGCTGTAAGATCCATGCTCCTGTTATCCCTTACTTCATTATAATGGCAGCACAAGCAAAAAGGGGAACTCAAGCGTAAAACTTCAGCTGTAGGTTAAAAGCAGCCATTCTACAAGAATGTCCCTTTGCACTGCACGGGCTGTTTATCATTGCAAAGGAAACACAAGATATCAGATGGCAGAACCTGAGTGGGGAATTAAGTCCCTGGAATTTGTGGGGACAGGCTGAGAGCTGCGAGTGTTTGGATTCCAGGGAGAGCTCAGAGCCCCTGGCAGGGCCCAAAGGAGAGTTGGAGATGGACTGGGGACAAGGCATGCAGGCACAGGACACAGGCAATGGCTTCCACTGCCAGAGGGCAGGGCTGGATGGGATCTTGGCAAGGAATTGCTGCCTGGGAGGGTGGGCAGGCCCTGGCACAGGGTGCCCAGAGCAGCTGGGGCTGCCCCTGGATCCCTGGAGTGTCCAAGGCCAGGCTGGACAGGGTTTGGAGCAGCCTGGGATAGAGGAAGGTGTCCCTGCCCACGGTAGAGGGTGGAATTAAGGTCTTAAGGTCTCTTTCCACCCAAACCATTCTATGATTGTACGTCATTATTTGTCTTCATCTCACTTACATTTAGGCAGGCTGAGCAGAGCTCATCACCTGAACTCCTTCCCACAGCAAGCAGAGAAAGGGAGTTCAGAGTCAGATAACCTCAGCCTGGAAACTGCAGCTTGGAGCATCAAGAGCATCACCTCCCCTCCTTCCCCAGCAAACGGAAAAAGCTTAGACACCACCTTAGCCCAGGCACTTGAATTTTACAGTGCTAGAGTTCCACAAGATTAATTCAGCCTCAGGGATGGGATTTAAAATTTGCTACGTTTCCTCTACAAGTAGAGGAAAAAAGAACTGAAATCTCCAGAGGACTATCCTGATTAAAATAAATCCAAAATTAAAAGCCTAATTTCGGTGGTCTGAACTACTCTCTAGAGCCATCATTGTCTCTGCAAGGAAGAGACACAGAGCCACATTTAGGTGTGATATCACCCCAAGTTTTGAGACACATAGAACAGTACGGTAATAACAGCAACAATAATTACAGCACTTTGTTCTTACAAAAAACTTTCAATTAGTGGATCCTGGACAGCTCTGAGGTGGTTATTAACCTATTTTGTCCACGGGGGAAACTGAGGCAGGCAGCAGCCTGCAGCTTGCTCAAGGCTAACGAGCAGAGGAGCTCAGCCTGGCTGAAAACAACATTCCCCTCCAATTACTGAGCTATTTTTAACTGGTGAATGTTTGAGGAGTTTAGAAGCAGTGCTTAGGAATGCTTTTGGGAAAGGTGCAATAGCTAGAAAGGCTACACACAGAGCCCCAGGAGACACAGCCTCTGCCAGCCTCACCTCCACCCCCTGGCTGTGAACGCGGGCACTGATGGTCTCAGTCTCACCACTCTAATTGAATTTATTTCTATGGAACAAATGAGAATACGTCCTCATTGACACTTGATGCTTAAATTTAAGAGAGAACTCCCATTTACTTCCAGATTACACAAAACATAGAATGGACTTTATTACCTATATAAACTGTAAGGTCAGATGATCATAATTGAAATAATTGTATTTTGTGTGCCAAAACCTAAAAGACTTACCCTAAGTGACTTGCCAGAATAATTTTACAGTGGACACATCAGTTACTGATCCATACTGATACACAAAACTACAGGGTGAAGTGACAGCGTTTTTGTTTCAGATAAGCACTACAAACGTGGCATTAATTAAAACATGACCCAGACCTGCCATTTCAAAAGTATGTGCAGCTCAAATGGCACAAACTACCTGAACCCTCAATTCTCAGAGGGGAGTGGGAGCTAGAGATTTGTGCTTTTTTGTACCGTTTAGCAACTTACTTAAAACACTTATATAAAACACTTAATTGCTATTTAGATTTATTTATTTATTCCAGGTTACAGTAGTTACATTTCAAAATTTACAGGGTTAAGCAAATAATACATTGTAAATACAATAAAAAACAATAGCAGTGTAACAACATTCTCTCTAAAATCATAAAGTGAACTTTATCAGTGAATCCACTTTCCTGACATTTTCCTTCATTTCACACAGTAAAGCTTTTCTGTTTGGTGTTTTTTTCAAACCATAATAATAAAATAAAATCAAAACAACATGATCAAATTATTATCTGCTCTCAGACTTGATACTTTTTAATATACCACATGAAAAGGAATCTCAAAAATTCAAGTCTTGCTGAACAACATTCATACTTTCAGGCTTTTTGATGACTAGATGGAAAATATCTTGGATTTAATTTACCAAATTAAGAATGAACATAATAAATAATTTTTCATTGTGCGTTAAGCAAAGACACATGGAATATGGCTATGGATTGAGAACACTGGGAAGTGACATCCACTTTGTATCTCATTACAGGAGATTTTCTGTGATGCTGCCCAACAATGCAGTAATTGTAGCAGGTATATCAACCAGATCTCTTCCCCAGTTTTACCTGCAGAAGTGTCTCAGGAGGGTTTTGGAAACCATCCCACCCTTACACAGCCATGGCGGTTAAAAAGAGTAAATAATTCCCTGTGTAAATACAACTTCCATCTGGAAAAGGCAGCAAACATGCACCCCTGAACAAAATATCCAACCTTCCCAAGCACAAACTGCACCTTTCCATGGAAGGACTGATACAGCCTCTGCTGTATCCCCTACTCCATCACTCTGCACTTGAAATCCCTCCCAATTTAATAAGCCTATTTTTCCATGTGCCTTCATTTTGCTGAACAAGAGACTAATGAAATTTGTGAAAAAAAACAGTTTCTGGCTTCGTGTTTTGCAAGGTACTGTCCATCTCTACCAATCAGCCTGATTATTTTGGCTTCTACAGTACAAATCACACAGTGCATTTGTTCTAACACGTGTAACTGCAGTTACAGTGCAGACCCCCATTACCTTAAAAACATCTACTCAACTGGCCTGAATTACACACCCCCATCACGCAAAGACTCCCCACAAGGTCAGCTGGAGGATTCTCTGGACAAAAAACTGCAGAGTAAATTCAGTTTTTAATGAGATTAAATGTTAGCCCCATTAAAACCAGTAGAAAATTTTTACTACTATCAATGGGACTAAGGTTTAATTTCTTAATGCCCTTGAAATATTATTTATAAATTTATCCACATGCAGTATGTGGGTACAGAAAGAGACAAAATATATTAAATGAGAAAACAGTGATAATAAATGTCAAAATTTGTAACATAACTGCCAAATATAATCCTGTTTCATTGAAGTTAAAATTGGTTTTCCAGTCTTCACCCTAGCAGCTCAGATAAAATAACCCAACAATCCTGCACAAACACTGAAAGACACTGATCCTAAAAAAATAGATGTGTATTTCTGCCTGAATTATTTTGTCCTAGTAATGTTAAAAATGACACTGAAAGTTTTACATTTTGACTGTTTTTCCCTGCATTATTTTTGCAATAGAAAATTTGAAAAAAGTTTAGTTGCCTAGAGTTTCTTTTATGTTATACAATTTTATTTTTTTTCCTAAATAAAACCTGACCATTCAGATACTTATTCCTAAAACCTTCCTTACCAAACCCCACTGAAAGGAGCATGAATGCCTTGCCAAGAACCTGCAGGCAAGCCTGCAAAAACACTGCACAGTGAAGGCCCTGGACTCCTAAAAAGGGACAGATTCTAGAAGGATATCCTTTTACTGCAATGTCAGCTTGACATTTAGTGAAATTTAAACTGAGCCTTTAAATATAAAGGCTTACTTCTTTTGCAGTTGCACAAAAAAAAACGTGAAACCAAAACTGCTGTGTTTCCCCTGATGCTAAATCCCAACTCTGGGGCTGTACAGGTGCTCCATTTCTCCAAGCTGGAACAGTTGCCATGTTGAAAACATACAATTCAATATTTAAAAGTGATAATATAGGAGAGCCTGAACCAGAGGAGCTGTGGCTGTCCCATCCCTGGAAGTGTCCCAGGCAAGGCTGGATGGGGCTTGGATCAACCTCGGGTAGTGGAAGGTGCCCCTGCCCATGGCAGGAGGGTGGGACTGGAGGAACTTTAAAGTCCTTTTCTAACCCAAACCATTCCATGATTCTGTGAACAGGCCAGGTAGGTCTAAACTGGCACTATTATCCCTGGAATTACACCAGTCTACACCAGCTCGCCTGATTAGATGCATCTAACCTTTTCAAACAGTAAGTAAAATTCCTTAAAGGAATTAAAATGTTTCTTTACACCATTCCGAAGTATAAATCCTGGAGCAATTAGAGAAACTCTAAATTATCTGTGGTTCTCCATGTCTGTGCAAAACCCCCACTGATTTCTCCCCTACTTGTTAAATTTGGTGGTTTTGAAGTACTTTGATGAGGTGTGAGCATAAACACACATGTAACTCAGTGTTGAAAAGTAGATGAGTTTTCTTCTGATAGTCCTTAAGTAGTCTTAGATAAGTCAGACTGTTTCCATGAGCTACAGAATGGGTAAGATAAAAATTTATGTTAAAATTTCATCTGAAGAAATTTTAACTCCCTGAGGGTTTCTAGTCGAAGCCCTTTAAAAATAAGAGCTTATAATGGAAATCATGACAAACTCAACTGCAGCCACATCGTAAAAATATAGTGAAAATATTCCTAGGAGGCAAAAAAAAACCAACAACAACAACAACAAAAAAAATCTGAAACTATGTGTTGGGAACCTGTTAAAGAGATGCCAAAGACTGTCACACACAGTTAAAACACAGAATCATCTCTAGTATTGGCACCTGGAGGTTGGTTCCTTCAGGACTCTGCACCTCCCAGATTCAGAATACAGAGCAAGACGAGAAATTTCTTGATTTGCCCCATTTATGGGCAAATCCTTTACCAGGCAGGCTATGCTACACCTGAACAACAGGAAGGTGGGGTTCCCCTCTCATTTTCCGGTCAAACATAATTCCCCACACGTGGAAAACCAGCTCATGGAGCAGATATCCAGCTGTCAGTGCACACTTTTAATTTCAAAGAGAGGGTTTGTGACAAAACTGAAGACTTGGCTCTGGTTTTGAGCAAAGTGGAAAGAGTGGCTAAAGGAAACATTATTTACCGTTACAATTTATAGCCACTGATCTTGCACAAGTGTTTTTAGCCTTCATCTAGGCAGCTTTCATGGGGAAATTAGGTTAAATTCATATCTAATAGGAACTATTCCCTCAGTCTTCCAGAAGCCTTGAGATAATTTTATCCTAGAAAGAGTACTGCTTTAAAGTCTGTATGCTCAACTTCTGTCATCCTCTGCTTGTTCTTTTATGTTCACAGCTGTTTGCATTGAAAATAACAGTTATCAGTGATGGAAAAAATAAAATATTTAAATTTTTGCCTCCAGTAACCAAACACAATTTTTTATCTATTCATACAATGAATTATTTCAATATTTTTCTTTCTTTTTTTTTCTTTTTAAAAGACAACCGGACCAATACATTGAACATTTGCAGAAATGTCACTGGCTACATACCTAATTAAGTTATTATCCATTTATGAGATACATATGCAAAGGTGTTTTAGTCTGAGAGATAAATAAGTTCAACTGAACTCCTTACACAATTTGTTCTGAAATACCTAATTGTTCCATATATACTATTTTACAAAAAAGACTATGGGCATGCTTACAGACATACACATTAAAATAAACCAGTCACTGCAAAAAGCTGCTTCTGCATGCAGGGGAAGATTTGTAAAGTTGTCATGCTTTAAAATATTCTGCTCTTACCATCATCATAAAGA
>PYHW01009372.1:5213306-5227443 GCA_013186435.1 Turdus rufiventris | reverse complement strand
TCCCTGTGCAGCTCTCCTGGAGCCCCTTGAGGCCCTGCCAGGGGCTCTGAGCTCTCCCTGGAGCCTTCTCTTGTGCAGCTGAGCAGCCTCAGCTGTGCCAGCCTGGCATCTCATTGCTCAGCATCATGCTGGTTTTTTTTCATTTACCTTCTCCTACTAAACTCAACCTGTTACTCCAAATTATTCCTTCATCTATACATCCATGAAAAATGGTATTGGAGTCACACTGAATGGGGTTTCCAGTGGAACCATTCTGCATGGGAACCTTATAAAGCAAATACTTACTAAATAAAGAATTGCTACTGAATTGTCAGAGACACAGCTACAGGCTCTGCTTACAGAGGCTTTGCCTACATGTCACACAGATTGCTCTCACCAGAAGACCACCATGCTGGTGAGTCACGTAAAGATGTTATAGGAATATCTAATACACCATTCAGGAAGTCCTTGAGTGTCTCCCATACAAGTCCTGGTTATATGAGAACTTCAAGGTTGATTTAGTTTCTCTAAAATTTTCCAGGGAAGAAGCATTAAATAGTAGGGGCTGCAAGCAAGAAACATTTTCTACCCACACCAGTATCCTACATTTTACTTCAAGTTATAATTTAATAAATTGCATTGCTTCAGTGCAAATACAAAGACCAAGCTGTTTATCTAACTGAAAATTCACACATTATCTACCCAAAAGCACCTGAAGCAAGTTCTAGGAAATTTTCTTGGAGAGATCAATAGTTACCATTCTGTCTGCATTATTCACACTTTGCCTTTCACCCAAATTTTTTCTTTGAATACAACACAGAATAAAGATCTTTGAATTACCATGTTCGCTTACAGATTAATGGCATGGAACAAATCCTTTACAGCTTCAGAAGCACACTAAATGATAAATTTATGGCACTTCAAAAAACAAAGTGTAGGCAAGAAAACACAGCAGTGAGATCTTATCTGAAAAACTGCATTTCTGCAGAGAAGGCAAATCAGCGCTTGAGCACCCTGAGGGAGCACAGATGACAGATTTTCAGAGATCGCTCTTCAGGGAGATTTTTCTGTACCCTGAGAATCCTCCTTCAGTTTCCTGATCCATCCCAAGCTGCCTGTAAGCATAATTGCATATAGGTATGTAATACATAATATAAGTGTACTTTCTTGCTTCTGAAAGGTGATGTGCAAAGTTCAGCACTGTCCTGTGTGCTCTAACCCACTTCAAAACTTCATTTTTAGAGGATACTAAAATAGAGTTCATGCTTCCTTCAGGCTAATGAATGAACTGCTGTATGCTACAAGGAAATGATGAAAATACTTATGGGAGAGAAACATCAGCTAAGGAAAGAAAGGTCAGTTAATATCAGACATCACAAGAAAGATGGAGATGACAAGACCAGATCTGCTAAACAGGAGAAAAAACCCCCACAAACCCAAAATCCCAAACAATAAACTCAGCATTTCCCTTCCAAAAACCAGAATAAAATGCATATTGTGAAAGAGAAGAAGAACATGTATATCAGGAAAAATATTTGTGCATATTTGCATTGAATAACCCTCTCTTGGAAGCACTTTCAAAGAAGACTTTCTGGAGACAGTAATTATATGTAAGCAGTAAGTATCACATAGGAACAATTTATTTTATTTCCAAGGCTGCAGCAGAGTACCAACAAACCCAAAGGATGAATACACACATTCTGAGACATAAATGCATGTCAATAAAATCAATATTTTCAAGTAATTCACTCACAAACCTGTATTATGAAATAATTCTCCTATTATACAGGTAAGCAAAACACAGATTTGATGATGGAACAAGTGGAATTTGTATTGTACTTGCTAGTGCAGCTCCCAGCTTTCCTTTGGCCATGAACTATAAAATGAAAAACATCTTCTCAAAGAGTTTTGAAATGTACACACAAGGAAAATATTGGTTGCTCAGACACAAACCAAAAGAGTATTAGCTTGGCCAAATGAAAACAGACTTAAATATTCATACTAATAACTGCAGAACAGTTTCTGCACTGTTCAACCTTTTAGCCTGGGGAACACAAAGAACAGAGTTTGACACGAAGCTAAAGGGCAGCCAAAGTCAGCTGTAGACTTTTTTCCAAAAATGTCCTACTTGGAAACATCATTTACCTCACAGCTCCCAAAAGGGCTGTAACAACACCCGCACTTGCGTTTCCATCTCTCAGGTCAATCAGCCAGAAAAAAATAGGTTTCATCAGCACATTGCCACCTGCTAACAGTTACAATGCTAATCAATTACAATGATTTGATTGGATTTCTTTAATATTAAGTGGGATTTAACTACTTTAACTACTTCCTTTAACTACTACAACCACACTGGTTTGATCCCTTACACAGTGATTTTCAGTGAGTTGGCAGTAAAAGAGGGAATAGTAACTTCACAACACTGATGTGTTTCTGTGTATATAGAAAAAACCCACGTGTTCTGATGTCTATCATATATCATGATTTTTTATATATATGAAAACAAAAAAAAACAAAAACAAAAACAAAAAAAACACCCAAAAAAAACCAACAACAGAGCTTTGCCTTCTACTCAGTGGGGGGAAAAAACCCTACCATGACTCAAACAGGCTTTGCTGCAGGGAAGAACACAGTTCAGCAGAAAACATCTATGCCAAGGAAAGCCTTGTCTCAACGAAAGAAAAAAATGTCCTCATTTACTTCTACCTGAAAAATGTACAGAAGAGCAAGAAGACTTTATTGAAAAACTGCCATTCCTATCTTGCTATCACCTTTCTAGTAACAGTACTAGAAGAGGAAATCTCAAGGTGGTGCTAGCAAAAGACCATTTTTCTACTGAAATGAGAACACAACACTGAAAAATAAGTTGTGATGCTTACAGACACAGATGGATACTTAATCAGACGCTGATCAGAAATGGCATTCTTGTTTTGCTGACGAACAGATACTGCAATGACAATTTTTAATGGAAATTTTGTACAAAACTTCTGTGCTGGATTTTTCCAAAAGAAAATGTTACTTTTCAAGACACACACAGAACACACCAGTGTGCAGAAACCATTAAATTATCCTGTGAAATATCTTCAAATCATGGACTCTTTTGTAAATGCACACAATTTGTACACTAAGGAATCTGCACTTCAGGGAAGAAATCCAGAAGGATTTTGAAGATCAGATTTGCAGAGACAGCCCAGCCTCTCTGGGTTTTGTCCTTATTCTTTTCCCACCTAACTGTGACTGCACCACCATATTCTCTCCTGTGCACAGAAATGGCTCTATCCTTCGGTGGGTAGACCCCTTTCAATAAGCCAGCAGAAATCAAAAAGAAAACTAAGTGACATTTTCAGAGGAAGGAGGGAAGGGAGGCCAAGCACAAATCATTCCTGTAGAGAAAAATCAAATCTGATTAAAAGCTGCCTGTTGTTTTTTATCATCACACCTGGCACTCACAGGTTCTGCCTAGACACAGCACTGTTTGCTCCAGAGACTTTTGTAAATTTAAAGAAAAACAAAATATTAAGAGCAAAAAGCCCCAGCAGTGATAGTAACTTCCTAAAGAACAATCTTCATGTAATATATACTATGGCACAAAGATTTATATTAAAGATAGCAGGTTTCCCGGAGCAGAGTCTCAGGCATCAGATTATAAAAATAAATAATTTAACAGAGTGTTGGAGCAGCAGAACAGCTGTGAGTCTCTGCAAAGGACCCTGAGCAAAGAAATCCCCAGGGAATTATACAGCTTAGGCACTCACCCCTCACCCATCTTGCCTGTGCCCCTTAGTTCACTACTGATTTTTGGGGTCTTACAGCACCTTATTGGTTTCTTTCTCCATGTCCAGGGAGGCCGTTCAGCTCAGGCTGTGGAACTGCAGCTTCTGCTGGTGGGTGTTGCTTGCTGATCTCTGGTTTGAGCTCCTGGTGCCTCTGCTCCCTGGCAGAGCACAGGAAACTAGAAAAGCCCCCACTTAGGTAAACAGCCCTCAGCAGTAAGGGCACAGCTTAAGGTTGAAGGCTTCCTCAAATCCAGCTACTGAGGCCAAGCAATCAACATACTAAATCACATATCATTAAAAGCTAGAACATTACTCATTCTACTTACAACTTACTTAAGCTGAACAAGGAGTTATCTCTCAACAGCCTGAAATACTTCATAAACTCTGTGACACCCTAATCTTAATTGTACATTGTCATTTTAAGTGTTAATGAGCTGACTAATGATTAAGAAAGCCTAGCTTGTATGAAGCCAATCAGTTCTTTTTCTGAATGGACGGGACAGATTCTTGTTTTGGAGGTAGGGTCTTTTTTGTGTTTTCACAGCAGCTTGCTGGAAAATTCACTTTAGCTTATTACTAACATATTTCCTCTTAATCACAGTCCAACAGACCACTTCTTTTCCCTTCTTTTTTTCTATATCCTTGATATAAAAAGGTCATATCATCTTCTTATGCCAATTGTAGAAATTGCTGAAATGAAAAAAAAAAAAAATTATCTAGCAGAACACTACCTTTAATGGCCTTTCAGTGATGAAAGAAAACAATTTGAACAATCCACCTCCTCTCACCACTTACCATTCACCACTGGAAGCCATAATTATTTTTTTTTTAATGAGAAACTGTACCTGTATTATTGCAGCAAATAACATTGCGCACCTGTGACTTTTGTGACTACATAAATGAAAAGTTAAACTGCAGTGCTGCATACAAGTTTTTGTTCAGAGTACACAGTTGACTAAAGATCCTTCCGTATCCTTCCAACCTCACCATTTCAGTGCCACAGAAGTTAGTTATTTTCATCTAAATCTGAATATGTTTTGATATTTATAAGGAACTAAACGTTATAATAGCTCATTTTTACACAATTATTTCCATCTCCAGTGGATTACATTATCTCACATTTACCCAACAGAGATGGAATAAATCAGAGGGGTGAGAGAGGCAATGATAAACGCATAAAACAGAGGTTAATAAAATTATGTAAAATAGCTGACTGTTTTTAAAAATGTAAACACACAGACAAGCTCATTAGAACTGACTTAAACACTTGATAGATTGTGTGTCTGAGGAGGGTAGGTTGGGAAAGTAGACACAGCCTGAGTACTAAAGAGTTTAATGTATACGTCTGCTTCATAATACAGGATGAATTTTTGGCAAAAAGCAAAGTTAGGCCTTCTTCTGACAGAAGGACATGTAACTCTGAAGATGTGAAGTGCTAATGTCCACTTCCAAAGCTTCACCAAAATCCTTTGCTGTGTCTTGATCACACTTTTTTCCTTCTCAAATCACCTTTCCTCCCATTCAGTGAACTCACCAGTGACATTTTAGTACAAACAACACATAGAGATATTAGAGAATCACAGAAAAACAGAACAGTTTGGGTTGGAAGGGACCTTAAAGATAATCCAGTTCCAATCCCCTGCCAAGGGCAAGGACACCATTCTCTAGATCAGGCTGTTCCAAGCCCCATCCAGCCTTGCCTTGGACACTTCCTGGGACAAGCTATCCTGTGCCAGGGCCTTACCACCCTCACAGCCAAGAATCTCCTCCTAGTATCGCATCTAAACCTTCTCACTGTCAGTTTATAGCCATTACCTTACACCCGACAGCAGAATGTTTAATTAACTAAAAATGAATAATTCAAATAATCAGACATCCATCAGGAAACACTGATCTGCACCCAGACAAATGTAGAAGTACCGACAATTTCTGGACTTCCCAGCTTGTTCAGCTCCTCCTGAAGATACCACACATTCCTTTTCATTTCCTTTTAAGTGTCGCACAAACGGGTGTACTTCAAACGGCAGAAGCGAGACCAGCACGCAGTCAATTTAACTCAAGACAGTTGACTCAGCTCTGTGTGGATGTGTGTGCACGATGCTGCACAGCAGATTTTTCATAACACTGAGCCGCCCCCACCGGGATACTGTGTAATTTATATAGCGTTCCTTTGAAAATGCTGCCCTAAAGCTGACTCATTGGCATGCGATTCTACCTAAGGCACATTTCTGGGAGTGGAGCCGGATCTTTATCAGATGATTCACAAATCGGGCCTGATAGCAACCCCAAAGAACAGGACCCTTCGGAACCAACACACGGTAAGAGAATGGCAGTGCAAAACAAAAGAAGAAAGGATTAAACTAATTCTGTGTTTCGACTGGTTTTGTATAAATAAATTAAAGTTAAAATCAGGCTGCTCCTACTGAGTGCTCAACAGGCTGCATATACAAATTACCCAAGCCTGAATACAAATTACAAGTGTTTGTGTTAATACAAAGATTAGCAGAGCATCCTTTTTGATCTTGAAAAGCAACATTTTTTTATCCTACATAAGAAGCAAGACTGCACATTTAAATACAGGTTTTTGCATTGTAATACTTAATGCACGTATTCTGCCTCTTTCAGGCAAGTACCAGCTAAGGTTTATTTCACAACTCTGCACACAGGCTTCCATAA
This sequence comes from Turdus rufiventris, assembly GCA_013186435.1. Lineage (NCBI taxonomy): Eukaryota > Metazoa > Chordata > Aves > Passeriformes > Turdidae > Turdus > Turdus rufiventris. The sequence goes on along the minus strand of PYHW01009372.1, from coordinate 5,221,012 downwards.
ACATTCACCAGCTGCACTTGGAATCCCACAATAAAAAAATCAAGGTCCTTGCACACAGGATAAAAAGCATGCACTTGGCTGCACTTAGCCTTCTAAGAATCTCCCTTCTTCCTTATAATGAAACCATTTTTCTCAAGGGCACAACAACTTAAAGCCTACAAAGCTCTCTACTCTAAAAATGAGAAGGGGCATATCTTTACTACTACCTGTTTCTAAAACTTTAAGTGACTCCTTTTACATTTTTTCTTTCATTAGAAAAGAAATCAACACAACAAAAGTTCCCTTTTCTCTCTGCTACACATTGGTTTGCAGAAGATCACCCCATAGAGGAGCATCACATGGATGGACCATCATTTTCTAAGATACTGTGTTTAACATATTTTCTCACTTTACCTATTCATTTCTGTTTCTTGAATTAAATGGGTTCTGTGCTTCCCCATTATATATAAATCTCCTCAAGAAATGTTGGTCTGTTGTTCTACAATCAAAGTAATGCTCACATAGAAGCCACATTTTTAATTGCTTGAGCACCATGTAACAAATTACTTCTAATTTTCAGAGCAGAAGTTAGGAACATTTACCTGAGCTATCCTTAAAGTAATCAACACTGTCATTTGCCAACAGCTTGACCAGGTAGATCAGGACAATTGTAATGTAACCTCAAAGCAGTAAATCCATCTCAGCAGTGCCGTAGTCACAGAATCAAAAAGGTTAGAAAATACCTCTAAAATCATCGAGTCCAGCCTTCAACCCAGCACCACCACCATGCTCATCACTAAACCATGTCCTCAAGTGCCACATTGCACAGCAATTTTCCAGCATCTCCACATCTTCCACAGCCATCCAAATGCTCAAGGCATTGAACTAGATTTGCTGTGGGTTTACAACAGCCATTTAAGGAAAAGGAGTTACGAGACACTAAGTGACTCTACAGTTTGTAAATATTCTATGGTCAGACATTTTTATGCATCTTTGCCATGGGAGGCAAACATAAATGACCCTCAGGTATTAAAAAATTTCAAATGCTTTAATTCAGCACCAATGAATGTTTTTTCCATAAGGTATAGGGTAGTAAGATATCCATTCTATGGTTTGACCATAGACACATCCAAATTCTACAGAAGGGTTGAAAAGGAGATACAAGCCCTGATCTCAAATAATTTTCTTATCGATGCAGCCACTCATATTGTTCAGTTGCTTCTTTAATAATAATAGTATCAAATCTAAATACTGCAATATAGATTTACAGATGTCATGTGGCATTCAAATGATGAAATTTAACAGCTGTTGGGCTGCTCTTGACACCAAATGACAAGTATCAAGAGGTGCCAATTGATTTCAGCATCCACCAGATTGCTAACAATCAACGGTGCAGTTTTTACATGTCCAAAGTGCTCCTAAAAGAACAAAGGATTCATGCCACAGGTTTCAGTATGAAGCAAACACAGGTTAATTCTAGAAATGAACAAAAGCTACCTTGGGTACTTAAAAAAGAAGAACAGACTGGGTCAAAAGCCATGTGTGTGATACCAAAAATGCTTCTAACAGGGGCTTTACTATCACATACTTCCTACAGTGTTTACTTCCAGTTGGCAGAGGAGAAGAAATCTGAGCTCTTCAAGACAACAGACCAGAAAGCAGATATTTCTTTCCCACAACACACAAAAGACTTTGCATGTATTTGACTGCAGATATTAAATAACAGTATGTAAGAAGGAACAAAGTTATTTACCACCTACAAAAAGAGAAAAAGAAAATTAAAAGGCAGTTTTCAGTAGTACCATGCAAGCAAGTACTAACAGGAGAGGAAAAAAAAAATTAACCCACTCATTCCACCCTCCATCCCCCAAACAAAACAAACCCACAAACCAAACAAGTCTTAAAATGCATCTTTTACCCAAAAACTACTTCTTACATCACTATTTTTGTTTAGGAAAAAGTGCCTCAGCCAGCACAGTTAGCAACAGGAGACATAAACTATATAAACAGCTTTCCCAGTAAAAGGGGAGATGGAAGGAAAAGAAACAGAAAGAGCATGGAGTCTGGATTATCAATTCAACCTTGATCCATTAATTTAACACAGCTTTATTGCTGCTGGAGCTTGGAGAGCTCCACATAGACAAACAATGAAATCTACTACAGGTCTTAAATAGTAAAAAAATAATTTTGATCCTGTAAAACAAACAAGGGAAATCAGGTATCTGTTATCAAACTCACTGTAAGTTGGGGTGAGGTTTATAACTGATTATTGAGAGCTTAGAAAGGTAACCTTGGCAAGATATTCAATGAACTTCCTTAGCTTCATTTTATTCAACATTTCTTGGATTTTCTTTATTACAGTGAGTCTGTATTTTGCATTTAAAATGGCTTGCTAACAACAGTAAGTGGAACCATGAAATAAACAACTTCACCTTGTAGGCTTTCTCAACTTAATGCTCAAAGAAATATGTGGTTTTTGCAACTCCTCACAGATTCTGCACAGTGCTACCAAAAGGTGTTACCTCCGCTGGAGGATCTTTAGTTAGTGGCAACAGAAATTGCACTTATCAGTAAATGGGCTCACAGGCACAGCGACCTAAAAGATCATTCTTTCCCACAAGGGCAACTCCATTTCCAAAAAACTTCTCACCAAACACAGTGAGGCCCACAACCAGCATTTCACCTAATTTGCTTCATTAGGAGACAGTCTTTGAATCATTGCATTTTCAACCACAAGCACAGAGAATTAGTAGACAGCTTCCCTGAGCTATTCTTTACCAAGACGTTTTCCCTAAGTTGCCAGATTGCTTAGAAATGTCTTTCTGGTAAGATCTGGCATTCTAAAAGAACATGAACCGGAAGAGTGAACTGAGGGGCCCAGGAGAACTACCAGCTGATGAGACAGCTAAAGTACAAGAGAATAGCACTGTTTCAGCCCCACCTTGCTATCAAGACAACCTGATTTTTTTTATTTTTTTTTTCAAATATTTGACAGTGCTGTTGGAGCACCAGCCTCACACTGAAACCACGGAAATGCAATAGTCCCAGCGGAAAACAAATTACTGAAATGGCAATTGTTTCATCATGCAGACAACTGGTATTATAAAGTCTGGCTCTTAGCTATTCCCAGCTCTGCTACTGTGAGTCACTTGGCCTCTACCCATGTTGGATGAATGGAACTGAAATCTGCCTTCTCTAAAATAAGTTGTGAAATGCTAACAATCAAGCATCATTAAACAAGACACTAGAGCAGAGAGGTAGCAAGAGGAACGCTTATTCAATCACGGTCTGGCTCTTCCTGCTCATTTTCAGGAAATTTTGAAGCATCACACAGAAGACTATCTTGCAGGACACTGCAGAATCCTCACTATGATGTCAAATCCATGACCCAAACACACTGAAACAAAAATGTTAGCTTGAAGGAGTCCTCAAATACTTGCATTTAATTAAAAAGTGACCACCTGTTTCACTTACTAATCAAAATTTGTCCGATTGAGTATTCTAAGCTGTTTTCTTGGAGATCAAGTATCACAAGGCAAGGTAAAGCTGAAGCCTGTGCACAGTTCTGCTACTTCTATCAATTTCTGAGCATTGGACAGACAGACTATGTGGTCAATGGATACAAAACCTTCTTAAACAAAAAGGGGTATAAAGCAGAATCATTCTGAACCTAAAGCTGACACACCTCATGACCACGGGCAAGTTACTTGACATCCTGGAGCAGTCAGCAATGCATCTGACAGTGTCACTGCAACACCTGCGCTGCTGAGCTGCAGCTCATTTCCAGCCCTGCATGAGTAATCCGTGTGTGCCCCAGCTGCAGGGAGCCAGTCACATCCACGGAGAAACTGCTACAGGCTCCATTCATGCTGATCAGACACAGGCAGAGGCAACACTAAACGGGCAAACACAGATTTAAATTTGAACCCTCACACAGTAGCACCGAGTAAGTGAGGAGTATCAGTCACTCAGCTTAGCTCAGATATGTACTACATCAGAGAAAGCAATAGCACAGGCTAATGTTTACACCATATGCACATTCTGATTTACAACCTCTCATCCAGTTCTCTTTTGCTCAGAATTGCACATTTGTGGACGTTGTGTTCTAAACCTCAAGTCTCAGACTCAGAACTGCATTATGCATTAAAAGCCTGGAAAAAAGATGTGATAGAAAGTACAATTTTTGTGGTGATTTGTGTCCAAGCACCCTGCAATTAATATCTGCTGCCACAGATTCCAGTATCGTAAGTTTGGCTACTCCTAAGTTAGAGTGATAAAGGCTGAACTCCCATTCGTGTGCTGAACATTTATTTTGGTTCTGGAAAACCAAAAGTTGTTTCCTTTCCACACAAGGTCATCTCAGAGCCCCAACACACAGTGTACCACATTTTATCTCAAAGCTCTTTGCCCAGCACTGCATCTGTCCCCCTCTCCCAGTGCTGCTTCATTTTCAGTTCCTGTTGCTACCGGTAATGTTCAAGCCAGAAAAGATATTCAAGTTTTAGCAATTCTTTTCCAGAGTACAAGTTACACACTGGCAATTATGGTATTTAAATCTTTTACTTTGATCTAGTAAATGTGTTATTATATCTGCTGCTCAGTTTCTGTCAGTGGTTGCAGTTTTCTAAGCCATTCTGTCAACTGCAGATAAAAACACAGAAGCTGAGATCAACCATAGACCCAATGCTGTCAAAAAGTACCATCAACACAAGTTTGAAATGCTACAGACAAGCACGTGCAGGTTGCTTGAAACTATTTACTCATTTGAAAAACTTTCCAAAGCTTTCATATCTCTAGGTAATTGGTGGTATTTTGGTCAGAGGGTAGCCAGAGTGGTGGATCCCTCGGTGTGCAACCCCTTCACCGTGTAGTACGTAGAGACCCCCCATCTCATTTACAGATGTTTTAGTGAGATGTTGATATACAGGCAGGTCAAAGATGGCACATACATCCCTCGGTGGTGCAGGGAGTTGATGTGATAATATACAAGAGAAAGGGAAGAGAGTGAACAGGACCCAGGCAAAGAATCCTGCATTTTAAAGGTAAATATACAGCAAGGAGAAGGAGGTCAGGACAGCCAAGGCAATTATTTCTTGTTGCTCTGATTGAGTTACACCAACTTATCTCCCTAATGTTTGATGTTCAAAGCGCCTCATGATAATCCATATTTACTCTCTGTTCACTCAACCTTAACTTACCCCCTTAATCCCACCCCCTCCACAGTGCCCATTTGTCAAAGGCACCCAAACATCCTTCCTACCTCCTCTTTATCAGCTGGAGCAAGGCAACATTTTCTGTGCACCATGACCCTTCTCAGCTGCCTTGTGGGTGGCTCCACGTTCTTTCCCCTTTCCCCTCCCTCCACAGCACCCAGCTGAAGGCACCCACTCCTGGTTTGGGCTCTCTGGTTCCTTCCAAGCAGGCAGAAGAGACCAGGATGCAGTGCCACACACATCACACATCTGGATGTGCACGACCACAGTCCTGCCCCTGACTTCTCACTGCCCCTCTTCACCACACCAACCGGGCTGGAGAGCAAACAGAACGAGTCAACACCGTGTAATTAAAAAATTCGAGTATTTCAAAATGAGTCAGAGCCCTCATGTACCCGAGCAGAAATACCAGCTGCCCAGACTCACACACCTCCTTCCATCACCCGCTGTGTCCCTGCCCTCGGCTCCCCAGACAGAGCACCAGTGTCCCTGGTAAGCCAGAACCACAGAAAACTGCTTTTATTTGCTTTCAGTAGCCACATAACCACCCCCTTTGGAGCTTGCCTGGACAGCACCAACCTCCACTAGATTACTAGAGGTGAGACATATTCAGAAAATGACTCTTAAGAATGACTGCTGCTGGACAGACGAGTTCCTCTCACAGCTTTGCTACCATTTGTGTTTATACCATTTGTGTTTATATATATCTATATATATGTAGGGGGATGTCTGGGCTTAGCAAACACATGACAAGCAACCCACTGTTCTCCTGAGAGCTTGCTACAGACCTATTTCCTCCACAGAGACCATGTTTCCCTCCTCCAGGCAGCAGGGAAAGCTGTGCTGCCCTGCCTGTCTGGCTCTCAGCACTTGTACCACAGGAGTAGCAATTACAGGTGGTAACTGGGGCAGGAGAACCACACCGTGGGGAGCTTTTAAGAGCACCACGCTCAGTTTCCACCTCAAGGTCAAACATTATGTTTTTAATAGACTGAAGAAACGTAACGCACTTTAAGAGAAACATTTTAAATGCAGCGTTTGTTTGCTGTTCCAAGGGGAGAGGCATTACTGTTTGTACTTAAAATTTTAGCTTGAGAAGTGGAAATAGTTTAGCCCTTGCCTGTAAGAGAAACTATAATTTGGTCTGATGGTACTTTGACAAGCACCACAGAAGATCTAAAACCGAATAAAATCTCTGGGAGGGGGAATTAAAAGAAACATTACCTTTTTAAAGAGATGCTTATTCATCTCCTTCACTTATTCATTCACTTTTAAAAGCTAGAATTACTTGTCAGGGGGAAAAAAAATCAAACAGGACTGACTTCTGTCATCTTGACACACAAGTTTTTTTTAGCTTTTGAAGTGCTGTTAGGTACTTTGTGCTGGTTTAAAGTGCACAGCTAGTTACAACCACGGCTTTGTTTAACTAAGTTATTGCAGTTATAGTTTCACCAAGGTACCTACAAACTTTAAGGCAAGTTGCCTTGTTCCACGGTTAACAAACTAAAACATAAATGCACTTCAATGCTACGTAAGAAAGGTGGAAGCAATGTAACCCTAAAAAAGCATATACAAAAACAAAACACCCAAAANAAAAGTATTTCAGAAAGTGCCCTTTGTTGTCCAATAACCTCCAGGCAAAGAAAGTTACAGTACTGAAACTGGGGAAATAGTTAAAATATTACAAGTCTGTTAAGTCCACCTTTCTTTCACTTTTAAAAAGGAACAAGTAGCACAGTTAAGTTTAATATTCCCCTCGGATGGCTGTGTGGCTCGGAGCCACATCTGCAACCCATTACATGTCAAGGGGAACTCGGGCTAGATACGCAACGAGCAACTTAGCGTCGTCCCCAGACAAAACACATTTTCTACCAGAGGAACACACCATCCAAGGTCAACAAAGATGCAAAGAAACCCCAGAGAAGCGCACAAGTGCAGCCCTCGCACCCCTTGTTTTCCCAAGGGGGACCCTCCAACATATCACACCACTTCAAAAGTCGCTGCAGGAAGGACCAAAAAAATATTTTAAAATAATAATTTAAAAATAATTTTAAAAGGAGGGACGGCACATAAGTCCTGGGAAAGACAAAGCGGCCCAGGAATCTGTGGGGAGTTTCACCCCACGGGGTCAGGGCAGAGGAGGGCGGCGGGGCAGGATCAGGATCAGGGGTAGGAGCAGCAGGAGCAGCAGAAGCACAGGAGGAGCAGCGGCAGGACCAGGACCACCCCTGAGGGGCGCAGCCCCCGCCCGCGCCCCGGGGGCTGCGGGGCCGCTCCCGCCCGGGGCAGCCAGGCCGCTCCCGCCCCTCCCCGCCCGCACGGCACCGCGCTCACCTGTGCGAGGCTGGGCCCCTCGCGGCCTCCCCCGCGGGGGCAGCGGCCGGGGCATGGGCGGCCGGAGGAGCCGGAGCGGCGGGAGCAGCCCGGGAAGCGCCGGGAATGTCACCGGGGCCGCCGCGCCGTCACTTCCGCCCGCCCCGCAGCGCCCCCGCGCGGCCGCGGCGAGAACGGCGG
>PYHW01009372.1:5198778-5212258 GCA_013186435.1 Turdus rufiventris | reverse complement strand
TGCATGTCCGTGTGTGTGTGTGTGTCCGTGTGTGTGTGTGTGTTCCTGTGAGTGCATGTGCGTGCGCGCGCGTGTGTGTCCCTGTGTCCATGTGTTCGTGTGCATGTGTGTGTGTGTGTGTGCGTGTGTGTGTGCGTGTGTCCCTGTGTCCCTGTGTGTCCGTGTGTCCGTGTCCCTATGTCTCTTATGTCCCTGTGTACCTGCTTCCCTATGTCCGTGTGTCCCTGTGTCCCTGTCCCTCCGTCCCCAATGTCCGTTTGTTCCTGTCCTGTCTCCACGGCCATGCCTCTATCCCCCTGTGTCCCTGTATCCATGTCCGTTTGTCCCTGTGTTCGTATCCTTATGTCTCTGTGTCCCTGTGTTCCTTTGTCCCTGTGTCTCTGTGTCCCTGTGTCCCTGTGTCTCCGTGTCTCTCTGTCCCTGTCCCTGTCTCCATGGCCGTGTCCCTGTCCCCCTGTGCCCCTGTCTCCGTGTCCCTGTGTCCCTCTCCCTGTGCGACTGTGTCTCTGTGTGCCTGTCCCTGTGTGCTTGTGCCCATGTTTCTGCATCCCTGTGTCCTGGTGTTCCTTTGTCCTCACCTCCATATCCCTCCACGTCCCTGTGTCTCTATGACCTTGCACCTCCCTGTCCCTGTTTGCTTATGCACCTGTGTCTCTGGGTCTCTATGTCTTGTCCCTGTGTGCCTGTGTCAGTGTCACTGTGTCCCTGTGTCTGTCTGCCTCTGTCCCTCTGCGCCTGTATCCCATGCTACAGTGTCTCTATGTCCCTGTTTCTGTATCTTGTGTCACTGTGTCAGTGTGCCTGTGTCCCTGTCACTGTGTCCCTGTCACTGTGCTACTGTCACTGTATCACTGTGTTCTGTGTCACTGGACCACTATCACTGTCCCTGTGTCACTGTGTCCCTGTCCCTGTGTCAGTGTCACTGTGTCACTTGTCCCTGTCTGCCTCTGTCTCTCTGCGCCTGTATCCCATGCTACAGTGTTTCTATGTCCCTGTTTCTGTATCTTGTGTCACTGTCTCAGTGTGCCTGTGTCCCTGTCACTGTGCTACTGTCACTGTGTCCCTGTGTCACTGTGCCTCTGTCTTGTGTCATTGTCACTGTGTCCCCGTGTCCCTGTCCCTGTCCACCTGTGTCCCTGAGTCCCTAGTCACTGTCAATGTCCCTGCCACTATCACTGTCCCTGCCACACTGCAGCAGTCACTGTCACTATGTCCTTTGTCACCTTGTCACCGTGTCCCCATGTCCCTGTCCACCTGTGTCCCTGAGTCCCTAGTCACTGTCCCTGTGTCGCCAGCCCTGTGTCACTGCCTCTGTGTCAGTGTCCCTACCACTATCACTGTCCCTGCCACGCTGCAGCAGTCACTGTCACTCTGTCCCTGTCCGTATCACTGTCCCTTGTCACTGCCGAGCCCTGGGGGCTGCGTGAGGAAAGCGTGCAGCACAATCAGGGCGACACTGTAATGCCCTCTTTAAACATCATAATGCACTTTTTAATCATTGTATTACACACTTTAAAGACCGCAATGCCCTCATTTAGCACCATCCTGGTGTTTCTGCACACCGGGGGTTGTCCTGCATAGCTGCAGTGTGTCCCTGAGACTCGGAAACGTGGCAAGAAATAATTTCAGCATAGTCCATAGTCCATAGGTCCCACAGGGCTAGGAACACCTGCAAAATTCTTGAGTTAAGCATTCACCATAGAACTGCTCGTGGCATAGACTCAATATCAGGGCTGGAAGCATGGAAATGTGTGGGAAATCTACCTGCACCACCACCCAAGCCATGTGCATGGACTCGGGAAAAACAGACATCATGCCACCTCAGAAGCATTTATCATACTGGGAGAGATGAAGAGACTCAGCTAGAAGCAGAACCACATATTCAGGAATCCACAATTGTTTTTAAAACTGATACTTTGTGAGGGACTTCTCACAAAATACGTGGAAAAAAATTCTTGTTAAGGGAGGTGAGTGCATTATTTGTGGTGTCAGCATGAAGGAAAGCACTGACAAAATTTGTACCCTGTGCTGGGTTGTAGGCAGAATCCAGATCCCGCTCCGATTTCCTACGTGGCTTGAAGCATCAACCTTCACCACCCAGCTGGAGGGGAAAAAACCATCCAGGACCTATATTTGCACGGAAAAAACATCCAAGACTTCTATTTGCAGGGGGAAAAAAGTATCCAGAACATGTATTTGTGGGGAGGAAAAACATCCAGGACCTGTATTTGCAGCAGGGGAATAAAACATCCAGGACCTGTATTTGCAGCAGGGGAATAAAACATCCAGAACCTGTATTTGCAGGGGAGAAAGATATCCAGGACCTGTGTTAAACATCCAGAACCTGTATTTGCCGGGGGAAAATATATCCGGGCCTGTATTTGCAGGGAACAATGTGGTTTGGAGGCACGGGTCCTGAAAGACACCCGGAGGACACTGCGCAGCGTTGGGACATGGCATCGGGAACAGCAGAACAGTTTTGGATGGAGTACAGGAAAGCATAAGGATACGGGCGAGGGCGATGAGCATCTGTCTTGGATTTGCAGGAAGAGTGATACATGGGAAGGAGCTCCGAGACTCCACGCCTTGAAGGAATCGGCAGGCTGGAGGCTTTACAGGAGAGAGGAAAAGGAATTCTGTCTTAAGTACTGCGGAATTAGTAAACTGAGCAGGGAGACACCAGTGATCTGCAAATGTCTGAATGAAGTAAGTGGCATCAAGGGAGAAGGCTGGGGATATATCAATGATTTTAATGGGGTGAAATTACAGAAGGGCATGTCTAAGCTGAGAATCCCTGTGGAAAGCTTTTGAATGGAGAGCCACAGGCTGGAAAATCATCTCCCTGAGGGAAGTGGTGAAAGCTTTATTGCCTGAGATGTTAAATGCCAGATTAGGGAAAATACCAGGGGACTCATTCTGAAACATCAGGGAGATTAGGCTGAAAGATTAGGAAGGAAAGAGGAAAGGCTGGAGGTGGTGCTGGCTCCAGGAATTTTGGGAGTACAGCCCAGCACATCTTCTAGGCTACTCTGGCTTCATGTTACCATTTTTTGACTGCGCCTGCCAAGAGTGCAATGATTTCAGAGTTAGTTACCCCACAACGATGTGATAACAACTCCACAAGGATGTGATAAGAACTCCTCCGCCAGGAAGAAATCTGGTTGAGCAAGGGGAATCTCGGCGCTTTCCAAAGGACAATGGGAGGAAATCAGTTCAGTGCTGGAGCACAACCCTGAGCCACAGTCTCTTGTCAAAGTAAAAGTTGGTTGTGAGAGCATTTTGGCTCATAAAGGTTTCCAGGCTGGCTTCTCTCAGCCAGCTCCTGGCAGGGGGACCCTCCTCTGTCCGTGCTCCCTTCTCTTTCCCAGCCCCAAGCCAAAAGTTTCCCTCCAGCTCCAGACTGAAGAATGACTTCTCAAGAGCTCATTTTGGAGGCATCCATTGGCACATTTCTAAGCATCGTCTGCAAAGGAAGCTTCACCCTCCAAGCAGCATTTAAATAACACCCATTTTCCAAGTCTCTGGAATCACAAATTAACTGCTGATACCCAGCCAAGCCATCCCCCTGCTGCTCTTGAGGTCACCCAGGCTCCCCTGCAGCCAAAGCAGCGGCCAAACAAGGACCATGGAAAATTGTCCAGAACACCACGGTGTTCATCCATCCCCGAGATACAGCCAGCGACTCCTTGGGAAAGAAAAGAAATAAAATATTTCCTCACTGCTAGGTTTTATCAGCCAACATAATCTAATTAACCAGCACAGCTGTTTCATTAGCATTAGAGGCATATTTATCAAGGGGCTAGAGGAAGCATTTATTAGATTAGTTTGTAATTTTAGAGTAGCTGGTATTTTTCACTAGAGTTTACACAGTTCAGGATGGTGCAATGCTGAAGGACTTCAAGGCAGAGGGAGGCAGCACCATGTCCTCCCATGCAGGTGGTACCTGGAAAAGACAGAAGGAATCACAAGTCTTCCTTTAAACACACTCTCATTGGTAAAGCCTCTGCTTACTCACATGTGGTATTTTTCTGTAGAAGAAGTATTTGTGAATTGTAGAAGCAGAAACACAGCCCAATACTGAAGTTCTTTAGAGAAGTGAGAATTTAACAAAATAAGAAATGTTTCTAAAGTTGCTTGAAGGTGCTAACAGCGACTGCCTGCTTGGAGGCAAAGTGAAGGATTTCCTGCAAGGTCACACAGACCAGGATCACTATTGTTTCACTGCTGACCCTGTACTTTAAAATTCAAAGAATATCTTACAAATACAGAGGATTTCCCAGACGTCTAAGACCTGTTCAGTTCTAAATGTAATTTGAAAGGTCTTTTACACACATACCATTTCACACATTAAATTTTATCTATAAGTACACAAAACAGCATTGAGTATCAAGATATTTGGAATGTTTTACTGGAGATGGTACCATATGCAACCAACTTACTTTTAAAATAAATCTTGAAACTTTTGATATTTTTTGTTATTTTTAAAGTCCCATCTTAATATCCTACATCTACCAAAGGATTTAAACAAATAAAAGATTTTTGGATACTTTCAGTCAAAGGAAGACTGGAAAGGACCCACAAAGAAATATTTGCAACAGATGGAGTATTTCTGTAGTACTAGCCAAAAGATACAGCCAAAAGAGATTCCATCCACACCTTTTGATTCAATGCATTTTAAGTAAAAAGGTACATATGTCAGCTTAGAAGCCTTACATTTGCCTGATGGATTCTGCAGTTCTCTAGCATTTTATTTTAATTATTCTAAATGTTTCCTTTTAAATAGATCCACAATATTTTGTTAGTTTGCAGATGATTTTTTTTCTCTAAAGCAGTTATCATTTTTCATACAGCTCTAATAAGAACAGTGTGTCAATTTGTGGTAAAGTGGTAAAATGCTTATGAGTTTTTGCTTGAGGCTGACCCCCATTTTTCACATCTAGTTCATAATTTTAACTCCTCATTTTTTTTCCGTGGTTTTATTGTAGGGTTGTTGTGTTTTTTTGTTTTTTGGGTTTTTTTTGGTTTGTTTGGTTGGTTGGTTGGTTTTGTTTGTTTGTTTGTTTGTGGGGGGTTTTTTGTGTGTTTTGTTTGTTTGTTTGTTTGTTTGTTTGGGGGGGGGTGTTGTGTGGTTGGTTGGGGGGGAGTTTGTTCAGGGCTTTTTTTGTTTGTTTTGTTTTCTGGTGGAATTCTTCACGTTTTCCAGGAGGAGGAATTGAGCACATAGCAATAAAGCACCAACACCTTTTGCACATTGTTGGGAAAATGGAATGCCAGCAGCTCAGCCTGGCCCTGCACCTGCTCTCTTTTTGCAGGTGTTAACACAGGTGTCTCCAAAATTCAGTTTGGGAGCTCAGAGTGGAGCAGCTGATGCTGCCTGCAGGGACAGCGAGGCAGCAGAGGCCTCCCCAGGCTCATGTTCCTCTCAGTTGGGTGATTATTCTGTATTATCCAACAGCCGAGGGTCCAGCTGGCAGCCACCCGCTGTGACCCTCGTGGAAACACTCAACAGCTGCCAGGGCAGAGGGGGAAGCCCCGAATCAGAGGGTTTCTCAGCCAGCCTGGTGTGCTCCTGTCTCAGCAGGGCTTCAGTGAGCTGCTCCTCCTCCAGCATCCCATCCACATGTGGGAAAAATTGCTCTGTCCCAAAACACCAGAAGGAAAGGGTTCCTGCAAGGCATTCTGCCCATGCAAAACCAAAGAACTGAAAAACTTTCCCAAAGAGCTCCACAAATCTCATTGATTAGATTTTTCCTGATTTCCATCAAGAGCTGAGCAGCTGTCCGCTGGTTTACGCTGCACACGCTGGGGACAGCTCAGCTGTGACACATGGCTCGGATGCAGCTGCTGGGGATTGTTCTTTCCTCCTTGAGTTTCCAGTGCTAGGAAGCAACACGTTGTTGTGTTTGGGCAGCTCTCCAGACAGTTTGGCCCTGCTGCTCTCCAGATTCAGGGCTGCGAAATGGGGAGCAGCAGCTGGGGACAGGTGCAGCTGCTCCGTGGGTGTGAGGAGGGGAGAACAGCCCCAGGCTTCACAACTGGCACAGCATTTCATGGTGAGGTGGAGCTGTGAAAGTGCCACAGTGCCCAGGAAATCCTTCCAAGCCTGGAGTCATGGGTACACGTGTCAGATAAAAAGTCTTTTCATAATCTTAGCCAAGAATGTCTTGAGGCTCTCATTAAAAAGCAGGGCCGGTAGCACCCTCAAGCCCTCATTTATCCCATCTTTGTATCCCAAAGCATGATCAACACTCCCTCATATTTTAAACACTCAAGCAAATAACTTCTAATCTGCTTTTATGAGCTTCCAGCGATTAAGATTCCTTAATTACCAGGCTATGACCTCCAGTACCTTACTCTGGCTTTCTTGTTACATCATCTTTGATGTCTACCCAGCCATGTTCTCATGTCTTCCAAGACTACAACTTCTTTCCCCTGCCACAACAGGAAAATCAGATTATATTCATGTTCTTTCCAGGTTCAAACACCATTTCCATGGGTTTTGTGCGGGTTTTATTCATAAGCAGTACCTGTATCTGTAATCATCTCTGTACTACAATGCCTGCTTCATATTTTGTATCAGTTACCTCTGAGGTAATTTCTCTTGAGCCAGTTTAGCCCATGAATTTTCCACTTGCTTTTGCCCTCAATCCCCAGAAAGAGTGAAGATAAATAGCCCCAAAACAAAGGCAACTCACCCCTTCCTCACAGCTTGATTTAAACCCCTGGAACTAAACAGCAACTCTTTCTGCTGTGTGAGAGGCTGGAGATTCCCATGGGCAGTGGCTCTCTGGGCATCTCTCAATGCTTCCCCATCACAGCAAAAAAAAGAGGACAAGAGGTCACACTTGTGGTATTTTATTGATACCAGTGTAACTTTGAATCTCTCATCCTGCAGATCAGTGGAAGCAACAGCTCTCGTGGCCACAATCTCTTGCAATTCCAATCGCAAACAGATTGTCACAGAGAGCACAGCTATTTGCCTGGATGCTTCCCAGAAAAAAACACGCCCATGCTCAATGTTCTCAGGTGCTACCACTATTTCTAGATTTTATTTTTTCCCTATCCACAGCAGATTTTCTGATTTTCAGCTGGTGTCAAAGAGCTTCTAAAAGCTGGAGTGTGCAAACACTTCTGAAAGTGTGGAAGGCTGGTGTGGTCATTGTTTGGAAATAATAGGGCTCAGGGAACCCTTGTGGAAGATGACATTTGAGGTAGAATTATTAAGGGCAATCTGACTTCAAAACCATCATGTCCTACAGTGGTTCTGCAAACATTCTTTTCAGATCTAGAAAGGTCTTAGTGTAAATGAATTTTTTTTTGTTTGTTTTAAAGCTATGCCTCCACTATCCATAGAGCTGCTTTATAGGTGTGTATCACAGAGGGAAAAATAACTCATAAAGACAACAGCAAGTCTGGAGGTTATTTAATAAAAAATAGGTGAAGCTTACAAACAGAAGGCCAACAGAAAGAACACAGTAGGAAGCTGACAATGTACAGTAAGAATTCTGAAATGCATTGTTAGTGCAAGTAGGCAATAGAAGGAAAATCATGTTCCATGTAGGCCACTTCAAGTGGAGTTTGCTGGGCTATGTCCACTCCCAATGCATAGCCTCGACCGCCTTTGTGAGCTCCTTGTCCACGGCTTTCTACCAGGAGAGAAAACCAAGAGGAATCAGGGACCAGGAGACAGTTTCCACACACTGCTGGTAAACAAACACATCTGCAATGACCAAACCCTGGGAGGCTGTCAGCAGGGATGGATTAACCTCGGTGATGAGCTGGATGGACTCGTCACTGCAAAGAGCAGACAAGCTGAAAGGCTGGACAAGCTCAGCTGTTTTTACTCTGTGCCCCAATGTCATTTTGGACACCTCCAGATCACAGGTCCTCCTCAGACATGAGCATTCTGCCCTCAGAACAGCCTCAGGCTGGTAAGGGGAGCTTGTACTCCTAAATCAAAAACAAGTGGTGTACCAACCCAGGGAGTCTCACCTGAAAACGTGCAAAGTGCTCTCACCGAGCTGTGATTTTTGATTGCAGGTTTAAGGTCTACCACTTGTGCCTTATAAACAAGCAGGCAGTAGCCCAAAGGAACAAAATCAAGTTTTATGAGACTCAAACATGGCCCAGTTCACTCTGGAAAGCTACGTATGAACTTCCCAAGCAGCTTTATGGTGTTTGGCTCAACAGCCACACCTGCAGATTACACAGGCACGAAGGAAATGGGCACTGTGTTTTACAGAAGGTCCCCATTGCAGTCTACAAGGCAGCTGTTAACTAATATGGGCCCTGAAGCCCTCTGAGAATTCAGGAGGAACAAGGAAGCTTCTGAGACCTGCAGTGAGTGAATAAACATTCCAACAGGTAAAATTCATGGGGATATAGCTACCTAACCCCACGGATATCACTGTACCCAGCTGCCTTTGCAGCTCAGACATCACTCCACCAGTTCCTCTGATCAGTATCTACCAACTTTTGCCTCACCAAATTTCCCCATGAGAACTTTAAGACTACAGTCTAAGGTGGGTAAATCTGTAATCAGTTAATATATGTAGCTTCTGGAATGATAAAAAAAACTCTTACAAGAACATTTCTTTCTTCTTCAATTTTCACTCGTGCCAGGGGAATGCTCTAATGAGAGAAAATGGCATAAAATCAGCATTTCATCAGGAAACAAGAGTCCCTGCACCTTTACAAGAGTCTAATGATGAGCTTCAGGTGAATTAATGGACAATTAATGCAGTTTTATGTACGCACTTCACATGCTGAAGGCATTGCCCTTAAAAGCCTAGTATTGGTTTGATTTGGGCAATCATGTACTTTTCAAAATCTGGTGTGGCCTAAAGTCTAAAAACTACTTCATTTTAAGCATTTTTCCAAGCCTACCAATCAAGGGACTTGATTTCAACCGTATTTGTGCAAGAATTTTCCAAAGCACAGTAAATTTGCAAGTATAAACCTCCCTCTCCTCCTTCTGCCTGCACCAGGAGTGAGGCGTTGGGGCTCTCCCTGTCCCACTGACAGCAAGGCTGGAGGAGGGAACTGGAGAACCTAATCCCATTTGAATGTCCTGTTCCACTCAAGGGAAGGAGGAAGCTGCCCCTTGGAGGAAGATGGATTAAACAGAGCAGCAATCCCACCTTTCTACCCACAGCTTTTTTTTTTTTTCCCCTAGAAGCAAGACATCAGTGTTTGCAGGAGGGAGATGAGAAACATAGAGCTGAGTACCCAGTACCTTCAAGAGAAATCAAAGAAAATGATGGAGAAGCCAGCTTAGGGGACAAAACTTAAATTTGGCTATTTCTTCAGGATACTTAAAATCCTGTTCAGAGCTCCAAACTCTGCACCACATGCTGAGTCTCCTATACTGACAGCCTGATGACTGTTACAGTAAAATTAGTGATAAATTTCAAAAAGTTGGTTATACTAGGGGATTCCTTTTCTTCCATTTTTCTTTGTCCAGTTTCTAGCTAATTCACCTGAACGCTAATTCACCCAGCAATTCTGTCTACTATGTTAGAACAATGTTTGCCTGACAAGGAAAATTAATTTATCGGCTTTGATTAATAAATGGAGATTAAGTCTTTGGTTTGCATCATTAACAGACCTTTAGGACATCTACCTGTCCACCAAAACCATCACAATGATATCCCTTACATTCTGAAGGCCACCAAAATTAACCTGATGGCAAATACAATGTAACAGTGTAATAAATAGTTACAAGTGGTAAATCTTGGTAGGCCTTCACTTCGTTCTTCAACACCTTCAGTTTTTTATTCAGTGCAGCCAGTTCCTGCAGAGAGAGCAAGGCAGATTGTATTCTGAGGAATTATTTGTAGAACTGATGGAAATGAGTGAAATAGATCCACAGTTATCTACATTTCAGAATCTGAGAGCTTTCATCCTGTATAAAGCACATGGAAAACTGAAGTTTTGCACACACAGCAGCAAAAAGACTCTCTCTTTGCTTATCAAGGGGAAGTAATTTCTCTTTCGGGCTGCAAATTGACTACCTTCCACAGTCCTGAACTTTTTCAAATAATCAAAGTAAAACAAAAAAGAAAGTAATTTGTGCTGCCCATTTCACTGACATCTCGGCAAAGCAGTGCTATAAATGTCAAGGAGTCAAACCTTACCTTATGCTTGAGCTCTAGAAGATGACAAGCCTAGAAAATTTGCCTGTAACTTTTTGGATGCAAAATTCCAACAGAAATTATTCTGATCAGTACCCTCCTGTAACACTAGGCAATGTGAGCACTGCCACCCAGTGCTGGTTGGTGAGAACCACAACAGAGTAACCAGGAAACCTATTTTCACTGCTCCACTCGAAAACATTCAGGGAAAGATAGCAAAAGTAATGAGATGAGAAGAAAGACTGAGTTCCCACTACAATAACAGTAAAAAATACGAAGTCGTGTTGAGTGCACAGCACAAAGCCGTAAAATCTGTAGTTACTAACACTTTAACATATGTTTCACTAGGCTTACAACACATCTGAAGAATGTTGTATCTAAAGACACAACAAAGAATATAGCACACAGTGGTTCAGAAATTTGGTTTCATTTGACCTTATCCCCTTGTTTTGAAGTGTTTGGAAGAGGTTTATTTCACACAACGTAGAAAGAATCAGATGTCATTCTGTCAAGAAACTGCAATACACATGTAATGGGATTTAGTCCACAGAATATCCTCTCTGTTTATAACAGGGACAAGAAATAAAGAAGGCAGGTCTGTTTTCAGTGGCAGGGAATTTATTCTGTGGAAATTCTCTAATAGATGCCTCTAGGAGAAACAAACCCACCCAAAAGAGCCCAGTTTATGGGAACCCATCTACAGGATTTCTATTTGTGCTCCCTTTGGCCATTAAGATTTGTTCAGGCAACCAAACAGCAAACTACAATTTGTTCAGGCAACCAAAACTACAACTACAACAAGCAAGCCTGGCTTGTCCCACTGTACAGACATTCCTCTTGTACCAAAAAACCTACCTGAGATGATTTCCTGAGTGCCTCATGTGTCAGGGATAGGTCCAACCCCAAGGCAAGAAGTTTATCCTGCAAACAGGAGAGGGCACAAAAGGCAAAAAAAAAGGAAAGAGATTTCACCATTTCCTTCTGGTTTTATCTAAACAAGTGGAGAAGAATGCAGGCTGTCCACAGCAGAAATGTGTGCTATTTGAACCTCAGCTATAGCTGGTGTACAAAATAAGGTGCTGCTAAAATTTCTGTTAAGAATACTACATCTTTCCAGAAAAGCAGTGGGAGATGGGCACCTAGCAAGGCTGAAGGAAGGCTTCTCAGGAAAATGTCAATTGTAATACAACACTTTCCATCTCGTATTTATCAAGGTATCAGTAAGCATCCAAGTGTTACATAAGGCAGTCACATGTCCTTCATCTTTTAGGGAGGGTGAAGAAGCAGGCAGTACAACTTCAGCCTTCTGCATTTAGTCATCCATTCTTTTCAAAAAATGGGACATATTCATTATTATGAGACACAATCTACCCCAGTGAATCAGCAACTCTACTGGTAGCTGTCTGTGCTGTCTTGTAGCTCACAAGAACTACCAGGTAATCCCAGCCAGCAGAGTTTCTCAGGGAATGAGGAGAGAGCACTATACTGATCACAGGATGCACTGAAGACAGATCAGCAGGGACAACTGAACTACATTTACATGTTGTCCTGTTTGCTCAGAAGTCCCCAGTCCTGGAGTTTAGGAAGCTTATGCAATGTCTCTGTAACTACAAATTTGGGCTCAACCAACCATGAATGTCTAATCCCATCACAGTGTCTTGTAAGAAAATTCCTTTCACCTACCATAGATGCCTTGATCCCTACACTAAAGTCAACAGATTTTTTGTCCAGGAACTTCAAGTTCTCAGATTGAATCTCAGCTTTGGCCATTTTTGCTTCCTGATATTCCTCTGATTTTTCAGTATCCCTTAAAAAATAATATGAAAAAGAAAAACTGTTACACTCAAAGATATATCAGTATACAAATACTGTTACTAATCTATGCTCAAACTGAACCCTACAATACAACCAACACAAGAAGGAAGAAAATGGAGAAAACCTTGTATTTCCCTGTGACATTTTCCAGTGGAAGCATATACAGCTGCTACCTCCAGAGCCCCACAGGCCATGGAAAACAGTGGCAAAGGGGACAGCCATATGCTTAAAAGCAAAGGGTAATAGTCTTGTGCATAATTCCCTAACTCACTTAGAGACCTGAGCTAAACCTCAAGTGAAAAAGAGGCAAACCTGCACAAAACACGTGGGAATCTCTTCCACAATCCAAATTACCACTTTAAAAGATAAAAAAAACACCCCACAAACAATCAGACTGGAAGGAAGGAGTGGATAGCATCTGGGCCAATCCCCACTCAAGGCTGGAGTGGATCCTGCTGTGCTTGGCAAAGATTACATCCTCCAGGGAGAGGACTTCACACTCTTTTTTAGAGTTATTACTATTATTACATCTTCTACACAATGGTTAAGGGAACTTCTTACCTGGGAATGGTTTATGTTTTGCCTCCTTCAGTTAGACTACAGAGCCCATGCTAAATGTGCTAAGAAAATTGGATTTGTCTTCAGCCTCAGACAAAAGCAGCTGGTGGAAGATGTAAGGTCATACCTGAACACTGCTTGTAGACCACTTTTGCTTAAAAATAATGGGATTGATGCTTTACCAGGTATCTTTCAATTAGTGAAAATATCCATAACACATGGGTTTTGACAGATACTTCCAAATACTTTGGAGATGTGTCAAACCCCTAAAAATTCCATTATCCTCGTTAGTTACCACAACCAACATTGCCCAAGACAGAGATTACCATATTACTTTAATCTTTCCCTCTTCCTCATCCACTACTCACTCCTTTAACTGCTTTTCCAACATCAATGTTGAAGTTAGTTTTTTCATGAGGCTCTTCAATTGCAGCTCCATTTTGTCATTTTTTGGTTTTGTTTTATGCAGTTCAGAGATCGTGGAAGTGATGGCACAGTATAAGCTGGTGAAGAGAAAATCAGTGGAAATGCTTAGGAGTCAGCTCTTCTGGAAGTCAGAGTTATTGTTATTCTTCTCTCCACACTTTACACAAATTACAGTAATTTCACGATTATAAGCCGCACAGAGTATAAGCCGCACTTCCGGGTGTCAGTAACTTTTTGTTCTTTTGTCCTTATATAAGCCACACCTGAATATAAGCCGCATGTTACAATACAGGGTGTGATAAAAGGTATCTGTTCTATCACCATCTGTTGAGGGTGGGGGCAGTGATCCTTATCTCCACGGAAGATATTCTGCTAATGGACCATTGTTCTTTGTCTTTTCACAACACACCTGTTCTCCAGAGAATAATTTTCTGCTAATGGCCATTGAGTCCCACTGTGGGACTGATAAAATTACTGCATCCCATTGGGAGTTGCTCCACCCAGGGGGAAGAGCCCAACATTTCTTACCAAGATAAAAACAGAGGTTT
>PYHW01009372.1:5176161-5193605 GCA_013186435.1 Turdus rufiventris | reverse complement strand
GAGGGCAGGGCTGGATGGGATCTTGGCAAGGAATTGCTGCCTGGGAGGGTGGGCAGGCCCTGGCACAGGGTGCCCAGAGCAGCTGGGGATGCCCCAACCTTGGAAGCATTCTGGCACAGTTGGACAGGGTAGTTGGTGTAGTGTGCAACCTTTTAGGGGAATGGAACATCCAAGATTCATAGATGCTCGTGGTCAAAAGGAATGACAGAAGTCAGAGTGTTCACAAAAGTTTCCCAAGTTAAGTTACACACTTGGCATGGAAATTAATGTTAGCCTCTACTCTCCTCATATAAGCCCATGGCAGTAGGTGTTTTGATAAAGGGGTAAGGTGAAATGGAAGAAGGAAGGATTAAAGAGGGGCAGAGAGGAAGAAACAAATCACCAGGCTTGGATCCAGTGTTGATCCAGCTGGTGGAGTGTCAAGGGTCCTGGGGTCCCTGCACATGTGGTCTCAGTGGGGGAACCTTTTATAGATGAGTTTCGCTGCTTTGGAGGTAACTTCCTTGCTTCCTATATAAATTTAGCATCTGCAGTTCATTCTTCTAGATCTTTCTGGAAATGGGTTGGAGGGCTTCAGGAGTCTCTGGTGGTCTTGATTCCCTGTACAGTCCTAGACCACTTCTTGACTTCATTCCTGTGCTGTGTTTGTCTCTAGGAACTAGAAAAAGGATGTTGTCCCAGAAAAATGCTGCCCTATCTCCAACCACATCCTCTTCTTCCTGACTGTGTTTGTACCAAAAAACCTCGATTGTTACTAACAGTCCTTGGCTCCATAGTAACCCAGCTATTGGTGTTTGAGACACACAACCTCTTATCTTCTGGGCTTCTGTATTTGGGGAAACCAATCAGATTTGATCCATTAAACAGATAGCAGCTAACAAGCAAGCTCTGAGTGATGTCCATGTGTTAAGAAAAAATAAATTTCTTGTTGATGGAATTGCCTTGTCAAGGTTTAGGGCTTGATATACTTCAGTGATCTCGGACCTAGAGGGAGGTTAAGAAAGCTTGGGAAGGAAGGAGGCACCACTGATAGCAGGCACAGAGAACACTGAGTTTTCAGGCCACAGGGACATCTGCTTGAACTTCCAAGATGAGGAAGAAACTAATGAAGTGAACCCAGCATCTGTGTTGAAATCACCTCTGACTGGGTAAACAGTAATTCTGGCAGAGGGAATCTGCGATAACAAGAAACCCACCGACCAAAGGGAAGAGAAAGACTGGACATGAGAAACAATAGTCATTAGCCAATAGAATACTAATTAATATGAGAACTATGTTACATGTAGCCAGTGAATGCTAGTTGTTTTTTATGCTAAAATGTATAAATTGTGAAGCTTTTTGGTAGTTCTGGAATACCACGGTGCACCCAGGCTTGCATAACCCTGCAATAAATAATCAATGTCTCTCTTATGTGTCTAATTATTGGCTTATTGCACAACAGGGAAGGAATCAAATTTTTGCAGACAGCATTGTCACTGCCCCAATCCTTTCTCCTGACACTGAGCCCCACCAGATTTGCACCCCTCAAGATTTCATCAGTGGCTGCAGCAGGACAGCTGTGATTAAGCAGCTGCACATTGTGAGCATTTTGTGCTTGGCTAACTTTTTTAAGGAAATCAAGATGATTCCAAGAGGAGTGGGCTGTTTGGCTGAGAGCCACCAGGACTGAAGTCAGCAGGACTGAGCAGTACCTGCGTGAAGAGTAATTCTGGCAGCAGGAGATTGTGTTCAGCATCTCATTGACCACCAACTCAAAATAGAGTTAACAAAATGAGAAGCGAGAGATCTAACTAACAAATAAGGGTCTGAGTAGTCATTAATTAAGTGGTACTTATAGAATGATACTAAGAGAAATTATGTAATTTGTAACGAATGAATGCTGACCCCTTTGGTTGTTGAAGTGTATAGAGTAGCGTTTTGATGATGGATATCTGGGACACCCAGCTACCTGCTCTGTGCTAACTAGAAAAACAAACAGAAATGCCTCGCCTCGGTGTGTGAAAGTGCTGCCACCGGGGAACGAGCCCGCGGGGCAACATTTTTGTCTCTGCCCCGTCCTTATCCTCGTTCTCTTCCGTGCCCCTGTCCCTACCCTTGTTGCTGTCTCCGTTCCTTTCCGTTCTCCTGCCCTTGTCCCTGTCAATGTCCCCGTCCCTCTCCATGCCCTTGTCCCTGTCAATGTCCCCGTCCCGCTCCATGCCCTTGTCCTTGTCCCTCCCTCAGTTCCTGTTCGTTTTCCTTCCCGTGTCCCATCTCCGGCCTTCCCTCACTTCCCGCCCCTTCCGCCCGCTCAGGGCCATTTCAAGGACACCTCCCGCACCGGGATTTTTCCTGAAAGCCTAATTTAAGTTTTAAAAAATGACTTATTTTATTTTTATTACATTTCCGACATATTTGAGTGTCGACAAAGAGATACGCGCACACATGCAAATCAGGGGCACAGGAAGCACTTCCGCGCGGGCCCCTCCCCCTGGGCGGGGCCTCGGCGCCAAAACGGGCGTGAGGCGCGTCGCCATTTTGTGTGCAGAGCGCGCGGCCGGCCGTCCTCAGCGTCCCCCAGCCTCAGCCTCCCCCGGGACCCGCCGCCGCCGCGATGCTCTCCGCCCGCGTGGCCGCCGCCCTCGCCCGCTCCCTGCCTCGGCAGGCCGGCCTGGTGAGCACCGTGCCCGCCCCGGAGCCGGCGGGGACGCGGCGCTGCCGCCATCTTGGGGGCCGCGGTGACATTGAGGGGGTGAGGGGATGACATTGGGGTGTGGGGAGGGAAGCATGGGGTGTATCGTCAGTGTTGTGGAGCAGACCCTCCTGAGGAATGGGGTGTCCTTGCCCGGCTCGGGGTAGTGGTATAAAGCTACCAGGGCGCGGTCAGGGTTGTGAGTGTGAGGTGCGAGGGAGATGGGGGTTTATCCCCGTGTTTGCGAGGAAACGGAGAATGGAAAGAGCCGTGAGGAGCACATGCCGGTGTTTCCAGTGAATATGAACGGGGAGCGGTCTGCTCGGGTTGCAGGGTATTAAATGGCATCAGCCTTGCTGCACTGGGAGCCTTGCTTAAAGTGCAAAAGTGTGGTTTTATAATGCACTCATTGTTACAGATCTTTTTCTTTTTTCGTGTTTAAAACTGGGTCTTCACAGGAGGGGTGATAAGACATTGCAAGGGGCTGCCGGGGGGGCGGTGGTGGAGTTACCAGCTTTGGAGGTGTTTTGAGGGTATAATCCACTTAGTGCCATTGTGGTGTTGGCCTTAATGGTCTTAGAGCTCTTTTCCAAACTAATTGTGATTCTGAGGTATTTTTGTTGTAGTGCTTTGTATTTTGTTGGGGTTTTTTTTGTTTTTTTTCCCCTATGTGTGTTAACAATACCAAAACCACTGTGGTTACATTTGTGTTGGAATATACAGCCTTTCTCTCTGTGCAGAACCCTGAGTGGTGCAGCGATTTCTTCATGCACCAAGGTTCTCATGTTCAGCACAGAAATGACAAATGTGAGGAGGTTTCTCTTTGGTTACCGCTGCAGTGGTTGACGGTGACATCAGTGCACTGCAGAAGAATGCAGTGAGGATTTGGAGCAATCTCCTTCATTATCTGTCCTTTCTTAGTGGTGCTGGACTTGGTTCCAGAACTCCATAGCTATGAATGGGGTGCTGTGGAGCTTAACTTACAGTTGAGATGCATCATAAGTAGCTCAAGATCAAAGCTATGTTAATCTCTCAGCGGGGTTTTTTTTTTTTTTTTGCATGATTAAAGAACTCTTGCTGTTAATGAAACAATGATTTATTTTAGGTTTCCAGAAACACCCTTGGTGCAGCATTTGTTGCTACAAGAAACCTCCATGCCTCCAAACCATGCTTTCAGAAAACTGGTGAGTCTGAGAAAGGTCTTGAGTGTGGTTTTAAGAGTTTGGTCTGTCAGACAAAAAGGAATTAGATTATGGTGAGTGTTGGTTGACAGCACTTGAGGACATTTATTATTTGAGGGTGTTCAGGTGAGCTGTTACCCGGTCACATCCAACAAACTGCACTTCAGTAGCTTGACAATGCCCCCAGAGCAGGGAGTGGCCTATGTCTGGCTTACATAGTGTCCCTGCTTCACTAGGATTCCAGTCACCTGCAGCATTATTTGAAAAAAAATGCCCCAGGTTAGAGTTGTCTGTAACAGAATGAAGGAGTGGATGACTTCACCAGGCCTGCCTGGGTTTGACCTTGTGCCCTTGAGCACAGCTTTATTTTGCTGCCAGCAGTCTGGTGTTTAGAGAAGACAGCTGCACTGTGTAGCAGTGTGTTTGGCAGTGCTTCATGCACTTTTTTTTTGAGTGGTTTGAGGTGATTAAGGGGCATTACTAGGAAATGAGTTTTGCAGTGTTACTGTTTCTTAGGAGGTAACAAGCTGTTGGATGCAAAGTTGAAGAAGTATGGACAGTGTATGTATCTTTTACAGAACAACCTGCTCCTAAAACATAGCGAAGCTCCTTTATATAGGTGTGGATCTTGAATTATGAATTATTTGGCAGGGTGTTGTGGTGCACCCAAGGCTCTGCAAGCAGGCCTGTTCTGCCTGGGATAAGGCTGATTAATTAATCTAATTGCTTTCTAGGAAAATCAGGAAAGTGGATAACTACACAGCCAGGCCTGTTTTGGTTGAAGCTGGCTGGTAACGATGAGTTGAAGCTGCTTTTATTAGCTGGGAATACAGAGAGTGTTATTTATCTTACCCTAAGTAAAGGTGTTGCTAGCTAGACTTCGGGGCACAGCTGAGAAAGGGCACCTTGTGGATTCCAGACAAGCTTACTGAGTGCATTTTGTACCTTAATATGCCAATGATTTCAAACATCTCTGCAGGTACTGCCGAGGTATCCTCTATCCTGGAGGAGCGCATCCTGGGAGCTGACACCTCTGCTGAGCTGGAGGAGACTGGCCGCGTGCTCTCGATCGGTGATGGTATTGCCCGCGTGTACGGCCTCAGAAATGTCCAGGCAGAGGAGATGGTGGAGTTCTCTTCTGGGCTGAAGGTAAGCCGTCACTGAAGGAGTTCCTTTAGCACAGAGATATTGAAAAGACAGGTTTTTAAAAGCCTGAGACTATGCTTGGAGATACCATGAAGAGCATTGGGTTAGATTCATTGCAGCTTTAATAAATTGCAACTGGTGATTTAAAAAAAATTTAAATTTTAAAATTTAGCCCTATAATTGATTAGAGTTAAAACCTGTTTTGAGACTACTGTAACATCTCTGAGCATTTTTAGTGACCCATTTCACCTTGAGCAGATAAAAAACAATCCTTTTCCCTTGTCCAGCCTCTAGGAGAGGGAGTAATGTTGTACTTGAACCTTGCTTACCCTTTCTGTTCTTTTTAGAGAAACAATTGGCTTGAGTGCTAGGCTGCTGGGGTAAAACTACGTGCTAAGTTGAAAACTTAGGCAGGTTCTCTAGCCCATGTGGAAGGAGATAGACTCTTTGTACATAAAAGCTGAACCTTGACTGTTTTCACAAGGTTGAGGTAGATAGTGTAGGATTTTGTACACAGTGAAATAATCGTGTCAGTATTAAAGATTTTATGCATATTAGTATGGATTTTCTCAGGGTGCTGTGATCTCTGTTCCAGGGCATGTCCTTGAATTTGGAGCCTGACAACGTTGGTGTTGTCGTGTTTGGTAACGACAGACTGATCAAGGAAGGGGATGTTGTGAAGAGGACTGGTGCCATTGTGGATGTTCCGGTGGGGGAGGAGCTGCTGGGCCGTGTTGTGGATGCCCTGGGCAACCCAATTGATGGGAAGGTGAGTGTAGCTGGGTGCTAATTACCTCTACTTGTATCTGTGTGAAACAGACTTCAGCAGTTTTTCCTCTCTTTTAGGGTGCTATTGCATCTAAGGCACGCAGGAGAGTTGGCTTGAAGGCCCCTGGGATCATTCCCAGGATCTCTGTGCGTGAGCCCATGCAGACTGGGATTAAGGCTGTGGACAGCTTGGTGCCCATTGGTCGTGGCCAGCGTGAGCTGATCATTGGTGACAGGCAGACTGGGTAAGTTAAATACTCAAGCCTAATTCTTAAACTGAGTCTCATGTACAGTGGAGCTGGACATAGTGTTGGGTAGGGGCTGGGACAGCCTTGGGCAACTTCACTCACCAGCCTGTCTGTTCCACAGGAAAACTTCAATTGCAATTGACACAATAATCAACCAGAAACGATTCAACGATGGCACAGATGAGAAGAAGAAGCTGTACTGTATCTACGTTGCAATTGGCCAGAAGAGATCCACTGTTGCTCAGCTGGTAAAGAGGCTCACTGATGCAGGTATGGATTTTGGGAGATGGTTGAGCCTGGCACCTAATGACATTCTGTTTTCCTTGTAATGCTGAGTACTGCTGTGGCCTCTCCTGGCTGCTAGTGTAGACAGAATTCATATTACATGAGTGAATTACTTAATTTTGTGAACAAGAAATCTCTATAGCTATCTGGGGAAAAAAAAAAAGACCTCATTTTTGCTGTATCACAATTAGGAAAACTATTTTGAGGCCCTCTAATTCTCTGCTGAATTGCTTCTGGAAAAGTCACCCTGTGGTTTTAGGGTGTTTTTTCAGCAGAGTTGAAAGCTTCATCTTGGCTGTCAGGCAGGCCTGGTGACAAGCTGTGGCCTTCAAGTTATCATGGACTTGATATTTGTCCCATGTGTTCCATGTGCCAGTCAGTGTGAGTGGCAGCTGGAAAGGCAGGGAAGAGCTTTCACTGCCCAAACACAAGACATTGAATGATAGCATCTCTCCAGAGCCAGTGATCTCCATGACCAAGGCTCCACATTTAGCAGAGCTTGCAGGAGATCAGGCACTTTGCACTCACGCCTGGTGGTCCTGGCAGCTGTCATGGAAAAACCCACATTTTAAGGACAGTAATTAGTTTGAGACTATGTCACAGAAGATTGTATTGTCTTGCAGCAGTCAGGAAACTGTGGGCTTTCAGTGTCAGTTTTTTCTAGAACAAAAGCTTGTCTTAGTTTCAAGCTTTGTTTTAAATGGGAAAGAAGTCTGCAAATATTAGATGTTAGCTGCTCCAAACTTGCCCTTGAGACTTCCTGAGTCAGTTATGGTAGCAGACATTTTCAGCTGCTGTGCTGGGCTTTCCTGTAGAGCATAATGACACTGCTTGGACTTGCTTCAGCACGGTGCTTTACGTGCTTGTTGTGTTTGATGATTTTGGGCACGATGACATACACTCAGAAGTGTCTCCAATTCTTTCCAGATGCCATGAAGTACACTATTGTGGTGTCTGCCACAGCATCCGATGCAGCACCCCTGCAGTATCTGGCTCCCTATTCAGGCTGCTCCATGGGGGAGTACTTCAGAGACAACGGGAAACACGCCCTGATCATCTATGATGACTTGTCCAAACAGGTCAGGAAACTTTGGTTTTAGGCCTTGGGGTGTTACATTGGCATTTGTTGCTGTAAGAATACCTCAGGTAGCAATCCAAACTGTTGAGTGAGGTGCTGAGCTCTGAAGGCTGTCCTTGCTCCCCGCAGGCTGTTGCTTACCGTCAGATGTCTCTGCTGCTGCGCCGCCCCCCTGGCCGTGAGGCCTACCCGGGTGATGTGTTCTACCTGCACTCCCGCCTGCTGGAGAGAGCAGCCAAAATGAATGACTCCTTTGGGGGCGGCTCTCTGACTGCCTTGCCTGTCATCGAGACTCAGGCTGGGGATGTGTCTGCTTACATTCCAACCAATGTCATCTCCATCACTGATGGACAGGTAGGGCTTCCTCACAGCCCAGTATCTCCGCAGAGCTTCACGGCTGGTCTCTGAGGAGGCCTCCAGGCTTCTGAACAACATATTGATACAATTCCATCCTGCAGATTTTCTTGGAAACTGAGTTGTTCTACAAGGGGATCCGTCCAGCCATCAACGTTGGTCTGTCTGTGTCCCGTGTGGGTTCTGCTGCTCAGACCAGGGCTATGAAGCAGGTAAGTGAGAAACTGCTGCTGTTCCTCCTTGTGCTAGAGATGAGTGGAGTGTAGGCCTTCCCAGCCAATTCACTCTGAGCTGTGAATAGAGAAGGAATAAAGCTTTGCATCTCTTAGTGTTAGGAAATTGTGAAAGAACCAACTTCAGAGATCTCCTTAATACTTCAATTGCCTGCTGAGAAAGGCATGGAAGAAAGGGAAACGGTATTTGCATGAAGCTGTAGGGTTAAGTGTTCATGTGTTGATTACTTAGGATTAGAGAATGCAGTCTTAACTACAGGCTTTTATCCAGACATAAATTAGATTTAATATAAACATTTGCTGTTTTAGGGGAGAAATAGCATACTTATGCAGGACTTTTGTGATGTTTATAGTAATCTGTCAGTTTTTGGATTGACTTGTCTGGAATGCATGGCAGGGCTGACTTGTGACAACTGTCAGCTGCCAGATAACCTTCAAACTGCTGTACACACTTGGAGGTGATCACAATGGCTCTGACTTGTTCCCTGCAGGTGGCTGGTACCATGAAGCTGGAGCTGGCTCAGTACCGGGAGGTCGCTGCCTTCGCCCAGTTCGGCTCTGACCTGGACGCTGCCACCCAGCAGCTGCTGAACCGCGGTGTGCGCCTGACGGAGCTGCTCAAGCAGGGCCAGTACGGTGAGTGCCCTGCGCTTGGCAGGTCTGGGTGCTCATTAGTGCCTTGTGCTAACGAGGTTGGACTTGCTTAGCATTTGTGTCTCTTCTGTGCACATGGTAAAAGCAGATTTGCTTGAACCAAGCTGTCCATGTGCGCTTGGTCTTCCAAGGACTATGTAGTCTGTTGTGTCCTGATGGAAGAGTTCCAGTGGTGTGAGTGCTGTCTTTTCCTGCAGTTCCCATGGCTATTGAGGAGCAGGTGGCAGTCATCTATGCTGGTGTGAGAGGTCACTTGGACAAGCTGGAGCCCAGCAAGATCACAAAATTTGAGAGTGCTTTCTTAGCTCATGTGCTGAGCCAGCACCAGTCACTCCTCTCCACAATCAGGTATGGTGGTTTACCTTGCTTTATCCCAAGGCTGTTGATGTCTGGAGTGCAGATACTGGTCACTAAACTCTTAATTTAGTGTAGCCTAGAACTTCAGGCATTCAGCTGGCTGTATCAAAACTGGGATTAAGTCAGCCTTCCTACCACCAGCTTCAGCTCTTAGGAAATGCAGCTGATGCTTAAAGTGAACCTCCTTGCAATGTCTGCTCTAACCTGTTCCAGAAATCACTTGATTGAATCAGTTGCAATATTGTGGACAGCTTTGAGCTGTTGGAGTGCTGTGGTGAGGGTTAAGTGCTGCTGAGTGAACTGTTGGGAATTGTCCTGGAAACTAGTCCTGGCTTTTTTTGTCAGGAAGAAAATCGTATGCCTTCTATCTCTGGCACAGCTCAGGGTTGGGCCTTGTTGGAATACATGTGGCTGTTCTGAAAGAATTTGTGAAACAAATTCCAGTTGTTAAACAGGACTGGCTCTTTTAGAAGAAGGGATGTTCTATCAGTGGATGGCTTCATACACCAAACATTTATCTACTAAATTTGTTATAAATGGGGGAGGTTTGTTGTAAAGCTTCTGTGTTTATCTTGGGGTTGACCCTGTTTTGATTGCTGTGTCAGAATTTCGCTGAACTCTTCCCACAGGACCGAAGGGAAGATCTCTGACCAGACAGAAGCGAAGTTGAAGGAAATAGTCACAAATTTCCTGGCTACTTTTGAGGCATAAACTCTTAAAACTGTTATAACAGTTGTAACCAGGCTGTTGTGACCCAGTGTTCCAGCTCCGTCAAACACGAAAGCATGTGCGACTTGAATGTACAGATCTCGGTGAGAATAAAGGTTCCTATGTAAAAAGGCTCTGTTCTGAATGTAACAATACTGTGTTCTGAATGATTGCTTTTTGTCCATACTTGTGACTCGCTCTTGTGCCTGAAGAACTATGGAACTGAACTCCCCTGCACACAGTCCTGCTAGAGGAACTCTGGAAATCAGGGGTCTCTTTAATGGTTGCGTGGGCAAACTCCCCTGACACAAACCAGGAGAGTGACAGAGCTGAGGAACCTTCTCAGTGTTCATTTGTGCCCGGCAGCTTGTCCTACAGAAAGGCAGTGCTGCTGGGGAGGGAACTTGGGCTATCTTGTCATGGGGGGGTAACTCAGTGGACTTTACAAGAATGTCTTAACTGCCTGACACTGACAGAGCGTTTCTTGGAATCTGACCCGTCCTGATGCCTGGCCTTTGGAATACTGGTCCTTGTGTCTCAGGACAACTGCAGATATAGCTGTCACAGTAGTAAGAGCTAGGGATTTATATCTGAGGATCCCAAAATGGTTTTGGAGAGGTCCTTGAAGTCTTGCTCCACCTTTCTGTCATGGACAGGGACACCTTCCACTATTCAGGTTCCTCCAAGCCCCCTGTCCAGCCTGACCTTGGACGCTTCCAGGGATGGAACAGCCACAGCTGCTCTGGGCACCCTGTGCCAGGGCCTCACCAACTTTAGGCAAGAATTTTTTCCAATATCCCATGTAACCTGTCAATATTAAGCCATTGCTCATTGTCACTCCAGGCCCACGTAAATAGTCTCTTTCCGTCTTTCTTGTCAACCCTTCAAGTACTGGAAGGCTGTGTAAGGTTACCCCAAAGCTACCTCTTTGCAGGCTGAACAGTCCTAATTCTCAGCAGAGGTGATCTCTCTGGTCATCTTGGTTCACTCTAGCAGCTCCACATCCTTGTGCTGGTGGAGGCCAGGGCTGGGGCAGCTCTGCAGGTCTCAGGTAGGATCTCACCTGGGCACAGGGGCAGAATCCCCCCTGCCCTGCTGCCCATGCTGGGGGATCAGCACAGGGGTCCAGGCTGCTGGGGCAGGACTGCACTTGATGTGTGCACTGTCCCCAGTTA
Source organism: Turdus rufiventris (assembly GCA_013186435.1). NCBI lineage: Eukaryota > Metazoa > Chordata > Aves > Passeriformes > Turdidae > Turdus > Turdus rufiventris. The sequence goes on along the minus strand of PYHW01009372.1, from coordinate 5,182,747 downwards.
ACTTCTGTACAGGAATGTCCTGCCTCCTTTTCAAACCTGTGCAGTTGCAGATGGCTGAAAACCTTCAGGCTATCAGGCTTCTCTCGTTAAAGGTGTGAGTGCTTTGAGAGAGTGAGCTCTGCAGCTCTGGCGAAAACAAACACACACTTGCAATCCAGAGATGGCAGATCCTTTTTGGGAGCAGTTAGTGTTGTATTCCAGGAGGAGGGACATCTGCAAATCTGTGGTCTTTCACCATCTTGTTTTGTTTTTTTTTTTAAGCCACAGAAGAGGTGGCTGGGGGGCCTCGCAGGCATGAAGGAATACTGCTGTGGAGCCTATCCACTCTGGGTGCCAAACATCACTTGTTCCTTCTAGGCCAGCTTTTGCAGCTTGTGACTGTTTCTGCCCAGTGACTAAGTCCTTGTTACTACTTGGTGTTGCTGTAGTTGGAAAGCCCTGAGCTCAGAAGTGTCTTAGTCCAAAACTGCACAGAAGATTTTTTTTTTTTTTTAAGTGACATTAGATGAATGCTCCAAGGTTCTGGTTTCTGCCCTCTTGCTGCTGTGATGCAGGAAGATGGTAACTTCCTCATGGAAGCACCATGTGCTAAATGCATCCAGTCAGGTCAGAGTGAAGGTCAGTGGGTGAAGGTTTTGGAGGATGTGTCATAGGTCCTGAGTGGTGCCATGAGCTGCCCTGGCCAAGGGGTGGGGCTCAGAAGCTGGGAGTGGATCACAGAATCCCAGAATGGTTTGGATTGGAAGTCACCTTAAAGATCATCTCCATCCACCTGCTGCCATGGGCAGGACACCTGTCCCAGGTTGCTCCAAGCCCCATGCAGCCGGACCTCGGACACTGTCAGAGGTGGGGAGCCACAGCTGCTCTGGGCAGCCCCAGCCTCACCCTCCTCTCTCGGAAAAGTCTCTTCCCAATATCCCACGTCTCCCTGCCCTCTCTCACTGGGAAGACATGCCTCCTTGTTCTGTAACTCTGTGTCCATATCCAAAGTCTTTTTCCAACTCTCTTAGAGCCCATTTACATACTTGACTTGATAGTGAGGATTCATGGCGATGGTTTGTTCTCTCGTGTGTCAGGAGGCCAGCCATGCATAGGGCTAGTCTGCCTAAATCAGCCTCAGGTTACAGCTGAGCAGACTTGTTTCAGTAAGTTAAAAGTGCCTTTGGTTTGTTTTTTTTTACATTACTGGAGTGTTTTAGCTGTCCCTGTATTCAAGCAGAGGCAGCAATTGAGTGTGGTGGATGTGATTGGGGCATTTCAGTACATAGTGTTTTCGATCTCCACTTTTAATATTTTCCAAGCGTTGCTCAGAGGTCGCTGACGGAGTGCCTTGTGCCAGGCAATGGCCTCTAATAACTGCGGTACAGTGTGACGGGAGTGAACTGTGTGATACTGTGTCATACAGGGATCTGTGTGGTGAAGGGGGGCCGCGTGTGTTCAGGAGCGGCTGGAGGGCTCAGCCTGGAGTAAAGGAGGCTCGGGGGGCACTCGATGACCTTGGAGGGCTTTTGCAATTCTGTGATTCCATGAAACCTTCCCGAAATACTCCTGAAGCTCCGAGGCGGGCGGGCAGGTCCTGCAGGTGGGCACGGCTGAGCAGCCGCCGGCCGAGCTGCTCCCCTCTCCGCGGAGCTCAGCGGGATCATCCGTCATCACCCGATCATCCGGTGGGTTTGTCCCGGGCCGCGCTGATGCCGACCCTCCCTTCCCCGGCGGTTCCTCCCATCTCCCGCAGCACGTCCCGCTCCTCGGCCCGCGGGGATGGTGGGGCGGGAGCGCCGTGCATGGGAGGAGACTCCGCGGGGCGGGCAGGGCAGGGCAGGGCAGGGCAGCGAGCGGCGGAGCGCGGCGGCGGCAGCAGCAGGATGCGGGAGGCGCGGTTCAGGGACAACTTCTGGGTGAGTGGGAGCACGGCGGGACTGGGACAGCGGGGGCAGAGCCAGCCGGAGCTGGGGGGTGCCACAGCTGCGGCTGGAGGGATCACTGCTCTGTGGTTAGAGTTGGCTCCAAAGCCAACGATCGTGGCCGTGGGGTGACGTTGCTGAATGCTCTGGGTCCATAAAATTCTGGCAAAGGTTTCCCAGAGAAGGTGTGGCTGCCCCATCCTTAGAAGTGTCCAAGGCCAGGTTGGACAGGTCTGGGAGCAACCTAGAATAGTGGAAAGTGTCCCTGCCCATGGCAGGGGGTTTCGTGAGATGGGCGTTAAGGTCGTTTCCAACCCAAACCATTCTGGGATTCTGTGATCCTGTGGGTGCTGCCCACCATGCATGTCTTGAGAGTTGTGGCTTTACAACCTGCTCTACGCAGCCAAAATAATCCCAGCAAGTGGCTGTTGCCTTGCTGGAGGAGGTGAGTGCCAGGCTGAAGGGTTTAATATCATTAATTTGCCATTGGTGAACTGCTTAGAGACACCATGGCAAAAAATGTTCTCTTGATGTGGAGCTAATCCTGGGCTAGGAGCAAGTCACTTGGTGTGACTGGCTGCCAGCTGTTGAACCATGAAGGAAAACCCACAGTTTGGGGAAAACCACTATTTATTCTTTTCAGTCTGAACTATGCTTTTATAAAAGGAGAAGTGCAGGAAACCCACTGCTGCAAAACTTCAGCTCTGTGGCTGCTTGGTTCCTCTTGTGGTGGACCTTCGTTCTAGGTATTGGCAACCAGGAAGTAAATTACCAAATTTGCTGTTTTGGGGCTGAAAATCCTCATCTGTGAATGGTTCTTGGGGCTTCCCAGATGTTGCCTGGAAGCAGCTCCCATCTTGTAGGATGTGGGAGAGAGCACAGGCTCCTGAGTGTTGAGGAATAAGTTCAGAGCGCCATCCTCACCCAGCATCATTAGGAAGTTAACTGGCATGGAGCTGTCAAATATATAAATCCCATTCACGTGTCAAACCTGTTGTGGAGAATAAAGCCAACTGGCAGCTGCTTTCCAGCTATTTGTTACACAGAAGTTTTCCACTGGCTCCCTCTGCTTTGCAGTCATGCAGAGGGGAGGTTTTGAGGGTGGTGGCAGCCCCTCTGTGCTGGGGGAAGAACTGTGATGCCAGAAAGGTTGAGTTGACAGGGTTTGTGGTGCCTCAGCAGCATGTTGGACTGAAGAAGAGCTTCTCACCGCAGGGCTGACTTTGGCTATTTCTGCCTGGTTTGTTCCTCTCCAGCAGTGATGTGGTGCTTTTTGAAGGAGGATCCTGGAGGAGGGGGCTCAGTGGGAAAAAAACCACCAGGACAGGAGCAGCCTGCAGCTCTCAAGGAGGATCTGGGGTGTTGTGTGGGGTGCTCACCCCTGCTTGACCACTTTTACTATGAGCACATCTCTTTCCTGAATAATCCCTGGTTCTTGCTGAGCCCCAAACCATGGGTGGTGCCAGGGATTTTTCCTTGGTGTTGTCCTTTCTGAAGCCTGTGTGCTCCAGGCCCCCTGACCGAGGAAATGTGCCTGGGGCAGGCAGCTGGGGTGGAGGTTGGATGGGAACGTGATTGATGTGAGTCAGTGGAGAGACTGAGGCCCTTCTGCGGTCGTTGGGCCATGGAAAAGGCAGGTACCACCCCAAGCAGCTGCCACACCATGTACTGGTGACTGTGCATCAGCTGTGAGGGCTGGGGAGGAGGGGTGAATAAGGGTAGGAGGAAAAAAGCCAAGACAAGATTTGTGGGGGGCTGCACATCCAGCTTCCACCTGCTGCTGAGTACTGTGAGTGGGCACGCACTTCCTCCTGCAATTTTCCTCTTAGATTGCTTTGCGTAAGGCAAAAATAGAAGGAGAAGTCTTTGCTGAAGCAAGTGATTTCTTAGAATCAAAGAAGCATAGAGCAGTTTGGGTTGGGAAAGACCTTACAAACCATCTAGTCCACCACCCTGCTATAGTCAGACACAGTTTCCAGGAGACCAGGTTGCTCTATGCCCTGTCCAACCTCAGCTGGAACACTTCCAGGGATGGCGTAGCCACAGCTTGTGTGGGTACCCTGTGCCAGTGTTTTAAAACCCTCAATCATAAACAATCCAAACAATTCCTTCCTTATATTTAATATGAATCTCCTGTTTTTCAATCTAAACCATCATTCCTCGCCCTATCATTACAAAGAACTTGGTGAGGTACCACTTTTGTTTTCTGTAGGTTCTTCACCTGTCAGACAAGGTGAGACCAAGAGGACCACTGCTGCATGATCCTGGGCAGGTGGTAGATGCTTGCCACACATTGTTCTTTAGAGGTGATGCTGCCTCAGCTTCAGATTTGCTGGTCCAATAAAATGTCCATGTCTTTTTTTTTCCCTTCCAAATGATCTCATTATTTCACTCTACCTGCAGAATCCCTAAATATTGGGAAAAATACATGTTACTCTGGTGGGAGCAAATTTCTCAGTGGTTAGGATGCCTGATGAGAAGGAGGAGACTTTGAGAGCACTCCAGGGGAGGTATGCTCCAACTGATGGGGCAAAGTCTGAAAAATGTGCAAACTGTCAAGATCTAGGCCAGTTTTGCTATTGGATCTTCCAGCTTTGAAATGTGACTGGTTGTGAGTGATGACTTTCTTTGTGGGGATAGGATGGTAAGAGTGAGGGTGGAGAAGCTCTGGCACAGGGTGCCCCGAGCAGCTGTGGCTGCCCCTGGATCCCTGGAGTGTCCAAGGCCAGGTTGGACAGGGCTTGGGGCAGCCTGGGACAGTGGAAGGTGTCCCTGCCATGGCAGGGGGTGGAACGGGATGAGGTTTCAAGTCCCTTCCAACTGGTACCATTCTTGGATTCTGTGACTGTAAGCTAAGCTTCAGCCCTCCCTTTTCTATGTCAGAGTAGCAGGACTGTGCTTCCAGCCTTGCCTGGGGACTGGTTTAGTTTTAAAACCTAGCAATGCTGGTTCCTTTGGTGGGTGCTGTGTCTGCTTCTGCACTGGCTCCTGTTCCCTTCTGGAGCTGATGGTGTGATATTCCTGATGTGCTCTGTTGGGAAAACACAGCTCTCTGCACTGAAGTTTGCTTATGCTCTTGGATCTCAATTAAAAATGATGAATTTCTCAAATAAAGATGTTTTCTCTCTGGCACCTCACTGCAGCTCCTGCTTGCTCAGGGACTGAAGTCCAGACATGCCTGAAGCTGAACATTTTCTTGCCCTGCATGTTCCAGCTCCCATGTCACTTACTCCCACAGGCTGTGCATCCTGCCTGCCTATGAAGGAACTATGCAAAAACAAAATACCCCAAAGCTCGTATTTGTTTGCCCTTGCCCTGCCTGTAGTGATTGCACGAGTTGGGCAAGCCTGACGTTTTGCTTTCATTTGTTTTTGCAATCTGCTCTTCTTTCACTGTGTGAGGTTTTTTCTTTCACTTTTTTTCACTTTCTTAGTACATGCCTTGATCTCCACAAGCCTGTTCTTGCACCTATTTCAGGTAACCCAACAGCCTTGGGTCTCATCAGTGCACTTTGGTGCTGTAAAACCACTTGGTAAAAATAGAAATGACAGTAATGCTAAGAACCACTCTAATTCTGATCTGTGGACTAACAGGCCGCAACTTGGAGAGTGGAATTTTGGTCATTTTGCCTTCAATGAGGCTTCAAATGAGTGCTCTGCTCCCTGTAGCATATTTAGTGATGCTGCTAAAACAGCCTGTGGCTGGGGGATGCAGCCCTGGGTTTATTCCCTGGCTGCTGACCGGTGGTGGCTGTTTCACTTCCCCTTTCCCCTACTCGTCCTTCTCTAAATGGGGACTGGCTTGGTGGAACTTAGCAGCAGCATTGTGAAATCCCCAGGTCCTTGTTTCAAAGGAACAAGGTGGGATTTGTGGGAAGAAGTCATTTCATCAAGGTGGAATGGTCCATTGCTTTTGTTGTGTCTGGGATGAGCAGGGAATGTGTGTGCCCAGGGGAAGGAGACTTCAAATAGAAAATTGCTAATCCAAAAGCTGCTTTTTGGAGGATGCTGGTCCTAGGTGGGTGGATTTGCAGCGAGGCCTTTTCCTCCCTGCAGTGAGTATTGTCTGTCCTGTTCTACCCTCCTGGATATGGGGTGGGGAGGAATCACAACCTCGTGCAGCCTCTCCTCACCCTGGTGCTGCAGGCACCAGCATCAGCACTTCTCTTTGTCTCAGCAGCTTCTGCAGGACACCGAGTACAGCCAGCTACAGTTGCACAGTGTTTCCGACTACTAAAATTGTCACCACCTTCGGGTGCGTTTCTCTAGCAATACAAGGCTGAGGAAATATAATGAGAGCTTGGAATAAATATAGATCTTTCAAGAGATGGTCCATGAACAAGTGCAGTGCCCCAAAACTTTTGGTTTGGGGAGGTTGGGACAGACTGATGGAGGGCAGGAAGGCTCTGCAAGGGGATCTGCACAAGCTGGATCCATGGGCTGGGGCAAGTGGGGTAAGGTTCATCAAGAACAAGTGCCAGAACTTGCACTTGGGTCACCCAACCCCTGCAGCTCCAGGATGGGGCAGAGGGACTGGAAATGCCCTGGGGGTGCTGGGGAAGGGGATGGACATGAGCTCAGGATGCCCAGGTGGGTGAGAGGCCGGTGGCCCCTGGGCTGTCCCAGCCAGGCTGTGACACAGCCCCAGGGCAGTGCTGTCCCCTGTGCTGGCACTGCTGGGAC
>PYHW01009372.1:5157599-5169581 GCA_013186435.1 Turdus rufiventris | reverse complement strand
GACAGCCGGGGGGATTTGGGATCTTATCCCAGGGAACAGGGACAGGAGGAGAGGGAACGGCCTCAGGCTGGGCTGGGGAGGTTTAGATGGTATATTAAGGACAATTTCTTCCTGACAAGGGTAATTAATCCAAGAAACAGGCTGCCAAGGGCGGTGATGGGATCCCCATCCCCAGAGAGATTTGAAAGCCATCTGGATGTGGTACTTGGGGGCATGGGTCAATGATGGCCTTGGCAGTGCTGGGGGAACGGTTGAACCTGAGGATCTTAAGAGGGGTATTCCAGCCTAATGATTCTCTGATTTTAACTGGAGCATCTAAAAGATGGTGCTTTGGCCGCTGTACCTTACCATGTGTCCCATCCTGCCGTGGCACCATCAGACAGCACCTTGAGGGTCAGCACTCTGCTGTCCTGTGCCCAGTCCATGCCTTGCCCAATCCATGTTTCTTTGCTGCCCCTGTGGACTTCCCTAACACAGCTCTGCCCTCACCACTGCTGACGATTCACAGCTGTGGGTTTGGAGCAGCTTTGGGGGTTGAATCAGGAGCTGCCATTTGGACTTGCTGGGGTGGTGTTTCACAGTGTGGCCCCTTGGCCTTCAGCAAGAGGAGCCTGAGGATCTTTTTTTCTGTGCTTCAAGTTGTTGCCTGCTGGCCTGGGGCAATGCAATGTGTTGATACATGCCTAGATTTACCTGCAGGAGGGGATGAGCTTTCTCAAACTGGGGAGCAGGTCCCAGCAGGACTGATCCTTATATTGGTGAGCGCTGCTTGGAGGCTGCTTCAAACAAGCTGGAAATTTTTCACATTTCTGAAAGGGGATGTGTGATATATTCTAAGCTGACTTGACAAACAATCTCTTTAGGAATATATATATAATTTATTTTCTCTTTGCAGAGATAGACAACGTGGGACAAGGTCACATCCAGCTGGCACAAACCCTTCGGGAGGAAGCAAAGAAGATGGAGGATTTCAGGGAAAAGCAAAAGCTGCATCGGAAGAAGGTCAGACATGCCTTCTTGCAGGGTGTTGATCCTGCCCCAGCAAGGGGCTGATGCCCCTGCTGTCTCATGCCATGTCCCAGCTCCTTCCACGCCCCCACTGCCTGTGCTTCTGGGAAGTACTGAGCTCCTTCCTATGTGTTGTAATTGTGTTGAACTGTGTAGTAACCTCCAACTTCCTTCTTCTCACTCCCACGTCTTCTTTGAGGGCTTTTTGGGGTCAGCCATAGCACTGGAAGGTTCTTAAAGCATTTTTTTAAAGCGCTGTATGATCTCCATAGGGGCTGCTAAATAACCAAGCCTTTTAATTTCTGGCGTGAGATTCCTTTGTCTGGAAAACCAGGGAAAGCTGCTAGAACCAGGGACTGGTTTGGGCTTAGCAGAGGGGAGTGGGCTTTCCAGTTCTGCCAGTCTGTGGAGGTGATACAGTACTATATATTGCTAGGATTTCATTTGTAGAGCTCCTTTGCATACACAATTAAAGGCTCAGGCAGAAGCACAAAAGGTGAGTCTTGTGAAGATGATTTGTGTGGGTGTAGGTCTTTAAACACAACTCAGTGTGGTCTGTGGCTCTTTCTCTTGTAAACCTCACAGTGTGTCCTGGAGCTTTGATGGTCAGTGATGTGCTGACCCCAGCTCGGTTGTCTTCACAGATTGAGCTGATAATGGAGGCGATACACAAAAACAGAAATCTCCAGTACAAGAAGACCATGGAGGTAAAGCAAATGTGCTGCTGTATCTTGCCATGGGGGTTAATGCTGCTCACACACACACAGAGCACTGGGACAGGCTTAGAATGAGAGGGGTTTCCTCCTCTGCTGTGACTCTTGAGGCTGTGGGTGGTGTGCAGGGTGTGCTCAGAAACAGCGAAGAGCGCACCAAAGACACGGCCTTGTTAGCCTTACAGGGTTGGATACTAATGGTTTAGAATCAGAGAATTATTCAGGTTGGAAAAACCTTCTAAGATGCTTGAATCCAGCCATTTGCCCAGTGCTGCCAAGCCCACCACTAGCCCATCTCCCAAGTGCCACATCTACACCTTTTCTGAGCACTTCCATGGATGGTGACTGCACCACTGCCCTGGGCAGCTTGCTCCCATGGCATGCCAAAGAGCACAAAAACCCCTTTCTGGGAAGAAGTTTTTCTGAATATCTACTCTAAACCTCCTCTGATGCAACTTGAGGCCACTTCCTCTTGTCCTGTCCCTGTTCCCTGGAGCAGAGCCTGACCCACCCCAGCTGTTCCCTCCTGGCAGGGAGTTGTGCAGAGCCACAAGGTCCCCCCTGAGCCTCCTTTTCTCCAGGCTGAGCCCCTTTCCAGCTCCCTCAGCTGCTCCTCATCAAACTTGTGCTGCTGCCCATTCCCCAGCCCTTCTCTGGACGTGCCCATAGCTTTGTTTGCCAGGATCTTTTCACCCCAATCCAAAAGCAGCCTGCCTTGTAAGGCTTTTCTCAAACTGCAGGGCAGCTTTTGTGCCATTCTCTGCTCTGCAAGCAGCCTGTTCCTCGCAGGCTGAGCTTTTCCAAGGCCTCTCCCTGAGGTGTGTCTGTGTCTGGTGTCTGTCCCAGGCCAAGCGTCTGTACGAGCAGCGCTGCCGCGACAAGGACGAGGCGGAGCAGGCTGTGCACCGCAACGCCAACCTGGTCACACAGAAGCAGCAGGAGAAGGTATGGCAAACGGGGGGCTGCTGCAACCATGGAGCCTGGGGGTTTTGAACTTTCTGTGCTTTCTGGCGCTGACCCCCAGGAGAGCACTGCTTTTGAGTTGAGGTCTTGGAGAACACTTCCAGATTTGAGTGGTGGAGTTGGAATCACTGGTGTGTAGTTTGAATGGAAGTGTGTAATATCACATGGGGAAGGGTTTGGAATTTGGGGTTTTAGAATATAGTAATAGGTATGGGACAAGATGGAGGTTCTAGGGCATTGGCTCATCTTCCTTCTCGTTCCTTCTTCTTCTTGGTTTCAGGTAGTAGTTTTTGGGTTGGATAGAAAATACTGCAGGTGAAGGTGTTTGGTCATTGGGTCAAAAGTATAAATAATATAGATGTTAGCTTTTAATTGGATAGTTAGGCCTTAAAATACCTTGTAACAAGTGAGATAAAACTCATTTTGTCATTTTTAGCTTGCTAGCTAGAAGTGCTGTAGCACTCGCCATGCTTTAGATAAGAATTAATAAACAACTGAGTCTGAACATGAAAATCCTGACTCTGACTGAAGGCAAAGGAAAAAAGAAGTCAGCCACTAATAGGTGGCCACAGGGGGGAAAGGGATGTCTTTTCTTGCAGCTCTCATGCCCTGTAGCTCTTCTCCCAGCTCTAGGTTTTGTGGTGAGATGGGATGGCTGGTGATGCTCCCCAGTGGGGCTGCCGTGCCATTGGGATGCACCCAGCCTCTTCTCCACCTTCCTTGTCTCTCCCATTTTTCGCAGCTGTTCCTGAAGCTGGCTCAGACGAAATCAGCACTGGAGGACACTGGTGAGTGTGGAAATGCCATGTTGGGAGGGTAAAGGGAGTGTTTCCAGGATTAGGGTGTTGTGTAGCCTCACGGGTGAGCTCCAGCTCTTGGGTCAGGCATGATTCCTTGGAATCACACACCCAAGACAGTGGCAGTGGGCAACTTCCCTGGAAAAGCCTGCATGGCCCCACCAAAGCCATGTCCTTCTGCTTTATCCAACCTTTTCAGTCTTTCTCCCAGGCCTAGAATTACCTTCTAGTGAAAGCATTTTTAAAATGAATGCTAATCATGGAATCACAGAATCATAACATGATTTGGGTTGGAATGGACCTTAAAGGTCATCTCCTTCCAACACCACTGCCATGGGCAGAGACACCTTCAGCCAAAATATGATTTGTCTTGCAGACAGGAGTTACCAGCAGAGTGTGACCACAATGGAGAAGATCCGGGAAGAGTGGCAGAATGAGCATATCAAAGCTTGTGAGGTAAATGCCTCTAAACACCTCCACATGGCAGCATGGTCTTCTGGGTTTGCAATCTTGCAGGGCTCAGGGACAGTGCAGGTTTTGCTGTCTGTGCATCCCCCGGGCAGTGAGTGTATTGCAGCCAACCCTGTGTGTGTGTCTCAAGCATGGCTTCTGGATTCAAGGTCCCACTACTTCAAGGTTTATGCTCTTGCTTTATTATTTTTATTTTCCCACCACCTTCTAAAATTGACAGAGTCAAGGTAGTGACATTTTTGCCCACTACCTGCTTGCATTGTGGCGTGGCTGTCATCTTGAACAGCTGCAAGCTATTAGCTCTGGATACTCAGTGACTCCAGGCCAGTATGTCCTGGAACACCTGGAAGACTGTCTGAAACTGTGGAGGACTTTACATGACTTTTCAGCAGTGGCTGGAGGTGCTGGTGAAGCCATCTCCACATGCACGCTGTGCCAAGGGCTCTTCACTTGTGTCTCACAGACGGTGCAGCAGTGTGGGAACCCCTCTGAGCTGGGTGTATCAGCCTGAAGCAGACTGCCTCATACAGAAGTGGTCCAGCAGGGATTTCCAGTACATGCTGGGGAATTCCAGGCTGGTAGCAAGAGGGCTGAGCAGCTGCCCTGCTGCTGGTCTGTGATTTGTGACCAGGGGATGGACAGGGACTGCAAAGACAGATTTTATCCCAGATCTTGCAACCAGCTTTCCCATTCCCAGCTGTGCCGATCCCTTCCAAGTTACCTCTCTTCAGGCTGGTATTCTGCTTTTGAACTGGAATTTGCTGTCTGTTTTGTATGGTGTGCATGGGTGTTTCTCTGCTGGTGTGCTTTTGGTGTCTTCTCTGGAAGCCTCTAGGATGGGGACACATTTTAGTGGTGGCTTGGCAGTGCTGGGTTAAGGGTTGGACTCAATGTTCCTAGACAGCTTTTCCAACCCTAATGATTCTGTGGTGAGGAGTGGGAAGCAGCAATTTCACTTTTGCAGATGGATGGTGTGGAAATTTTCCTCTCCATGTGCTGCAAAGGTCGTAAGTAGTAACAAGTGTGAATGTTCATGAAAATGTGTAAAAACATGTGAAATTGAGGTGTACCAGACAGTGGATTTCAAAAGGGTTTAAACTTGCTGGGAAAAGGGCTGGGCAGGAAAGAGCAGGAAGACCACCTCAGTTTTCATACATCCCCAGTGCTTTTTTTTAATTGCTCCATATCTGGAACACAGAAGTGTTAAAAAACACATACATGTGACACTTGAGGAAATGTGTTAGTGGTGGCCTTGGCGGTGCAGGAGTGATGGTGAGATCTGATGATCTTAGAGGTTTTTTCCAACCTAAATGATTCTGTGATTTAAGGTACCTGTGTAAGTGAAGTGGGCTGGGACCACAGGAGTACAGGGTACCTTGGGAACCTCACTGCCTTTAGGAAGCTGGCTTGGTCTCCCCAGAGCTGGAAACGTGCTGGATGGTCCCCTCCACATTAGTCTTGCAGATTTTCCAAGCTCAGTACTCACCTTTGAATTACCTGGTTGCATAGAGGGATTATTTATCCTCTGGACAAGCCGGAGGACTCAGAAGACTGCAGAAGACCAACACCAACTGCTCTTGGCAGTCAGCTTTGTTGTCGCACGTGGGGGTGAGAAGCAATCAGGACAAAAGAGATTTTCGCCTGGTTTTAAAGATGTTATGGATGGTTTTGTCTGTGTTGTTTCAGTTCTTTGAGACGCAGGAGTGCGAGAGGATCAGCTATTTCCGTAATGCTCTCTGGCTCCATGTCAACCAGCTCTCCCTGGGTTGTGTCCAGAATGATGAGGTACCTCAGCTGAAAGTCTTCATTTTTCTGCATAAAAAGCAAAGCCCAATTTGTTTTCCTGGGCACTAAGCTGTGTTACATTTGAGTAGGGCTGTGGCTCTTGATTGACTGCAGACATGAGTGGGCAGGCAGAAGGACTGGCCAAAACTCTTGCAAATGCGGTTTCCTCTGGGATTCCCATGTTTTTTGAGGGTGGTGAGGCCCTGGCACAGGTTGCCCAGAGAAACTGTGGTTGCCTCATCCCTGGAAATGTCCAAGGCCAGGTTGTACAGGGCTAGGAGCAAGTGGAGGGTGTCCCTGCACATGGCAGGAGGTGGATTGGGATGGGCTTTAAAGTTCCTTCCCAACCCAAACTATTCCAGGATTGTGATTCCCCTGACACTGAAGCTTATGTGAATACTGGGCTTTCACCCTATGTGGCGTAAGCAATTGGGAAAAAGCCTTGTTTGCAAATGCACTTTATTTCCCTTTTGCAGAAATATGAGGAAATCCGCAAGAGTTTAGAAATGTGCAGCATTGAGAAGGATGTTGATTTTTTCGTAAATTTACGCAAAACTGGAAGTTTGGCCCCAGGTAAGATCTTAGTAGAATCTCAGAAGGTAGTGCTGACTGCTCTGTGCTCCTCATGCAGCTGGCTACTCTGGTCAGCATAATTTTGTGTGCAGAAAACACTAAATTTTGCATTTAATTTGTTGCCATGCAGCACAAGTTTCTGCCACTTTTGGCAGCCCCTGGAGATCACAGTCCCATGTTTTAGTTTCCTGATCAGGCATTTTCTCAGAGAGGGGAAAGACTTAGCAGCTGAATGTTGGTTCAGCAAGTACTTTATGTCTGTAAGAGGCTCGTACTTTACCTACTGTCAACTTTTCCTAGCTCCTGTTGTTTATGAAAACTACTATAATGCCCAGAGAAATGTGACTCCTGCTAGAAGTCCAGCTCCTCCTGTACCTATATCAAGGTAAGGTGTGTAACGTGCACAACTGCAATTGTTATTGCAAATGATGCTTGTTCCCTCAAAACAGACATGTTGTGCTCATTTCAGTCTGTCAGAAGCTTGACTTAAGGGTATTAGAGGAAAATATTTCCTTGCATGACTCTTGGTGTGAGAAAAGTTAAAAGCATTTGTGGGTGGAGGGAGGAGCTGCAGAGCTGGGTTCATTCTCGTGGGACAGAAGCTAGGCAGGAAGGACACAGTGAAGGGTTTTTCTGTCACGGAAAGATGATGACTGGGGCCCAGACTCATGCTAAGGATGAATGATTGCCACTTTGGCTGCCCCACCGAGAGAGGAGTCATCTCCAGTTGTGGCTTCCTGATGTCTCACTCTGGGCAGAGGCATGTACAAAGACATGCCCTGAGGCTCACTTGTGAATTTTTGTCTGAGTCAGTGCTTTCTGGTTATTCCTTCCTCTCTTCCACTGTGTCAGGTTCAACTCCCATGTTTGCCAAGTGGGTGGGGGTGCTGAGCCCACCATGACCTGCCTTGTCAGGCCTCCATAAAGCCCAGGCTGGCCAACCCTCTTGCCCTCCCACCAGCTCTGGGGGGGCAGCTGGGGATGCAGAGCCAGGGTAAAGGGATTCTCTTAACCAGGCAGATCCTCAGCTCTGTGTTTCCTTCTGTGCAGGAGGGGACCCCTGCCCACCCCGACCAGTGCACCAGGTGAGTTACTGCTTCACTGGGCTTTCTGGCCACACAGTGAATTTTCACTTCTGCCCTTGCCCAAAGTCCCTTGCCAGCTCCCCTGGACCCCCTTTAGGCACTTGAAGGAACTCTAAGGTCTCCTTGGAGCTTTCTCCAAGTGAACACCCCCATCTCACCCAACCTGGCTTGAGCCTCACTCTTGCATCCCATCCCTTTAACGTGAATGGTGTGCGTCTGCTCTCTTTAAAGTCACACAGTGAGCACTTCTCACGGGAAACCTGAGGGGAATTTTTGTGCTCTTTGTTTCAGGGGAACCTGATTATGCCACAGTTGATGGCTACAGCTTGGTACATTTCTAGCAGCCACAGTAAGTACCCACCCTGATGAACAAATGAGGCTTAAAATAAAGAGGGGGAGGAATGTTTTACCTGGGCAGATAGTAATATGACAAGGGGGGATGGTTCATACTAGAAGAGGCTAGATTTAGATCAGCTAGAAGGGAGAAATTGTTCCCTGTGAGGGTGGTGAGGCCCTGGCGCAGGCTGCCCAGAAAAGCTGGGACTGCCCCATCCCTGGAAGAGTTGCAGTCCAGATTGGACAGGGCTTGGAGCAGCCTGGGATAGTGGAAGGTGTCCCTGCCCAGGGCAGGGGGGATGGAATTAGATGGTCCTGATGGTCCATTCCAACCCAAACCATTCTGACATTCTGTAAGAAGAGATTTAATATAAGGTGAAGCGACTCAGAGGAGGGACAGTGGAGAAAGAAAGGCCGTTGGTTAAGGAATGACATTTTGAGGTGATGCTCCTGTCAGCCCTCCCATCTCTTGTCTAAGCTGTAGCTGTGGTTTAGACAGTGTTGATCCTGTTCTCTAGGTGTTCCAGAAGGCAGAAGACACTGTTGGTCTGACCAGCGTGGCAGAGACGGTGTTTTCAGTTATTCCCAGACACATAGAGCTGAAGTGCTTCTGCTTCTCAAGAGAATATTTGAGGACTCCAATAATTATTTGTACATTCAGAAAGCGCTTACTAAAAATCTATGCCTTTGATCAGCAAACTTCTTGGATGGATCTTCACACTCAGAGGAAGAAAAGGACCAGACTCAGGGGTGATCCATGTTGGAAGAAGTTTTTGATTTGAAGTTCTTCTAAAGTGTAGCCATCTAGAAGGTCTGGAGCCTCCCACTCTGTAGATAACTCAGAAGTTGTGTGTGATGAGAGGAGTGCTGCACGATGCTTTGGGCACACTGGCTTGTGCTCAGGATATGTGCATCCCTCCCAGATCTCAGGTTTTGCCTGTTCCTAAGGCTTTTTCCTGTTTCTAAGGTCTTGCATTAGTGGGGATTAAACTTGTAATTTAGGTAAAATTTTACTCCTATCTCTCAGAAATCTTACTTAGAGGGCCATCAGCAGTTGCACTGCGTATCTGGCTTAGCTGTAGCTGTGCTCCAAGCTTAAGTGCTGACACTGCAAGCTGGTTTGCATCAACCCAGGGAGGGGCTGTGTCACATCCAGCCTGCTGGGAGCTCCCAGGAAGGATCTGAAGGAATTTATGCAACTTTTCCAGCCACCTCTCCAATGAGGGTCTTGTGAGCTTTTAGGTTTATGAGGTTGTCCCTGGTAAGCTCTGGAGACCAGGGTGGATGGGCTTGGAGCAACCTGGTCCAGTGGAAGGTGTCCGTGCCCCTAGCAGTTGGAACTGATGCCTTTTTGGGACTACTTAAAAACAGAGGCCAGACAAAATTAAGGGCAATAAAAAGTGATTACATTTATTGAAGGATCTTCAGGTACATTTAGGGCAGATAAGCTTCCCAGGAGCTACACCCAAAAAATTGACAATGGGTCACAGGTTTTCATTTTTTTGTAAGTTTTGTCCATTTGCATATTGGAGGTTTATCTTCCAATTACAGTTTCAGGTAATGAAGTAATTTACCCCAAGTTTGATGCCCCCCAACTCACTTTTGTTTACATTTCTCAGGGCCTGAGACAGTGAGGTATCATTGATTCCCAGGCCTAGAGAGGAATTGCTGTATCTGACCAAAAAAGGAAAGCAGCAATTAACACTGGATATGGAGTTCAGAGTTATACACTAAAGATTGCAGGATTACAAATAAATGAAAAAGATAAAAACTAAAATCCTAAGGCATCAAAGGTAGCTGGTCTTTAAGGTCCCTCCCCACCCAAACCATCCTGGGATTCTCTGATTCTATGATTTAATTAACTTATGTGATTCTCTAAACTTTGGAACTTCTTCTGACTGTGCATCACTGGAAACAAACTTATCTACTGCTGGAGCCATGAAACTTGTTTTCTGACCACATCTCCTGAAAAGTTCCTGCCCTTGCTGTTCCCACATATATAGACATGATTATTGCTTTGATTCAGAAGCTTACGTGCCTCAGGGCTGCTGGTCTCTCTGATGTCCCTGTGTGCAGTGCTGCTTCACTGCTCCTCGCTGCCTTATGACACTGGACACAGGGACACAGCACATGGGGATAAACACACAATTTACCTGTCTAAACCTGGTGCCAGGTCACTAACCTGGGGCAACAGGATTTGCTGTTTTTACTGTTTTTTCAAGTTGAATCTGCATGGCTTCAGTATGTGCCTCAGCCCACCAGTCCTTGGGGTTTTTACTTTATTTGCTTGTGGGGGAAGATGTTACTGAGCTCTAACAGTGAGCTGTGCAGAGTGTACATGCCAAGGAATCAGCTATCCTATTTATTTCTGAAAGACCAAGGATACAAATACTCTTCTGAAGGAGCCTGCTGTAGTTTTAATTCTATAAATATATATATTTTAAAAAAATAAGTTTTGAGTCTCGTGTTCTGGATATGTGTTCTTTTTTGAAGTTGTCGTGTTCACTTTCTGTTGGAGATGGGTTTGGGATCCATGCAAAGCATCCTAATCTCTCCTGTGTGGAAACCTACAAGATCACATCCTTGCTCAGCCTTTATTTCAGTCCTTGCTCAATACCAGCACAGCAGTGGGAGAAAACACCCCGAAACAGAGCGGCTTGTGATTAGCCATGAACTGCAGACCATGCAGGGCTGATTGCCCTGGAAGAATGTCTGCTCTGCAAAAACTTGCATGGTTTATTTTCTGGGATTTTTCCACTGACTGAGCACAATAGCTGCTGTTGGACTTTTCTGGATGTAGAGGTCCCCAGTGAGGCTTGGCTTGCGCATTTACTAAAAGTACAGAAGTAATCCCAAAATTGGGCCGCTGGAGAAGGTTTCCCCCTACACACACGTGCAGTTTATCTTTCCTAAAATACAAATATACAGATACTACAAATTCCAGGTCACATTTGTAACATAAAGACTTCTCAAGCCTTAAGTACAAGGTCCCATGCACAGAACAGTGCCTGTTCAAGGCCATTAACAGGTCTGTGATGGGGGGGCTTATCCTCCTGGGCACTGGGAGAAGCAGCTCCCACTGGGATTTGTGCCCTGATGGCTCCCTGGGAATGGCTGGGTGCCAGGACAGGGATTTGAGGGACAGCAGCCCCTGGTCTGGGGCTGAGCCAGCATTCCTGCTGTGTCTCAGGCCCTGGGGCAGACAGAAGAGATCTCACACTCCTTATCCTTAAGCCTGTGGGGGCTTGGCCTCTCATCCCACATTCCCTGTGGCAGAATCTTGGGCTGGCCCTATGGACAGACTTTGAGTCACTATTGCAGTCTCTGGTTCACTACAGACTGTCTGTGAGTCCCTAGAACAGTCTGTCTGTCCCTGTGGATGATCTCTGTGTCCCTGTGCTGGACCTTGGTTATCCATGGAGAGTCTGCCAGTCCCTGTGGACAATCTGTGGGTTCCTATGGCTGGTTTCTGCAGACCCCACTCCCCTAGGGATGGTCTCTGGGATCCTCAGGGACACTTCGTGAGTCTCCATGGATTGTCTGTCTGTCCCTGTGCACTGTTTGTGTGTCCCTGTTCAGTGTCTGTGTGTCCCTGTTCAATGTCTGTGTGTCCCTGTTCAGTGTCTATGTGTCCCTATACAGTGTCTGTGTGTCCCTGTACACTGTCTGTGTGTCCCCATGCACTGTCTGTCTGTCTGAGTGCCCCCATCCAGTGTCTGTGTGTCCCCATGCACTGTCTGTCTGTCTCCATACAGTGTCTGTGTATCCCCATGCAATGTCTGTCTGTCCCCATGCAGTCTCTCTCTGTCCCCATGCAGTGTCTGTCTGTCTCTCTGTCCCCATATAGTGTCTGTGTGTCCCCATGCAGTGTCTGTCAGTCCTCGTGCAGTGTCTGTGTGTCCCCATCCAGTGTCTGTCTGTCTGTCCGTCCCCACCAACACTCACTGGGTCCCTCGGCCCCGCCCCCTCGCCCATCCTCTCGCCCCGCCCACACCCATATCGCGCCTTGCGATTGGTCTCTGCAGCGGGGGCGTGTCTCTCCACCCATCTCTCCCTGTGATTGGCCGTTTCTTTGGGGGCGTGCCCCTCCGCCCATCTCCTTCTCTGCGATTGGCCGTTGCTCTGGGGGCGTGCCTCCCCGCCCACCGCCCCCTGTGATTGGCCGGCGCGGCGGGGGCGTGTCCGTGCGCTGGTCCCTGCGCGGCCGGTGCCGCCTCAGCGCGGGGCAGCGCGGCCATGGCCGAGGCCGTG
>PYHW01009372.1:5108553-5142947 GCA_013186435.1 Turdus rufiventris | reverse complement strand
AGAAATGTTGCGCTCTTCCCCCTGGCTGGAGCAACTCCCAATGGGATGCAGTAATTTTATCAGTCCCACAGTGGGACTCAATGGCCATGAGCAGAAAAGGACTCGCTGGAGGAAGGATGGGCTGTGAAAAGATAAAGAACAATGCCCCACCTGGTTTCAATGGATGGCTCATTAGCAGAATATCTCCCGTGGAGATAAGGATCACTACCCCACCCTCAACAGATGGTGATAGAATAGGTACCTTTTATCACACTCTGTATTGTATAATCAGGTGAGGCTTATAATCATGAAATTACTGTACTTAAAGGTTGAACCTAGATTGAAATAAGTAGGATTTTTCAGTGCATTGGTAGCATGAAGGTGAGGAGGAATTAGGCCATGAATTGTAGCAACTGACAGAAGCTCTGAAATCTTGGTCAGTTCAGAATGAGGTTGGCTTGGAATCTGAAGTGCTTATGCACATCCTCACATTCCTAATTATGTTTATGTAGCAGAGGCGTGGGCCAGAGATGTCTGCTTTCCTAATGCTGGGATTTGCCAGAGTGGAGCTGTTCCTAACTGCCTGTTCAAATCCAACAGGTTGGGAGTCTGGCTGTTCATGTCTGAGATGCCTTATGGAACCTTGTCCAGCAACATGCTTTGGAGGCTCTTCTTTGTCATGCACTGTGCTGAGAACGAGCACCTGGAGCAGCTCTGCTCTACTCTGCAACCTGCTGACTATAAGCAAAGACTCAAAGGTAAAATTCCCCCCCTCACCCCCCTCCTCCCCCACCCACACAGAACCAATTCTAATCCATTCAGCTCCTGCTTCATCAGCTGTGGGTTTCACTCTTTACTGGTTGAGTTTTAAAATGCACCCTTGGGAGCATGACTGCTCCAATGGCCTCAGAAGTGTGTTGGGCAGTTAATGGTTTTCCAGCACGTATTTGTCCAAATTGTCATTTTAACAGCAATTGTTGTATTTACTGCCCTAGATTTCTCTGTGGCTGCCTCAGAGCTGCAAGAGTGAGGTGCAGGAGGTACTGTTGTCTATTCTTTTATGACTTCCCATCTTGACCTTCAACAGTACTTGGAGAGTGAAGTTTAAATCCTCAGGTTCAGACTTCTGTATCGCTTAGGGTCAGTGTGGCAATTTTTTGGTTGGGTTTGTTGATTTTTTGGGTTTTTTTTGCGACTGGTTGACTCTTGAGCTGCTGATAGTTTTATAAATAATGTATTTTTAGCGTCCTTCTTTTTTTCCCCACTAAACTTGCTAATTTTGGCTTTAGTAACTCATTGTGGGAGACTCCTTATCATCCCCAGCTATGTTTCCTTTATCTCAGGCCTTCTTTTCCTGCATTTCTTGTCCTAAGTGGCACGTTTTATTTTTATTTCCTCTTGACTTTTGTCCCATATTGATCTCCACAGTGAACGTGTTGTCTTCAGCTATAGCAGAGCTATTTAGAGGCCAGCTGGAATGCTAGTTTCCCTCTGTTGCTGCATTCATGGATATTTCGGGACTTGATTGACAGGGGGACAGGTAAACCGTTTACTGCTCCCTGCTTTGCAGCTTCTTTGCTGTCTTCAGGGAGAGCAAGTAGAGTTACCCCATTTGCCTGGTCTTTATGGAGAAGCAGGAGAAAATGGTGATTCTGAGAGGTTTACTGAGTGTCTTGGCTCTGTGCAAACTCAGCTAATATTTAAGGCCATTTACACAGAAAGGGAGAGAGATACCAAGATTGTAGTTGTGTGCACTTGATGAAGTGCTGATCTGATAAGCACTTGCCAGCCAAAACAGTAACTGTTACACTAGTTCAGTAGAATGTCTTTGGTTTTGCTAGAAAATTTTTACTGCGTCTATTTTGAGTTGTGGTAACAAACACAGATTTTCTTTTAAAAAAATATATGATTATCTTTTTCAGGCATTGTTTTGCTTCTAGCTAACTTCTGTTTCAAAGTCCCTGGTATGCTGATGTAGGATTTCTGTATCCTCTTCATTCTCCTCAGTGAGTTCTGTCAGCATAATGCTCTTTTTCACCAGCGTCTAGACAGGGAATATCAACAATTCTTTCAGTGAAACCCATCTAATCTTCTGAAATATTTTCTTTTAACCAGCACTTAACAAATTAATGCTTAATTTCCTGTAATTCATACCCTGGAAGATCATGGCATTAGTGTTGTCTTGGGAGAGAACCTGTTTTAGTGAGTTTTTCTCCCAAATTAAGCATGAAAAAAGGTTGCTGAATCTACAGGTGGAAGCAAGCCTTGGTAATTGGTGGGAGTTTTAAGCATCAAATCCATAGGGGTGGGAGTAATGCCTTTTTGGAACTACCTAAAAGTAGGGGCTAGAAAAAATTAAGGGAATAAAAAGTGTTTATATTTATTGAAGGGCCTTCAGGGACATTTTGGGGCAGACAAAGGCCCCCGGGGGGCCAAAAAATGACTGATGGGTCACAGGTTTTCATATTTTTGTAAGTTCGGTCCATTTGCATATTGGAGGTTAATCTTCCAATTACAGCTTCAGGTAATGAAGTCCTTTACCCCAGGTTTGCTTCCCCTCAGCTCACTTCTGTTTACATTTCTCAGGGCCTGAGACAGTAAGGTTGATTCCCATATTCCCTTGATTCCCAGGCCTAGAGAGGAATAGTTTTGTCTTGACCAAAATGGGAAAGCAGAAGCCACCACTCTATATAGAGTTTAGAGGTATACACTAAAGAATTTCAGGATTACAAATATGTGAAAAATATAAAAGCTGAAATCCTAAGGTATCAGGAGCATGTTCTAGTGAGTGGCTGTTCTAGTGAGTGGTATCCCTGCCCACAGCAGGGATTTGAAACTAGATAATATTTAATATACCTTTAATTCATGGATACTATGATTTTATTTGTGGTCACACTTTTCTTGCTACCAGTATCAGGATTTGAGAAGTCAGTGATTTTTAGGGTGCCCTGAACTTGAATTGTACTGTGATTTAGAGGAAAGGAATAGGGTCAAATAGCAAGTGGTGAAGATGCTGTTTCTCCTCTATGATATGACAGGATTTAGATGGAGTCTCTGCTTCCCTTATTCCTTGCCCCATCTTCAGTACCAGGCTGTGACTTGGTGTGGGTTTGAGGTCAGTGTGGAGCCCACAGCTGACCCCTTCTCCCTACTGTGGGTCACTCTACTGTGCCTCTAGATACAATAATGATGTGGTAATTTTTAATGTCCTTCTTCATCATCTTAAAAAAACCCCTAAAGTGCAAGAGGAAACACAATTGTCTGTAACTTCTGCCATAAGGATAAAAAAATTAGGAATTGGAAGTGACTGGATGAGGCACCCCCTGTTTGCCTGCTGTATCTATCAGCAGTGTAGTTTCTCTTATTGTTGGATGTGTTTCTTAAATTGCACAATCCTCTAGCGTGCTGTTCCATGAGCTGTTTTGCCTGTACAAGCCTGACTTCAGGCTGGAGTAGAGTTGCAAAATTCTTGAAAGCCCTTAAAATAGAATGTAACCTAAGTGCAAGTGTTTGATCACAAGCATGCTGAGGCACACATGTGTTCAGGTTAGCTGAGTGCAAAATGGGTGCTTTTTCTGTATATTCAGCTGATAAAATTACTGTAAATAGTGGTTGTGCTAGCATGTTGTGGTTCAGAGAAGGCAGATCACTCTCAAAACTTTTTACAGCTCAAATGCAGCTTTCAGTGCTTGTTTTGCTGCACAGACTATTTAAAAGTTATGTGGAAGAAATTAAAAATACATTTTAAAACCCTGTACAAGTTCCTTTCTATCCTTACCTTCCTGTTGTCCGACACCCTGAGGAATGGGATATTTATTTGCTTTTGGCAATATCTCTTTTGAGTTTAAAAGGAAATCTCCCTTGAATTTGAGTGAAAGCATCTCTTAGCCTTCCTGCTTGTGCAGGTTCAGTTCTCTGTTTTGAGAGATAGATTCCAAACAAGTGCATCCAGTATTTTTTCTTGTATTGTATTTGGGAAACTAAAACTGGCCTTTCTTTATAGCTCTGGGGCATAATCAAGATCTGGGGCTAGTTACTTGTAGAATTTTTATTTGTAGTTGGTATGGAATGATCTCCACAGATCACTTCTTTGGGATTTGAGTGAATAACTATATAATGCTGCTGGTGTGTGTCCTATTGCACTTTTATCATGTTTCTTTCACTTAACTTTTGTTTTGTTTTTTTTCTAGATCCAGAGCACCTTGCACAGTTTGAAAAGTATCTCCAATCAATGAACTGCTCAGAGGAAATCTGTCTACTCACCACATTTGCTCAGATGGCACAAACCAAACGGGCTGATGTTGATGAGGATTTTATCAAAATTGTTGTTTTGGAGATATATGAGGTGAGTAATATTACTGGTCCATTCAGGAAAAGAATGAAAATGCGCTTTCTGTTTGTAACAGTGGAAGGTGTGAAGTTTTCATGGCTTCTGTAGTTTGTTCTACCATGGAATTAAAAAACTTCTACTTTAAAAAAAAATACTGAATTAAAATGGTGTGAAGTACTTGTTTTTTTCTGGGAAAAAGAAAAGCTTTTCTGTAAGCAAAGCCAGAATGATACAAATAAACAAAAATACATTTATTTTGTTTTATTTTTCTCATGCAGGCTTAACTTGTAGCTCTGAAATTCCTTATGTGGTGTTTTTTCTGTTTTGGTGAGATTATTTTTAGTGTCTGTGTTTGTGTTGTTCCTGTGTTTAGTTTTTAGTCATTTTTTTTTGGCACTGTGACACAGAACTTTCCTGGTCTTTTAGGACAATCAGTTTCACTTTTCATGTGGGCATTTATCAACTTTGTCCATGATGACCAAGAGCAATTTAGTCTTGTATTTTCCAAAAGACATTTTATGTCCATGTTAGTGGAGGTCAGCCAGAAGCGGTAACTTCTCCCTGCTCATCTTCTCAGGTGTCCTATGTTAGTCTTTCCACAAGAGAGGCATTCTCCAAGGTTGGTCGAGAACTCCTGGGAGCCATTGCCAGCATCCACAGCCAGATTATTTCTGTACTGCTGGATAGGATTAGAGAGACCATTGAGAAAGTGGGGATGGTAAGTGCTGATATCTATAATTTAAATAATTTAAATCAGACACTCAGTTAAACCTAAAGACCATACCAGGTTGTGTGATAAGACATGGCTTAGTATGAATGGATGTCTTCAAGATCTCTCTGTGGGATGTTTTTGGTCATACCTCCCTTTCAAATAGCAGGGCACAGTGCTGATTATTGTTGTGTGCTGCGTACTGATTTGCACTTTTTGCTCTCTCTCCTCAAAGGTTTCTTTATATCTGTTTAAAGAACTGCCCCTGTACCTGTGGAAGCCTTCTTCATCTGAGATAGCCCTGATCCGTGACTGGTTGCTAAATTACAGTCTGACAACAGTGGAGAATAAATTGGCTTGCATTATCTTGGAAGGGCTGAACTGGGGATTTGGTGAGCATGTAAGTATTGTAAACAGGAGCCTTGAACCTCTTTGGTTTTTCAGAACAAAAGTTTAACTCAACCTGGGATTAGAACAGAGTTTCAAAACTGTTAATTGCATGCTTTTATATTATGGCTGTACACCTAATGGCACAAAATGGGAATTTCATTATAATTTTTCAGCACTCTGCCTGAGAATTTGCTTGTGCTGCTTTCTTATAGTGCTGCAGCTGAGTTTAAAAGAGATATATTTAAGGGATTTTTTCCTCTATGAATGAGGCAATAGTTGACAGGACAATTTTTTATGAGTCACATGGTTAAAATGCTTTTGACTGCAGAAATAGAGGAATCTTCTGAAAAATATGTAGGAGACTGGTGTGACTGTAGTTTGCATGCTGTTACCTAGGTATGTTTTTCACAGTGCAAGAAAAGTGATGATGAAATGCAACATTTCAAAACCCTGACCATCATTTAAATTACCGTGAATTACTCTGTAATATTGGGTTACTCTAGGAGCTCCATGACTTCAGGATATAATTGAGGGTGAATGCTGTTTCAGAAAAAGCAGAAATAGATGGAATAGAGGGAATAATGTTGCCTGTGTTCAGTGATTTAGTTTGGCATTGCATTCTGTGCATTTGGTCATCCTGAACTCTTCTCTTTGCCATGCTGATGTTCATGAATATTGACTTTTTCTCTGTTTCTTGTGGACATGTAAAGTGAATGTTAGGGAAAACCAACAATGCTTTCCTTTGCAATAGCAATGCTATGTCTGTACACTTTGATATGGGGAAAAATGGCTCTTTAATGTGGCAGTTGATAGAGGAATTGCTGTGTTTTCATACAAAAAGCATGGTGATGGGATTTGCTTTTGTTTTTAAAGGCGAGAGTTCAGGTGTCTGTATTATGTAATTTTAAAAGGCATCTATGGATTTTTGGATTAATTACCATATGTTCATAAAATGTACATGGAAAGTGAATATTGTGATGCCTTTGAAAAAATAATCTAGTTATTGGGCTTTGTATTGCCCAGTGTGAGGCTGGTACTTTTTCACATTGAGCTGAATTTTTTTTACTGGGCAAGGTTTTTGCCTAGATATTGCAGTAATTAATTTGAGCAGCAGGAGAAATATTAGGATTTATTTCTCTGTGGTGCAGCTGAATGTACAGTTGTAGAGACCTCTTAAATTACTCAAAGTTTTGTGTTCTGACACTGTTTTCAGCAGAATACTCTTCACCTGGATCCAGCTGTCCATTCAGAAGTTGCATTGATGGTCCTGGAAGCGTATCAGAAATATCTCTCCCAAAAACCTTATGCTGGACTGCTTTCTGAAAGCATAAAACAGGTATCCTTTCTCCTTACTTACAAGGTGTAGCTTATGGATGGCTATGAATGGGAAAAGCTCCTTGTTTTCATTTTCTTTTGTTTTCATTCTTTTTAAAGCTGTTCTTTGTCCAACTACAATTTCATAACATACCAACACTCAGTGTTGCCTGCACCCACAGAGCTTTGAAAATACCGTTAGGCTTCTGTTGAACATCTGTGTGAGAATCACAGAATCATAGAATGGTTTTGATAGAAGGGATCTGAAAGATCATCCAGGCAGGGATACCTTCCACTATCCCAGGTTGCTCCAAGCCTTGTTCAACCTGGCCTTGGACATTTCCAGAGATCCAGGGGCAGCCTCACATGCTCTGGGAAATCTGTGCCAGGGCCTCACCACCCTCACAGGAAACAATTTCTTCCTAATATCTGCTCTAAATCTACTCTATCTCAGTTTGAAGCCATTCTCTGTGTCCTGTCACTCCATGCTCTTTTAAACAGTCTCTCTCCATCTTTCTTGAAATAGACATTTAATTTTGACCCACTTGCAGGTTTGTGAACTGTCACAAACTGCTCCTCCTTTACTCATGCAGAGGTAGACAGTACATGCTAATACAAGATTATTTCTCATTACTGGTGATCTTAAGAGAGCTCACTGCAGCTCTTACCTTACTTGAAGAGTCAAGTGTTAATCAATCCCTTCTGGAGATTTTCGGCAGTGGGCAGTGTTATGTGACCTGAACGCACCAGAGACATGTATTAAGTTGATTTTACAGCACACTGGCCTCAGGAAGGGAAAGGTCCAAGTTACAGAATGCGACTAAAAGGATAGAAAGGTCAAGGTTAAAAAATCCGTTTTGGATATTTGTCGCACATGACATCCACACACACACTTGAACAGAATAACAGCTTTGGCAAAAGATTTGCAAAAATTTAATAAGGCATGTACACACCTTTACTCATGCCTGTAGTCTAACTACAGCAATCCTTCATGCATCTTTTAAAATCAGTTTCCATGCTAATGGCCTTGCCTTCTTCCTTGCTATGGACACACTCGGAGTTCATCAATTCCTGTTTCTTCTACTAGCTCAGTTTGGCTTACAGGCAATCTGTCAAGCCCCTCCATACTTCCCCCTTTTTGTATTTGAGCTACAAACACAGCTGCCAAGGATTTTTGCAGGGCCAAAGATCTCCAGTCTTCAACAAGGCTTTAAGCCACCCAGTGATGCCCCAGCTCTTGTAAAAACTATTCAGCCACCCCCTATCTTTCATCCACCCATAATTGATTGACTCTCTCTTTCAAGTTTGCAGTGCTTTTGTAGATTGATTCACTGTGAGCTGATAAATTCATGCAACACATGTCTTCAAAATCCTGGCATCCATGATTGTGGGCTAACAACAAAATATCAATAGCTGCTCTGTTTTGCAAAGTGGTGTATGTAATGCTATCTGCATCTAGTAATAGCCCACTTAAAGCCACAGTGTGTCATTGCTTTGTTTAGCTAATAAACAAAAAAGTTTATTCAGTGAGGATAGAGCATGAGCTGCTGCAGCTAGTCCAGATGCCAAAATGGATGCAGAAGCAATAGAAGTAGGTCCCCAAAAAGGCACGTTATCCTCACATTGAGAAGTAAATTCATGTCTGAGTGATCATTTACCTCTTATTTTTTGATGCATCATTGTAATGTTGGGCATCAATAGGGTCAATCACCCAAACCGCAGGGACCTCCTGTTATCCTGCTTGGAATAGCAACCCAAGCATGATCACCACAGATTAAAAACACACCTTTTGGTAGCTGCAAAGACACGTTATGTATGACTGAGGTGTAGTTACACCACAAACTTGCATTTCTGTATACATCCTGTGTGGCATTTACATTCTGAAGCAGCCCCCCTGTTGTCCTGTCTTTCCTCTTTTAACTAAACATTACACAAGCATCCATTTGCAATGATCCCAGCAGCTCTAGTTCCTGTGGCTCAATGGTAACCTGAGGCAAATGTGCATAGAAAATGTCCCAAAAATCTACATTGTGTACAGGATTCACTGATTTACAATTAAAAGCTTTTAAAGGACAAGGCCAGTTGTTAAGAGATACACCAACAAGACACATAGAGAGTGCATTTTTCAGGATTGTAGACTGATAAACACAGTGTGTCCTGATGTGTAGCCTCAGCCAGCATCACCCACATGTTCTGCTTTGGTTGTGGTGGAATCTTCCATCCTGTTCTTTCCTGTTACTCCAGGTAAGGCTTAACACAGTGAGCAGGAATCCAGTGTGGTCCATTTCCTCTAGAGACACAAGTATACCCCTCTCCCCAGGTCATTAAATCTACAGAACTACTTCATTGGCCACAAACCAAATCTCTCACTTGTACCTGAGCAGGCTTTTGCAGCTCTGATTTCAAAATTAAAGAGGAGAGATGGGAAAACAAAGGAGGTAAAGAAATTGTCTCTCTGTAGGATAAAAAGTTCAGCATATAAACTGTCCAGTCATGCCTAGGGGGCTTGTTCTTGCATTCCCCCTTTTTGTTTTTGAAGCTGGCATTTCAGTGTGCCACAAGCATGATCAAAAGCAGCTTGCCCAGTGGAAGAATGAAGAATACCTGTACTATGTACAATACCCCAAGCAGCGAAAAAAATGCTCTTTTCTGAGATATATAACCAGATCTATTATCAATCTTAATTCGCTGAGGTATTCCTAAAACAGCAAAAGCTCTTTGAAAGTGACAAGTAACATTGCAGCTTTTTTACTGGCATATGCAGTTACTCCAGTAGCCTGAGAGAAAATATCAATTGATACATGTACATGTCTTCCAGAATCAGCAACCTGAGTTGCAATGCTTGCAGCCCTGTAGGATTGGTCCCATAAAATACAGGAACATGTGAACCATGACAGTCAGGTCATGCAGCAACAATTGAACGAGCATTATTGTTACTGAGGCCAAATTGCAGTTATAATGCTTGAGATCCCTGATGGTAAAATTGATAAGATTGCTTGTTGCCTGTAATCAGGGACTGTTAAGGCAGTATTGGCAACAAGAGCATCAGCTACAGTACTTCCTTTTGTGAAAAATCCTGGTAAAGAAGTGTGACTGCAAATGTGCAGTACAAAATACAGTTCAGTGCCTTGTTGAATTATATTCCAGCAGCACATCAAATAAAGGTTGATGATCAATTTCAAATAATACAACCTTATCCAATTTTTGGGTTGAATTTGCTACATAAGCAGAGTCTGTCAAAATGTTTACAGCTTGAGGGAACAACTGAAGTGCAGTGGCTGTGGCTCACAATTCCACAATTTGAGGTGAATCTGTTTGAAATGTTATCATGTGTTGCCAGTTGCCATTGATTTTCCAAGTTACTGCAGCTTTCCCAGTTTTTTCAGAACCATCTGTAAAAACAGTAGGTTCAATAATAGAGCTTTTTATGCTTAACAGTTTTGGACCAACTGGTGCTTCCTGAAAAAGTTTTAACAAGGAGTGGCTTAGTAAGTAAGACACCTGGTCTCTAAAAGCAGCTGTAGCAGCATAATTGTTGGCAAGACACCACTCAAAATACCAATTCTGAACAGGTAAAACAATTCTCTTAGCATCTTGGCCTGTTAATTCAACACGTCATTTACCAGCCTTAATAATAATTTCAACAATTAATTAAAAAAGACCAGGAGTAGTTTTTATAGGTCTAAAAGGTAAAAACAACCATTCTAAAATATGTAAAGGATCCTCCCACTGATCACTCCATTGCACAAGAGTCAAGTTTCTCACACAAAGCTTTCTCAACCATCTCAAGAATAGAAAGGGCTTTTGGGATCATCTTACAGACATCAGTAGAATTTTCTGATCCCTTCAACATTTCTAAAAGTGGCTGTACTTGCAAATTAGTGAGTCCCTTATTAATTAGCCAATTAATTGAGCCCATTAATTTCTGCACATCAGTCAAGTTTTCAACCTTGTTTTGTAATTGTGTTTTTTGAGGTCTCACTTGTTTCTGGGATGTGATGAGACCTAAATATTTCCAAGGTTCAGCAATTAGATTTTTTTCTGGGGCTAAACTCAAGCCATAATTTTGTAAAGAAGTTATTGCAGAAGATTGCAAATCAGTCAGTTGCTCTTGTTTTTTAGCTGCTAACAAAATATCATCCATGTAGTGATAACAATAACAATGAGGATATTTTTGTCTCACCAGAGTTAAGGCTTGTGCTACAAACTACTGACAAATAGTAAGTGAGTTTTCCATGCCTTGGGGAATAAATTTCCACTGATACCTCTGTGTTGGCTCAGAATGGTTAATTGTTGGCACAATTTGTGAATGCAAATTTCTCCTTGTCTTGCTCTGCTAAAGGAATTGTAAAACACCAGTCTTTTAAGTCCATCACAACAATATTCCATTCCATAGAAATCATGTTAAGGGATGATAAACCAGGTTGTAAAGCTCCCGTTGTAGCCATTACAGAATTAATTTGTCTCAGGTCATGCAAAAGTCACCACTTGCCAGATTTGTTTTTTATAACAAACAGGAGTGTTCCATGGACTGTGTGAAGGTTCTATATGTCCTGTGGCTAATTGTTCCTGAATCAATGTTTGCAGGGTAATTAATTTTTCACTGGGATGGGGCCACACAAGTTTGGTGGTTCACCAGGTCAAAGCAAGAGTGGGTTGCTTAATGCCCTGCAACACAGTTAAAATTTTGTAGTAATTTTCACTCCCCATTGACTGAAGCAATCCTGACCCCACAGATTCAAAGGAACAGATGTAACCTACAGCTTTACAGTTGCTTTTTGCCCTCCAGGGTTTGTGATTAAAATGGTGTCAACTGGAATTCCACCCACTGTGGTTCCCCCTAGCCTGAACACCCCAGTGTCACTTGCGCAGGCCATTGTGGGGGTCATGAGTCTAAAGACACAATTGTCACATCAGCCCCAGTGTCCAGTTCAGTTGTATCTGTCAAGGTCTGGCATTCTCAGAAGTCAAGGTACACATCAGTGTAGGTCACTGGGTGGTCATTGTGCCCAAAAAACGTGAGGTGTCCCAGTAGGTCCAAAGCATGTTTGATTCTCTGTTTTGGGAACACAATTCAAAAAAGGAACAATTTAAGCAAGGTGAGTTCCTTTAGGTATAGTAACTGGTGGATAATTAGTTGAAATCATAGCACTGATTTGTCCCGTATTGTTGGAGCCCAGCAGGGTTGGGGTCTTTGGGGTTCTTGTGGCAAGATGGGAAGAGACACACACACCAATGTGATACAGGTCTAATCCACTTTATTGTTTTGTCTGTGTACATTTATAGAGCAGCTGTCACGTAGCATGCGGCCTTGTTCTCATTCTAATGGTACATTATTGATACTTACGCGAAAGCTCTGTACTTTCTCATGGCTGCCCTCTAATCTAACATCCTGCTTTGCTGTCATTCGGCACCTTGCCTAATTTTTTGCTTGTCATTCAGTACCTTGTCTAATTTCTTGCTTGTTACATCCATAGACTTTCTCATTTCTAATACATCCTTGTATTTTCTCATCTTCTGTTGCATCCTTGTACTTTCTCAGCTCTGTTTCCCAAGACTAAAGCCTTTCATTTTCCCAAGACTGAAGCCTTTCATATCCGTGCAGCACAGCTAAGGCCCCGGCACTTCCCCCTCTTTTTTCAAAAAGAGCATCAGCAGCTTTATGCATTTGGATGTGCAAGCATTGCAATATGCAGGGGGCAAATAACAGAATTATTATAAAACTCCCCAGTATGGTCATTCCTTGATGGAGAAATGTGGCTAACCATTTGTTTAGTCCTAATGACTGTAGCCAACCTTGAAAAGACCATCATGATTCTTGCAATTTGTGTAAGCCTTGCCTTAGCGTTGCGATTTTCGAGTGCATAGATTGAGAATGATCAGAGAGATTCATGCAGCATATACCCTCAAACTCTTCACAGCCATGACCATGAGCTAAAAGCAGATAATATGTTGAGGCTCCATTTTGCAAAATAGCATGATTAACACTAGCAACATCAGCTGTCATCTCCTGCAATATTTCTGAGGTTACATTTAGCTCAGTTTTGACCCAACAAGCAATCTGCTTCAGAGTATGCATTGCTCTAGCAGCTGTCCTTCCTGGGAGAAATGTTGAAGTCATGATCGTACATAACCTTGACCAGAATATAGGATCTCCCATCTCTATGCAATCTATTTAATGGATGCTTCGCTTAGCTCTTTTTCCTGATGTTATCTGCATTACCTGGGATGTATTTGGATGGAATAGAGCCAATTTACCTAGATAACATGGTCCTCCCATGGGATTGGCAGGAATTCCTGCCCATGCATGATTTCCACATATCAGAAACATACCCGGAGGGAGATATCAGGCTTTATTGCCTGTCATGTTACACTTTGAATAGACCAGGTTACTTATTTCCCTTTCCTGCAGATCAGCATCAGCTGTTGCCCATGTCTTTCGATTTGTTTTCAGCCAATTTGAGTATGGTTCTAATGTTACCCACACTCCTGGTGGCATTGGTAGTGTTCAGACAATCCCAAATATCCAATTTTTCTGCTGGAGTTGTTATATTGTCAAACAAATTCTTACCTCACGTTGCTAGACTCCCTTTCTTTGTGCATTCGTAAGGCCAAAGGTTGTTATTGTAACATTAACTTCTGTGAATTTCAGACAGCTTTGATTCCTAATCCATTCTCTAAACTCTCTCAGTTGCTGCACTGGTACCCCTATTAAGCAAGTCTTAAATGGTTCAGTAACTCCTCCAAGGCCTAAACACAGCGACAATTGATTGGTCTTATTGGCTATTGTTACTCATATGTTCCCTCTGGGAATGGCAAATTGTGTGCCTCCTTCTATTCCAAGCCTTCCTCCTGCTCCAATAGACTTTCTGAGCTGTCCAGCTATAACTAGGAACAAGATGCTGAATGGAAATGTCAACATTTTTACCGCACTCAACCGATAACACTTGTGTACTTGCATTATACTGCTATTTTCTTTAAGTCTTTTTCACGTTGGTAATGTACCAACCATCGACTACTTTCTATTTTACTCTCAATGCAGGGTAATGCATTAGGGTATGGTATCCCAGTGTATTCCTCTAAAGCTTGCCCAAAATCAACAGACAACTTTCTTTCACAAGAATTGCAAACTGGACTTCGGCCAGTTGTGCTGTATCCAAAAAAACATCCTGCGCCACCCACGTTCAAAACAAATCCATGGTTTACAATCAATAGAAATGCACTGCCATGGTTTGAAACCTTTCACACAATTCCCAGGTTACATTCACTATGATCACACTGTGGACACTTTGCTCTACGCAATTTGTAATGATACCCTCCAAAAAGAAAAGAACCTTGTTCCAATAAATCACAATCTGACTGTGTAGGCTCTTGTGGAAAAGAGAGCCCTAGGTCCTCAGTCTGCTTTTTGATTCTTCTTGCTAATAATACCCAACGATACACTTCTCGCTATCTTGCCTCCTCGTACAGTTCTCTCAGCAGCTGTTGACCATTTAAGATGTAGTAAAAAAAGTTGTCATTCATTGGGTGCTTCTTCTTGGATCACCATCGAGTTCTTAAGATGTGGTCTAACCTACTTGGCTGGAACCCAACGTGTTTGATCACCTGTGGAAACAGAAGCATACCCCCAACCCCATGTTATTAATTCTTGTGGCCCAATCCATAGATTTTTTTGGGGGTTGTACACATCCACAGGGGCTGGATGTGCAGTAAGATCATTTGGATTGATGACAAAATGATGGTTGATCGTTTATCCTCTTCTCTAGGATTCAGCCAGTTGAGCACATAACATGCCTTTGTGACGAGTTCATGGGGGGTACTTTCCCCCTCTTTTTTCAAAGCTTCCAAAAGTCTTTTCAGGTCTTGATGGGTGCGTTCAATGATGGCTTGACCAGTAGAGTTGTAGGGAACTCCAGTCACATGTTTGATATGCCAGTTGGCAAAAAATTGTTTGACTGTGTTGCTAACGTAAGCAGGTGCATCGTCTGTCTTGATCACATCAGGTTTGCCTAGAGCAGCAATGGTCTGAATCCAGTGAGTTCTAGATGCCTTAGCATTTGTCGTTGTGGTTGCCGTAGCCCATATAATTTTTGAGCAGGTGTTGACAGTGATGTGAAGAATTTGCAGCCATCCAAATGGTGGAAATTCTGTAGTATCAGTTTGCCACACCTGAAGAGGTTGCAAACCCCTTGGGTTGACTCCACCTTGTTGAACAGGTGGAACTTTTGCAGAGTCTGGACAGGCAACCACAATAGATCTTGCGTCTGCTCGTGTTATCCTGAACTGCCTTTTGAGTGCCTGAGCTGATTGGTGGAAAAAAGAGTGTGATTCTGCAGCACTTTGGAGAGCATTGGATTGTTGTTGCACAGGTGTGGAAACAGCTTGATCAATAATATTATTGCCTGTGGTTAAAAATCCTGGTAGAGTGGTGTGACTAAGAACATGTGTGCAAAAAATTAGTTCAGTGCGTTCTTCCAGGAGATTCCATAACTGTATAAATAAAGCTTGTAACTGTCGATTATTTATGTGGCCAATTAGAACTCGGGAAATTCTATTTACTATTCCCACCACATACAAAGAATCAACAACCAAATTTAATGGAACAGTTGCAAAGTCTCTGAGAGCCCACAGGACATAGTGAGTCCCCATTGACTCAGGACATCTCTGCCAATAATCCACAGTGGTGTATGCACGATGTATGGGGTAGTCCAGGCAACGTTTCCCTCTTCACCTTGGACTTTAATCCTCTGCTTGGATACTTTGGTAATTGTAGTGCCTCCAGTCCCCATAACTGAGGATGCTTGTATTGTTGGCCATTCAGGTGGCCAAAGGCTAGCAGGAATTGTAGCCTGTGTCAGTCATTCCAATTGCAGCCAATGTTTGTCCATTCTCGCTGATTAAAGTCACTCATCTTTGTGGTCTTTGCATAGTGATTTGTTCACAAAAAGCAACCTGTAAGGGTTCTGTTGATCCAAATCCTCCACTCTGCTCTTCTGTGCTGGTCTGGGGCACCTGGCTTTTAAAAGGTATTAGTTGAGCTATTTTTTATCCTGCAGGAATAGTTACAGGAGGAGCAAATACTTTTATTATTATAATAGCAGTTGGGCCTGTATAATCTGCATGAATGCTCCTAGGCAGCACAAATAGTCCTTACCGGGACGCTGATGATTTTCCTAATAATAAAGCTGACAGTCCATTTCCCAGAGGCCCTGTACAAGTAGAAGGCACAGCATATACTTTTTCATCAGAGATAGTTACTGTTGCTGCCATGGCCAAATCGAATCCTGCACTTCTGCTGGAGTCGACGGTGAGCTTGTAGAGACAGACAGAGTCCATGGATATTTGTTCCCCGCATCCAGAGGTGCACGGGCCACTAAGTTTCCCGACAACGGAGTTCCGTCTTTTCTGAACCGTGAACGACATTCAGCTGCATGATGTCCCCACTTACTGCATCGTACACATTCTCCAGGAAACTGAGTTGCACTTTGTGAAGTCTGAGGCAAGTGAGAAGTCTGAGGTGGGGCCCCTTTCTTTTATTCCTTTGGGGGCAGGTCTTTTTAATGTGCCCTCTTTGCCCGCAGGAATAACAAACTCCTTTTAACCCCTTGCTACTCTTTCCCTGTCCTTGAGCTTGTTTAAGAGCAACAGCCATAGCAGAGGCATGAATCTTTGCTTTTTCTTCTTCCCAGAGTAGCAGGGCACAAATTTCAACCATCTGAGAAAGGGAGTAACCGGACTGCAGTGGAGCTATCAACCGCCCGCATGTTTCATTTGTGTTCTGCAGTGCGAGCTCTTTAGTTAATGTATGTTTTTATTCTGATGTTACATCTGGTGCCAGAGCTATAGCCTCTCGCAGTCGATCTACAAATTTAATAAATGGTTCCTGCATGATATTTGTATATGGACGCAATGGTGTCTCTATTTGTGGAAGGGCAAGAAATGTTGCTAAAGCTGCATTTTGAGACTGCCATAGAATTCTGTTATGTAGAGCAACCTGCCTCTCTGTGTCATGATAAGCTCCTGTTCAAGAGTAGCAAATCTTAACGGGTCGCCCGCAGGTAATTGGAGATTTTTAGCATGGTTTCTTCTAATTTTGCTTGCCACTTATTTAACCGTAACATATAGGAAGTAGGTCCCAGGATAAATTCCATAATACTTTTTGTATCAGATGGTGTTAGCAAGGTGTATTTAAATATAGCAGTTACTTGATTCCTCACCAGCTTATTCTCAATCCCATACTGCATAACAGTCTTTTGTAACTTAGTGATTGTTTTCCAGTCTAAAGCCTCCCATCGATCTCCCTGTGCATCACGTACCACCGGTATTGCTGCTGATTCTAAAGTGAAATCTCCGGTCAATGTAGCCTTTTCTATAAACCTTTTCCAGCACTTGTGGTTATCATAAGAAGGGTCACGAGGTGGTAGTGTTTCCTCATTTTTCTTTTGCTCGGGTTTTTGTAATGCTTTAAAGAGTGAACTAATCATCCTGTCCCCGGCTTCTTTCTCAGAGTCCTGATTACCACCAAATAGGATCTTTTCCTCCTCAGAAATAGCTGCACTCGGGCCATACTTGGACTGCAGATAGTTCTCTGCTTCTGCGAAAGTCCATTCTCTTGCTCTCATTCTTTCTAGGACCCAAAGCCTACGATCTTGCAGAACTGCAGGGTCTGACCCCTTTCTTTCATTTAGCTCCTCTCTTTCATCTAGCTGAGTTGCGATATTGTTTAGACCACTTAAAATTGCATCATGAGCCTTTTTATAAGCCTTTTTAATATCGCTCTTTTTTGATCCAGCATCAAGACTTTTCATCTCTTCCAATAATTGTGTCATAAGCTTAGCATGTCCCTCCAAGTTACAGCCAGAATCGTCAGGGAGCAGGATACTTGCACGATCAGCTTCCATAGGGGAAGCGGTAGGAACTTCTGCAGGGGGAATGGTAGGCTGCAAAGGTTGGGGCAGACTCTCCTCCGTGTAGGGAGATAGTTCATCATCAAACATTCCCCACGCCTCCCTATCTGCCTTTGATATCGGAAGGGCCACTTTCTCGTTTTTTACTGCTGTGGGAGAGGGAATGGTCGATAAGGAGGAACTGTCATCCGACTCTTTTTGTTCTTTCTCCTCCTGGCCCCCTTGTTGGAATACAGTCTGCATTGCAGCTGTGACTTGTGCCTGCCCTTGTAAATCTTCAATTACTAAGTGTACATCTCTATAAGCTTGTACTAACTTTTTTGCTTCTGGAGACCCTTGCAGAATTTGCTCCCACAGTTCTTTCCCTATCTTTTCCCACGTGCCAACCCAATAAATCTGAGCTGTTTCTGCTAACAGTCCCTTCTGTTTGCACCACAATAATAACTTTGTAACTGTCGAGGGATCCAGCTGCTTATTAGTCTTTTCTGCAAGCCTCATGAGGCTTTCCAGTGCAGCGCGCTCCACTGTTGATGCGGCAACTCCCATCCAGTTCCCTGACTCACCAGTCAGTCGTGGCCACTGCGCCTCTCTCGAACACCCCGGTCGGTTGTCCTCACTGCACCGTCTGCAGGATGCCTCGCCCTCACTCGCTCTGGCTGGCCCGGTGTCACATCACGTCGGGGTCACCAGATGCCGGAACCCAGCAGGGTTGGGGTCTTTGGGGTTCTTGTGGCGAGATGGGAAGAGACACACACACCAATGTGATGCAGGTCTAATCCACTTTATTGCTTTGTCTGTGTACATTTATAGAGCAGCTGTCACGTAGCACACAGGCTTGTTCTCATTCTAATGGTACATTATTGATACTTATTTATACTTATACAAAAGCTCTGTACTTTCTCATGGCTGTCCTCTAACCTAACATCCTGCTTTGCTGTCATTCGGCACCTTGCCTAATTTCTTGCTTGTTACATCCATGGACTTTCTCATTTCTAATACATCCTTGTATTTTCTCATCTTCTGTTACATCCTTGTACTTTCTCAGCTCTGTTTTCTCAAAGACTAAAGCCTTTCATTTTTCTCAAGACTGAAGCCTTTCATATTCGTGCAGCACAGCTAAGGCCCCAGCACCGTATAGTTAGGACAATTACCCCAATATGTACATTAATTCCCAATAAGGTGGCACTAGATCTTCCAGTCAAAAGAGCACTTAAACCTTTGCCAGTAGGTCTCCATGCTTCCAAGGGTACTTTAACAACATCAGGAGTATTAACAGTTACTGTGTCTGTGGTGGGTGTATCAGTTCCTGCTGAACCAGTTGTTGCCCCTGAGTATTGTTCACAAATGGATAACTGCAGTGCTGGGATGGCCTGTGGTTGCTGAGGTATTTGTGTCCCTTTGTGTTCTTTTTCCCATTTCCCTGCAATAATTGTCTTTGCATGGTATTTTGATTTACACTGTTTTGCAAAGTGTCCAGTTTTACCACAGTGATTATAAGTAATTTTATTACCTGGATCCATTTTAGATTTCACTTTTTGTTCAACAGTTTTAGAGCACTGTGCTTTTAAATTGTCCTCAAGAGAAACATTTTCATGGAGGCCTCAGGACTGCTGCCAGTGCAGCCATTTTATGCTGGACTGTGCCAACTTTTGAACAAACTGTTACCATCTCTAGAACAGAAGGATCTCCTGGTAGAGCTTCAATAATTTTTTGGCAGTCCTCATTCGCATTGTCTCTAGCTAGCTCTTTACACAGAACTTGTCTTAAATTTTCATCATCTATTTGTTTTTCAATTGATGCAGCAATTTTTTCTACAAACTGCAAAAAAGGCTCTTTAATACCTTGTCTTACTGGGACATATCTTGGCTTTGGAGCTGCCATTTCCACTCTTTTAATTACAGCACTCATACCTGTTTGTTGAGCCTGTGTTAAAACCAGAGGATCCCGCTGTGCCTGTAAATGTGGATTAGCAAAAGGCCCATGGCTGAGCAAAGCATCAACTCCTACAACATAGTGAGCGTCTTGCTGAGTTAGTTGCATATTATTTAAAGCTGTTTGCTCAGCTAGTTGTCTCCAGGTGTTTTGAAATACTCCATGCTGTACTGGTTGAAACAGAATTGTAGCCAAATACATAATATCATAATGAGCCAACAGATCTGCATTAATAACACAAATTAATTGCATTAATTGCATTACTTCAGGAGAATTAATACCAAACTTGGTCACTTTCGCTTGGAGGTCCTGCACAACCTTCTATGCAAACACCTGATGGCTGTAATTTTGTCCTGAGTTAGGAACTGCTTTAAACACAGGAAAAGCCATTTTATCACCAGCAACATTCATATCAACACTCTGCATATTCAGTGTCTTTGGTGGACCTATTTTTTCCAATAAATCCCACTCTCCTACTTTAGTTGGTTTCCTTTAACATGTTCCCAGAATTGTAAAGGCTGTTGAGCAGTTACAGTGACTTGACAAGAAGGCAGAGTTCTTGAAACATCAAGCTTATCTCTGTTACCAGTTTTACAGCAAACCGATTTATGCATTAATTCAGACCTTTTAAATCTCTGTAATTTCCTCAGAATTATCAGTATCAGAAAGCAGTGGGGGATAAAGAGTTAATGCTTTCATTTGTTTGTACAGTTCAGAAGAAGCAAGCAGAGGAGCGGATGGCTCAATTTGTTACTTTTCTAAGGTCATCTTAGGCAGCTGCTGTGTTGGAGACTCAGGATTAGATTTAACACCCAGTGGCTCACCTTTTCTCCAGGTGTCAGAATCAGGTCTGACCTGGCAGCTGCACCCATCTACTCTTTAGTTTGACTGGCTCTGACCCCACTGCCCCCAGCCTGGCAGTTCATCACGTCAGGGTATCACCAGATGTCACTGTTGGGTGGGATGTGACATCCACACACACACTTGAACAGAATAGTAACAGCATCCTCTTTATTCTGTGTGTTCTCCGGTTTATACACTCTTAACAAAGTGTGATCTTAAGTCACTGGCCACATCACAATAGCTTATTATATTCATTGGTGCAAGGCAAATCAATATATTTGGCAAAAGTTTTGCAAAAATTTAATGTCACATATACACATTTACTTATGCATGTAGTCTAACTGCAAAAATCCTTCATGTGTCTTTTAAAATCAGTTTCTATGCTAATGGACTTGTCTTCTTCCTTGCTATGGGTACTCTCAGAATTTATCAAATGCTGTTTCTTCTACTAACTCAGTTTTGCTTGCAGGCCAGCTGTCAAGCCCCTCCATAGATATTCAGTCAAAGATACTTATAGTTACTTATTCAGAGGTTTTAGCATTGTGCTGGGCTTTGTCTTCCCAGTATTTTTCTGTACAGTATTTTCTCTTCCTCTGTCCTTTTTTTCCCCAGCCTTTTCTTCTCACACTCTGAATGTTCCTTGTTGTCTCTGCTCTGTTGTGACTGTGTTGTGCACAACTTAACCATAGTTTGTTACCTTGTGCCAGCCAGAGGAGTTCTCTTTTAAGCCAGTGTCAGCCCTAGCTGCCACTTATACTGTTGAATCTGTCCTGACTTGCATGAGCCTACAACTAAAATTTGAGAGAGAAAATAGTGCTTGGGTTCCTCTACTCCTACTCAGAGAGGATGAAATACCTGCATTGCCCTCCAGAAATTTACACTGCTCTGTGAGAACATTTACGGTTTTTTTCCTCCAGAGATTCACAATTCCTTGTGAACTAGACATGGTCTTTGTGACAGTACACACATACATTTGTGGCCCTGCTTTTCCACATACAGGCTTTTTTCTAAGGGGGGGCTGCCAGGTTTTAGGCTTTTTGTTGTCAGATAATATTTTTGCATAGATTTTTCTGTTTCCTTTCACTAGCAGTCTTAAATGTTTTAAACATTATTGAATGTTGTGTCNNNTTTTGGTATTAAAATTTAATTCAAGGTCAGCATCTAGCTAGTAAAAATTTAAGCAGACAGTGTAAGTTGATAGCCTTTATCTAAAGGGATGGGAGGGAAGGAGAGTGAGATAGAAATGGAGGCCACAGGAAGAGAGTGTTTAGATAAA
Organism: Turdus rufiventris; assembly: GCA_013186435.1. NCBI lineage: Eukaryota > Metazoa > Chordata > Aves > Passeriformes > Turdidae > Turdus > Turdus rufiventris. The sequence goes on along the minus strand of PYHW01009372.1, from coordinate 5,121,267 downwards.
CTACATGGTATGTCTAAAAAATGATTGCTGCTAGTCTAATCCTGGAAGGTTTGGGTTGGAAGGGACCCCAAATATCATCCAGTTCCTCTTCTGTGGGCCAAGAGCCACACGTACTGTGTCATGGCTATGCTTCCTCTCATTCCTGCTCCTGCTGCTCTGTTCCAGGTCTCTTACCTGGCCAGCATCGTTCGCTACGGGGAAACACCAGAGACTTCCTTCAATCAGTGGGCGTGGAGTTTGGTTTTGAGGCTGAAGCTGCACAGGAATGACCGTGGGGTGCAGCAGAGCGGGCTGGCTGTGCCCGTGTACGACAGCGCGCTGGACACAGCAGAGTCGGTGACGCTGCACCCCCTGCTCAAGGCTGTGAAGGCAAACATCCCTCTTGGCTGCTACCTGGCACTGGCAATGACCACCCTGGGCCACAGGTGAGGGCTTTTTTGGGGGTTTGCCTTGGGTCCCCCCAGGGACTGAGCAGCCTCCCAGTGCTGAGCTGTGGGTTGTTGACAGCTTTGTGCCTGTTTAAAGAGTAAAGGGTTTGTAATGGAGGGGATTGAGCAGCTTGTCACCTCTCTCAGGAGGAGGAGCTGGGCCTGGTTAGTCTGGAGAAGACTGAGAGGGGATCTCATTGATACAGACAAATATCTCAAAGGTGTGTCCAGAGAATGGTGCTGGACTCTTCAGTGGTGTCCAGCGAGCAGGTGATGGGCAATGGCCACAACTAAAACACAAGAAGTTTCACCTCACCATGGGGAAGAACTTCATTACATTGATGATTCAGGGCCCTGTAACAGCTGCCCAAGCGGGTTATGGATTCTCCCTGTCTGGAGACATTCCAAACCCACCTGGACTCATTCCTTTGTCTCCTGCTCTGGGTGAACCTGCCTTGGAGGGGTTCAGACTAATAATCTCAAACCCAGATTTCTGTGATTCTCTGACTGTAGTTTCACAGAATCCCAGAATTATTTAGGTTGGAAAAGACCTCAGAGGTAATCAAATCTAATCTGTGACCAATCCCCACCTTGTCACCCAACCCAGAGCACTGAGTGCCATGTCATTCCTTGGACACCTCCAGGACTGAGGAATCCACTGCCTCTCTGGACAGCCTGTTCCGGTGCTTAATAATCTTTTTTGTGAAGAAATTATTCTTGAATTCTTTCAAGCAACATGCTGTTTCCTTTATTTTGCTTGTAGTATTTTTTTCTTGCCTTTTTCGCCTGCACTTTAGGGTCCAGTCATCAGAAACAGTACTGGAACTGAGGGTTAACAGTGATTCCTCTGGACAGGAGTAACTTTGAACCACACTTACTGAAAGGGTTGTTCTAGAAGTAATTTCTTTTATCAGGGCAGCACTGCATTCAGAAAATAGTGAGGAGAAAAAACCCACTCACTCTGGGAATAGTTACTAAAGTGCATTGTAAGAGCAGTGAACCTCTCAGCCATGACTGTGTACCAACACAGTCTTTTCCAGTGCTTTTAGCTGGTTTGTAGGTAAGGCTTTTGGATGTATTCAAATATTCTTGTTTGAGGTACAGAGCCACAAAAATTTGGTCAGTTCTCCCCAGAACTGTTTTCCCTGAGCTTGTGATCCCTTTGGTTATGTGCTGTGCTATTCAAAATTTTCACTAATTTGTTTTCTATGTATAATACTATATTACTCTTTTAAGGAAAAATAATCTGGGCTTTCTTCTCCTTCCCCAAGGAAGCCATTGCTTCATGATAAGATTGTGCCATAAATACTTTAAAGCACTGGAGTAGTTTGAGACTGGTATTTTGGGTTTAGAGTGGAAATTTTTCCATCACTTTGAGCATGAAAAAATAACCAAAGACCATCTTTAGTCTGTTCCCCTGCACCTTCTCTGTTTGGCCTTTGGCATTTCTTTTTCCTGAAGAGGGAGGCGAGTTGTCCAACTTAGGCAAGAATAGTGAGCTTTAAAGTGATAGAAACTTGATGAAGACTTGCATCTCCAGTGATTTTTGGAAAGTGGGACACTGATCCTCAGAAAGGAATTTGTAAAGGAAGCAGATACTTAGTAAATATTTGAGAAAGAAATACTTAGCAAATCTGTCAGCAGTTGAATGACTCCTACAGAGTCATTCAGAAAAAAGAAAAAATTTAGCTATTTAGATTTTAACAAAGATAAAGTGTAAAGTTATGAATGTATTTACATCTCAGTTAAAGAGAATTAAATCAACACCTTGTCTCCCTTTCTGCTGATAGTATGTATTTTTCTTGTATTTTCTTCTGCTGAATGTATTTTTCTTGATTTTTGTTTTGTTTTGTTTTCTGACAGCATCGAGAAATTCTGTGCTGAAGGGATCCCTCTTTTGGGTGTACTAGTCCAGTCTAGACATCTGAGAACAGTAGTCCATGTGCTGGATAAAATTTTACCCTTGTTTTACTCTTGCCAGTATTACCTCCTGAAGAATGAACAGTAAGCATTATGTGTTCATAATATGTTAATTTTTAAGATTTTATACATTTGTCTATTTCATTTATTCGTAGTTGCAGTGAAAGTTAATAACAATTTTTGGTTTATACACCTGACATTGTCCAGAACAAATCCTGAGTAAGATTTGGGTGCTGATGTTGATCAAGAACTGTATTTAGTCCCAGTGAGCTGCCTTGAATTATAGGCTGGTGTGAAATGTTCACACTGTGCCCAGTGTATGGCTGAACTGGAGCAATTAAGTCTGCATTGTAGTTGTGAATCAAAGCCTTTCCATATGTGTCTCACTGTTGCTCTTGAACTGGTTTTAATTCTCTAAATGCAAGCATTCTATTTGATATACAGTAGGAGATATTTTAATTTAATTTGTTGACATTCCTAGGTTTTTATCTTATGTGGAACTGTTCCTTCATCTGGACAGTGGAGTCCCTCAAGGAGTGACCCAGCAGGTTACCCATAAAGTGACACAGCACTTGACAGGGGTGAACTATGGAGAAAATGTTAAGCTGCTCAGTAGTATGATACAGGTAAGAAGATTATTTAAAAAAGAAAAGGGGAGAGAGTGTTTAAAACCAAGCTTATTTGACTGAGTTAGTGTTAAAGGTTAGAAAGGATACTGAACCTGGCAGTTCACTCACAGAGCACCCTGCATCAGGCATTAGTAGTTGAGCTTTTTTTCCTGAAATGCTCCTGCTCAAACTTGCTTTAATCTGGTAATACATGTGACACTAACAACAATATTTGCCTTTCAGACTTCTTGGAAAATTCATTTCCCCATGCCAGGTCAAAACTGTTTAAAAAAGGAAATGTAATATGCAGCACTGCTTTCTTATTTGTGTTATTTGAGGAATGCAGCTGAGATATTAATGTTCGAAAGCTCTGCTTTTTACCATTAATTTAGGGCTCTAGAATGGAAAAATATTCTTGAGTTAGGGAACAGTAGTGTTTTTTTTTTTTAAGTGCTGAGAGGTCAAAATCCAAGGCCCTCCAACATTAGGGAGAGATAATGGAAACAGACTTAATCTGGGAAGGCCTTTTGCAGGATCAGCAGCCTGGACTTTGGAAATAGGTGGTGTTTTTGCCTGCAGGAGTCCTGTTTAAGGCTTCTGTGTCTGTTTTTGGTGATTGCACAAGGTGCTCTGCTCTCCAGGCTTCAGAATCTGCCTAAGTTTGGAGGCTGAAGATGACAAAGCTCTCCTTACTTGGGTATAGAGAGTGTTGTTGTAAATTATTTAGTTTAAGGATAGCCTCACATCTCAAGCAATTCAAACAGTTCTCTGATAAATTCTCAAGCTTTACTCAGAGCTGTGAGCTGTTGACCAGTTTTCCCCTTTAATTTGCCAGACTCACATTTTTCTAAGTGACCATCCAAATGGAGTGGGGCCAGCTGCAGTCCTGGAGTTCTGGGTGCAGTTGCTCACCAGCCAGCAGCTGTGGCATAGGGACCGGGCCACGCTCTGCCTGCTGGATGATTTGTGCAAAGCTGCTTTTCAGTACAGCCAAGAGGACTGTGTGCAGAAGCTGCTTTACCAGCAGCACAAGGTAAATAGCTGTGGTGTTTTGGTGAGGCTGTTGAGTAAATGGTCAGCTCATGTGTGGCACAGTTGGATTTTGATGTGAATGTATTTTCCTGAAGGGCAACAAGAATGACTGTGAAATCCTGGGATGGTTTGGGTTGGGAGGGACCTTTACAGCCCATCCAGTTCCACTCCTGCCATGAACAGGGACACCTTCCACTGTCCCAGGTTGTTCCAAGCCCTTTCCAAACTCTTCTTCAGCACTTCCAGGGATGAGGCAGCCACAGCTTGTCTGAACAGCCAGTCATGATGATGAGTGATGATGGGGTTATCTGATTTTTTTCTGAAAATTTCTTTTTGAGTGATCAAGATCAATGAAATGTCTGATGTTTTAACACTAGTGATAATAATTACTGCTAAAACCAGTTTGGAACATAGTTTTCATTTATGTGAGTTCTATTGTGGTTTGTCTTCTTTGCATTTCAAATATTTGGAGTATTTAGGACAAAAATGGAGATCTCTCCTGGAAAAAAACAGACACAGTCACTGCAACGGTGTGTTTTTACTGATACGGAAAGTCCACAGAGGCATTTCAGTGGTGCCTGGCTGAGCTGGGGCTGGAAAGTAGCAATAGGAGGTTGAAAGGAACCTGGATAAAGATTGAGTGATACGCCTCTAGCTTCTAAATCGCCTTGTTGTGAAAAAACCCCAAATGTTTCCTATTTCTGTGCAGAACGCTTTGGGCTATCACTGTGACAAGGGTATGCTGTCTTCACTGGTCAGCTGGATTGTGGCAGGCAACATCACACCATCCTTCGTGGAGGGCAATGCCAACTCCTCTCAGGTGAGTGCCACGATGGTGTTTAAATGATGGTGGGAAAAGCAGCATACTGGTCTAAGGCTCTGGGGTTTTTTTGGGTTTTTTTTTTTTTTTTTGGTAAGATTTCTCTCTCAGTCACTTTTTCTTCCTGTCCCAGAATTTTCTTGCAACGAAGTCCCAGTTTAGCCTAAGAGAATGCTGTGGGTTCATTTCATTAAAAGGAATATGGATATTTTGCACAGGGAGAGCTTATCTAATCAAGAATTCATATAATAGGACTTATTAGTTAAATTTTCTTCTAATCTAGTATTGTTTTTGATCTGTTTAACAAGACAAAATCTGTAAAACCTGACTTTTCTATTAGATCAGTCTTCATCTGATAAATCATTTGAATTTGAGTTACTTTGTCTCTGCTTAAGTGAGATCTTTTTCAAGCAGTACCAGAGCGAAATGTGTAATGCAGGTGGAAGAGAGGAGATCTTACTTTACTGAGTTTAAAAAGGTTGTTTCCCCTAGAGCTCTCTGGGTAATTCTGTCAGTTTTGGCTGCTTTTCTCCTTCCTTCCCAAGATTGTACAAAGAGGAAGTTTGAATTTAAGGATAAAGAGATTTTGTTGTTGAGATGTGATATTGCTTTTTGCAACTCTGCAATGAGAATTTGTCAAACACTTATTCTTCTCCAGAAATTGTCAAGCTTCCTGATCTGCCCCCTGCTGTTTTGTTACCAATATTTCTGTCATTTCTGTGTTGTCCAGGTCTGGTTTGCATGGATGGTGTTAAATATGGAGTCAATATTTGAAGAAGATTCACAGCTTCGCAGAGTTGTGGAGGGGGAACTGGTTATCAATGCTTTAACTCCTGATCAAGCTTTGAAGGTGAGAGAACTGCTCATCCCTTTTTATGAAGTAGAAAGAACTGCTGGAGAAAAGTGTTCCCTTGTATAATTTAGTTTTTCTGTTATGTACTACTTTCTTACCAGGATAAATGCATAAATAATGCTTTACCTGGCTGTGCAGGAAAAAAATATACTGTAGGGAAATTTTCTTATACATTTTGAGCATATCTGAGTTTCTTTACATTTAAAAGCTACCATAGAAATACCTGATTTTACTATATCAGTATTTACAGAAAACTAATTTGTGTTTTTGCATCATTTTCTGAGTCATATAAATGCCTTACAACCTTCAGTGGATTTATTCTACACTCCTGATATGAGGAGTGCTTATTTTTCAGGTGGGAAAATGTTCCTGTATTTCAAACAGATGATTTCTCATTGACCTGAATTGTGCAGAAGAGTGGCCTTTACTTTTCTCTGTTTTCTGAATATTTTTCCAAGGCTTTCAAAACTATTTAGGTCTCTCCTTTTACAAGGCATTTAATCAGAACACATTGCAGAATTTTCCAGCTTCTTGCCCAAATTCAGTTAGAAATTCTGGAGTGAAGCAAGTGGAAGCCAAAGCTGCTCATTCTCAAAGTGTACCTTTTGGCCCATCCTTCATCTCAGCTATTTCAGTGTATTTCAGTGAAGGAGGCTCTGTGAAAATAGGTTTGCTTGCCTGTGTCAAGTACTTGTCTTGCATCCTTGGAGCTGGTCTGGAGAACACTTGCTTTTTGGCTTGTTTTGTCTTGATTAAGCTGGAAAACAAAAGGAGTGTGTGGAAAAGGATGACAGAGGTCTGGTGTAGGGAGTGCCAGGGTCTGCTCCCAATCTTGGGAATCCAGAAAAGCCTCCCATTCCCTCGCTTCAGGCCCAGTCCAGGGGAATTGGAGTGGGACTGTTTAACAATTTAGTGGGTCTGTGTTGTTGCTAAAATGGGATGCTGCTACTCATGGGTCTCATAAGTTGCTTTTCTTTTCTGCTTTTGCTTCTGTGTTCTTTCTTGACATTAGTTATACTTTGCATTTCGAATTTTCACTAGTGCTGTATCAAATGTAATCTGGAAAAAGTTAAAAGTAGGATGCTGGAGATCTAAACTGGGGACATCTATTTCTGTGAGGAAGAACAGTAATTAACTGTAATTAACACCAGTGGCCCATATGTTGGCCTTGTGTCAGAGCATTCATGCTGGGGTTTTGTAAGCATCAGAGATGTAGGTCTGCTCTCCAACATAGCTGTGAGATGTGCAGCTCATCCTTCAAGGCCTGTAACAGATGTGTGACTGCTTCCAAAGTTTTTTCTGCTGTAATTACCAAGTGTTCATGCTGTGTTAATCTGCTCAGTTAACCTGTGTCAGCCTGTTACAGCACCACACTTGTCTGGAAATGTTGTTTCTGCAGAAAGCCCAGACCCAGCTGAAGCTGCCCATCGTCCCTTCCCTTCAGAGGCTCATGATTTACCGCTGGGCTCACCAGGCCCTTGCCACCCCTGCAGGTCACCCTCTCATGCCACTGATCTGGCAAAAATTCTTCCTCCTGTACCTTCACCGTCCAGGACCACAGTATGGGTGAGTCTGCCCTGCTCCAACAGATTAGCAAGCACTAATTAAGTGCACAGCAAGTGAGAGTCAGTGCATTGCACTAACTGCTCCCGAAAGCACTGGGTACCAGCAGCTTCTCTGGTGAGCCAATTTATCTGCAGAGATGCTGATTTAACATTTGCAAGAAGACTTAGATATGCTTTTTTGTTAATTTTTAGATTACCTGTAGATGGCTGTATTGGAAGACGCTTTTTTCAGAGTGCAGCTCATGTTAACTTGCTAAATGAGATGAAGCAGCGGCTGACAGAGGTGGCAGACTTCCACCACGCTGCCAGTAAAGCACTGAGAGTGGAGAATCCTGAGGGCAGTGACAAGTCACCAGAGAAGGCCAGCTGCTCACCTGATTACCTGACTTCACCTGAGCTGCATAAAGAACTCGTCAGGTAAAAAAAAGCCTGCCCAGTTCCGAGTTAATCAGTGCAACTGCCTGAGTAACTACTACTACAGCACAGTTGTAGCTGTGTGAGGAATGGAGGGTTGTGACCTTAGATGTACTGCAGGCACTTGCTGAAGGCATAAAATCATAGAAGCATTCAGGTTGAAAAAGCCTTCCAAGATCATCAAGTCCAGCACTTAACCCAGCACTGTCAAGGCCACCACTAACCTATGTCCCCAAGTACATAGCTGCGCTCAAATCCATTCCTCTGTTTGCATAACTTGTTTAGTTTGAGAGGGGGCTGGTTTTACTACTAAAAATAAAACATTGTTGATACGTTTGTCACTCCCTTTAGGGGAAAAGTTTTGCTTTTTAATGAATGGTAGCCCCATGCTGGCAAAATATTTGTTATTTAGGCATATCTGCTACTCGTATTTACAAATGTAAACGTATATATATGTATGTATAAATGTAAAAGGTTACTTGGTGTGCATATGTTTGCCACAGACCAGGGCCTGAATTTAAGTCTGAGTAAGATTACTGCATCAGGAAATTTACTGTGGACTTCAGCACACGGTTCAGTGCAATTTGCTTGGTTGGCAGCCAGAAGGTGAGCTCTGCCAAGTGTTTTCTATGCCACCTGAAAAATGGTAAATCTGCTTACCAAAACCTTGCCACAGGATTCCCTTTTTGACTTGGAGTAGGCTAAGGAGAGGGACACATTCACTGCTACTCAGCTGGTGAATGCTCACTTTTGGTAGGGGTGGTAGCTCCTAAGAGATATCTATACCTCATGTCCACTAAACCAGAGGAAGGTTGTGAATATTGCGAGGAAATAGTTGAAAGGATCATTTGAAATAATTCAAAAAGAGTCCCTTATTCGGGGATCCTAGACATGTGGACTCTGAGCTTCTGCTCAGTGCTCCCCTCAGCATTCAGTAGATACTGTACGAACAAACAGGGGAGATCATAAATCCATTTGGTTGTCTGTGAGAAATAATCCAGAGATGCTCACTGGGTGAACTAGATTAGTATTTTCAGTCTTTCCTTTCAAATAGGTTCCCCACTCCAACAGAAAGCCAGACTGCTCTATGCCCAAATAAATCTTATGCTCAGGAAGTTTAATGACCTGTCTAGTTCCCTAGACAGGAGGGAAATTATTGGTAGGAGTTATAGGGGCTGATGCTTGGAATTGGTCTACTTCCATTTTTTCACCAATGACACTGATGAAGGAAGCAGGAGTTTCTAGTGATGTGTGAAGATTTAATGGCATTCTAATGCTTCCTTGTCAGGAAGGCTTGGATGGTGTGGTTGTGAAAATGGTAGCAGTCAGTGGACTGATGTCAGCTGAAAAAAAAAGGTGTATTTATGTAAAAGTTTTAACAAAGGAGGAAATAAGAATGAACTAGCCATGAATGAGACTCTGGAAAGAAATTAGAAGATGTGGCTTAACTCAGGCATGACTTTTTTGGAACAGGCACTGCAGAGAGATTGTGGGGTGAGAAGCCAAAACTTGATCATGTGTACTATATTTATTCCTTTGGTCTTTTGAATGGGATTGTGGTGATACTTTCTGATATAAGAGACTATTCCAATCCTGGGTCTTATGCTAGTTTGCATAAATACTTTCCTTTTCAGAATTTGTCCTCTTACTCTTTTGTTGCTTCCCTTCATATTTTTCTAAGTACCTTCTTTCCACTGCTGGTTTTTAACTTGACAGTAAACGAATGAAAAAGTACCTGAAATGTCCTTTTTTAGCCGTGTCACCTTGTAGCATTATTTGTTGCCTTAATGCCAACCTTAGAACAATCAAATTCACAGTGATTCTTTTCTCTTTTTTTTTTTTTTCCTTTCTGTTTTTTTGCCCCTCAGGCTTTGTAATGTTTTAATTTTGTGGTTGGAAGAAGAAAGTTTCCAGAAAGGAGATACGTACATTCCCTCTTTACCAAAGCAGTATGATGCACATAGACTTGCTAAAGTCATGCAGAATCAACAGGTGGGTTGCTAATAGCACTGGCAGTCTGAAATGTAAAGTCCACTTGCCAAAATGAGTCTTTGAAATCAGTGAGAGAATTGTGTTACTGATACACATACAGCATGTATGATACCATCATAGCTCTAACCTTTTTCCTAGAATCCTGTACTATTCCAAACTGCCTTCCTTTATGTTTGGAAGAGGACTTATGTAGATTCCTTGCATATCTATAATTTCTTGCAACACAATCCTTTTTTTTTACTGCTCTGTAATTATTTTTATGTTCTAAGTTAGTGTCAGATTATTATTTAAGTTTTAAATAACAAAAGTCGGGATACCAAAAACCTGCTTGTGTTGGTAGTCCGTAAAATGTCAGCTTCAAATACAAATTAGTGAGTGTGTATTATTGTATTCTTCAAGCCTAAAAACTTAATATAAACAAAACCCTGCAAGAGGAGAGATTTTGGAAGGGCATTTCCTTATGCTTGCTTTGTTTTTACTCCTCCAGTGTCTATGACTGCTGGAAATGCAGCCTGCTTTAGCCTGACTGCAGTTAATCATGCCATGATATTTTAGACTATCTTGGTCTCTTGTATTCCCTTCTTAAGAGCAGATTTTTAATAATCTGCCTTTTCCTTTATCTCTTATGTGTTAGAAATTATACCATGTGTTTGGCTTCATCTCTAAGTGTCACAAATGCTTTTCAGTAGATATGTGTGTATGATATACGTAATAAAAATAGTTCAGTGTTTTTCTTCAGTTCAGATTTTTTTCCCTGAATAATAAATCTCCTATGACTTAAAACTGCAGGTTATATTTTTTATGTACTTACTTTAATTCCCCAGCTACTGGGATGGGTGGACAGCACATGGTGCTGACCAAAAAGGGATGATAATTTAATTCTTTTGTGCTCCAGGATCTGTGGATGGAGTATGTCAATGTGGAACTCATACACCACGAGTTTCAGGAAGCATTGAACCATTGGCTGCAGGTTCAGCTTGAATCACATGCAACCTGTCCTTCTGCAGGGGAAACAGATTTCACCAACCCTTTGTCAGGTAAGAGGTAAAAATACCATTAAAGAAACTGCACCTTAAAGAGTTACTGGGATGTCAAAGCCCTTGTTTCCTTAGGAGCTGGATGATGCCTGTCAGTAAAGATGTTCATATGGTTTGTTTTCTGTCAGTACAATATTTTCCATGAAGTTGTCATGGTTTTCTCATAAAATTTTCGTGTGAGAGGCTAACATTCAGGCTTTTTAGCTTCAAGTTTGCTGTGTCACAGAGCACAGCTAGGGTTTCATGAGCAAGCTCCCCAAAAGTTCCTCTGCACAGAGTGTGCTCCAGGCATTTTCCCAATATTTAGAGAGAGACAGGTACAAGCAAAGGTAAAACCAACTGCATCTGAAAACATACTGTCTCTGGGATTTAATTTAGTTTAGTTTAGTTTACTTTGTTCAATTTCATTTTGTGTTGTATTTCCCTGTGTGTTTCCCCAGAATTTTGGCATTGAGAAAGGGTTGTTCTAGCATAGAAGGGGTGATGGTCATAGCTGGTACATTAAAGGTGTGGTAAGGAGATTGGATTTAGGGCTGATCCAAAGAAGAGGAAGAAGTGAGGGAAGCTGGAGTAGAGTCATAGGTGAATTTACACTGTTTGGACAAAGAAACTGAATGGAAGTCAGCAGGAGGAGAGGGCTGCTCTGAAAAGGAATTGACACTGACAAGGCTAGAGGTGAGGATGAGTTGTAGGGAAAGGAAGATGAATTTTGCTTAGAATTTTGTCTGGGTGCCTGTGTCAGATAAGTAAAATAAATGACGTGACAGGAAGACTGGAAGATAGGACTGTTTGGGGAAAACAAGCAGTCTTTTGATCCTAACCTTTGTGTGATGGAAGAGCTGGTCATGAAAATTAGCTGTGTGAAATAAAGTTTGACAAAACTAAGATCAGTTGAGTGGTTTTTTTTGTTATTTTTTAAATGGAGAAACCTGAGAAATATTTGTCTACAGTTAAAAATGCTTCATGCAGAAAAATTAATGTTTTCATTCAATTTTTCCTAAACTTTTCTTATTGGCCAAGTTTGCTTCTGCTTTTTTAAAATTCTTTTGTAGCCAAAATGAGGATCCTGAATAATTTGAAGAAGCTTGATACTCCCAAGCCCCCTCTGCCTCTGCAGACAATGAGAGCTCCAGTGCCAGTGATTTCCTCTGCCACTCTCGTGAGCCAGAAAGATGCGATCCAGCTCATGCGCAAGGACCTGAACATCTTGCAGCAGCACGCCAAGTGAGTCATGTCTGTGCCCCTTGTGCCTCAGAAGTGTGTCCAGCAGTGCCTTAAAATAATCATGGAGTCACAGAATGGCCTGGGTTGGGAGGCACCTTAAAGCTCCTCCAATGCCACCCCCTGCCATGGGCAGGGAAACCTTCCACTGTCCCAGGCTGCTCCAAACCCTGTCCAGTCTGGCCTTGGACACTGCCAGGGATCTACAGCTTCTCTGGGCACTCTGTGCCAAGGCCTCCTCAGCCTCACAGGGAACAATTTCTTCCTAAAGATGCAGCCCCATATGTGGTGTTAGTGCAAGACTGTCAGTACTTGATTTCTGCTTCTTGCCCCCTTTTTCTTCTCTTCACATTTTTATTCTACTTCTTCAACTGATGTAAGAGTGCACAAGTCTTATCTTATGTCTGAGACTACATCAGATGGCATCTAACTTATTTTCTCATTTGGCATATTTCCTCCTTTTAGGCTAGGTTTGTTGAAAATGAGTTCTTTAACCTTTTCGCACTAAGGTAGTAGTTGCAATATGAAGCACCCAGGAGAGAAATCTGATTTCTGGTTCTACTAGCTTTGTGAATGAAAGAGACTTTCTGTTTTTAATGTTCCAACTCAGATAATCCAGCTGAATTGTTTTCAATAACAGCTGGTCAATCTATAGCTGTTCTTACGAAATGTAGTAATTTAATAGCAATAGTACTAACCAGAACAAAAACTACTAAGCCCATCAGAGGCTGTGTCTAAACAATTCTAGTATCAATTTTAGGTGGGTTCTCTTTTTTCTCTTTTTGGTTTATTTTTCACTTTTGACTGAATTGTCCAGCTTACTT
>PYHW01009372.1:5085060-5108503 GCA_013186435.1 Turdus rufiventris | reverse complement strand
TTTGTCTGGTGGAAAATTGCATTTCCTACTGAGATTATTCTGTTTAGCTTCCTTCCAGGGTGTCATGTCAAGCAATTCAAAAGAACTCACACATACTTGAGTAGTTTTGTTTGTTTTTATTAGCCTGGTTTTTTATTGCTTTGAAGTGCTATTACTTTGAAGTTTTAGCTCAATTTCATTTAATAACCTTTTCTGTTTTACAGGAAAGTGTCATGAGTCTTTATACAGCACAGTAAATTGAAGTCACTTCTCTTACAAATTCTTAGCATTGCCGTTTTCAGGAAATATTTTGGTAATTTTATTAATAAATGCCTTTCAGAACTGCAGCTCTCTGGGAGTCTCAGCATGTTGCTCTGAACAGTGAGATCCTGGACACAGTGCCTAAGCTGTATGTCAACAGGGAGGAGCAGATCACCCTCCATCTGGAGTGCCGGGGAACTTCAAATAAAGAGTGCCAGGGAGCAGCTCAGCTCACCATCCAGGTTAGAGGCATGGCATCACCTCTGTTTTGGAGCTTTTGAACCTAGACGATGTGTGTGAAATGGCTCAATTATTACAAAAGTGGTGGCATTTAACCAGATAAATCCACATGCATATTAGTGATCTGAAACACCTCATGTGTAATGCTCAAAAGGAGAAGCAGATCAAGAGCTGAAGAATAAGCCGTTGCATAATTTGTTATGCTCGTGGCATCCATTCTGAACTGCTTCCCAGTGTATGGATGTGGGAATTTACTCGCTCATAGGAGTAGAAACTTGAAAATGTTTATGGAAATACTCCCATGATGCTTAGTGAATTAATTTTTTTATTCCCTCTAAGTTTCAGTCCCTGTGGATTAAAAGCCTTAAGATAAAAGACATGAATTCTATTAGTGTGTGTGATAATTAATTAGGAACATGATCAAGGATGTGTACTTGGCATGATGTACTAAATCTGATCAAAGCTCTCAGGGGGAAAGCCATTCAAATTCAGAGTTCTCTGACTGGACTCTGTTTTGTTTTTAGAAATAGCTGCAACATGGAAGAGTTTTAGCAAAACCATGTTAGTTCTGAAATAAATATGTGTCTTTCTGTCATTTAGTTTGAAGGGAAGCACAAAAATGAAGCAGTGAGCCAGCAGCTTCATGCTTTGCATAAAGAAGTGAGACAGCTGCAGGCAGAAGCCATGAAGCCACCTTCCCTGGGTGTTGTGGAAGCAGCTGTACACGTGGAGAATTTCATAACGTAGGTTGCTCAGATGCTTCTCTGGGCAGTGGTGTTTGGGTTTCCATTTTGGTATGCATGAGTTAAAATGTGGAACCTGTTTGTGTGTTTTTCCTTGTGCTCATTAGCTTGGGCCATCAGAGCTGGAATCCTGAGACCTGTGTGTTTGTTACGCAGTAATTCTTATTACCAGAGGGTCACTCAGGTTCAGCAGGGCACACAGTATTGTGTTGTACTTCTGTTTATTCTTTTCTACTTTTTTTTTATTTTTCTGTGCATTATAATAGCCCTCCTAATGCTGTAAAAGGATACTGAGCAATGACAAGGATGCTGTGCTAAACTTTAGGAAGTTCAGGCAAACTTGTACCACAGCTGTCTCACCTGTAGGCTCAATTGCATGATTTGAATATGACTCTCTGTGGGTTTTCCTCTTTTTAGTGCAGAACATAAATCTTTAAAATAGTGCTACAATTTGAAATAGTTATTCAGTAGGTGAAACAAAATAGTGCAGTGGAAGCAGGCTAGATAATACCACTTTTCTGGGGGGGTTGTGAATAAAGTGGGATCATCCAAGGCCCTCTTGAAGACCTTTTATAGTTCATCCCAGAGGTCCACCTTTGCAACTTCATCCTCAGTCTTCCAAATTTCTCCTGGGATTCTCTTAGTGTAGCTGGTTTACTGTAGAATGTAATGATTGTAAAAGTAAAAGGATTTATGTACTACTTCTCTTGTTCATTCTTGCTCATTAATCTGAAAAAATCTGTGCATGAGCTAGTTCTTGGGATTTACATCCGTGGAATTACATCTTCTTCACCTGTTTTAATTTAGACTTAGTGAAGACAGGGATTTGATCTCAATGAAACATTTATTTGGCAATACACAAGACAAGTTTGATTCTGTTTTAATTCTTTTATTGTTGAGCCTGTGAAATAAAATGGGGTAGCTTTTCTTGCAATACAAAGTCAGTTGAGAATGCCATCAGAATATAAGGAGTACATGATGAAAGGGAGAAATAATCCATTGGAACTATGCTTTGGAAGTCTTTCAGTGTTCACTTTCTGACTCTGATTGAGAATTTCTAAGGTTTGGAAGTATCCATTTCGGGCAGCAAAGTTACATAAGCTAAACTGTGACTTTTCAGTCTGAATATGAGAAGACGGGATACTCAGTGAGTATCACAATACTCATCTCAAGACTATGTGTTACCAGGAAACCTTTTTTTATTGTCACAGGTTATTCTCTATATGTAAATTTAATTTTTCTTTTTAATAATATTTTTAGGGCCCTGATAAATATCTACAAGGTGCAGCCTATGCCTGCAATCAAGAAAGTTGGAATTGGTTTGTTTTTCACATTGGTAGAATATGTGTGTGATGAAACTCAACGTAATCCTCCCACAAGACAGTTCTTCACATCCTGCATTGAGATTCTGGGCCAAGTGAGTTTATTTCTTGAATATGAAAATATTTTCTTAATTTTTAAAATTTGATTTTTTGATGCTTATTCTTACTGCAGTTTCACTGCTTTTAGTGAGGGGAGGGGGTCCTTAACATATTCAGAAGCCTAAAAGTTAATTTCAATTCCAAAAGTTAATTTCTATCCTATTTTGTTTTTGACTAACTGTGTAGTGTGCATAGCCCTTAGGAGAGGTAAAACTTGCATTTAAACAAAATAAAAACGGTTGCTCTGAGGTGCCTCTGCTTAGTGTTAATAAATTATCATTGTGTTAGTTAAATGCTGGCGTTTTGGGCAGGTAAACTAAGGTTTGGATACTTTCAGTTCATTAAAGAGTTTCAGCACAGACTTTGCTTTTACCGGTCATTTTCTGGTTGATGCACATCTTGTCAATCTGTATTTAGATAGCTTTCTTTTACAGCCTTGCAATGTTCTCCATATATTGAGTTATATCAGAATTTTGCTGATAGAGAAGTGCTTTGCTGTATTTGTGCTCTGCTTTGGGTCCAGGTACTTTTATCTTGGATACAGCTTATTTCCATGTGCAGCTGTCCTTGAGCACCTCTAACAGCTGAAGTGCTGAGAAGTTCTTCACAGCTGTAGTTCTGTTAAATTTTTCCTATTGTCAAGCAGGACTGGTGAAATCAGGATTAATTTTCTAATGCTATTCCATCAGAAAAATATGGTATTTCTAGGTGTTTTTAGACAATGTATGTTACCACAAATGCTGGTCTAAAGCAAGCTAGGAAGGCGTGTTTGTTTTGTGATATATCTTGTGGAATAACAGCTTTTAGTTGATGTTAATCTTATAATCTCAGTCTTTTGTTTTGAGAAAAACTTCCCTTTTTATAAAAGGACCAAAAATCTGGGTGCTTCAACAACAAGCTTAAGAGGTGTACTTTACAGTTGACTGATATTTGACTGTTATTTTTTTCCACCATTCCCACTTTTCTCAGGTGTTCATCAGTGGGACCAAATCAGAGTGCAAGTGTCTGCTCCAGACGATCCTGCAGAACCGGAGGCTCTGTACTCTCCTTTCCCCTTACTTCACTCCTGTCGCCTCTCCCAGTGAATTTGTGACTTTATATGAAAAAGTCGTGGCCTTTCTGAGTGAGGATAACAGCGATGTTGTCTTCATGCTGCTGACAAAGGTGAAGTCTGCTCTGTGGGTGTTCTTTTCCTAAAGACCCTGCCCTTAAACTAAAGAGGAAAGAGATGCAAATCTGGTACTTAAAAATAGCATTGGCAGGTTCTGTAGAGCTGTGTCAGTCATACTGAATAGTAAGTGTTGCTTTTAAGTTCAAGAGAGGCTGGAGTCAAATGCAAATAGCATAAGTAGCCTTTTCCAGACCAGGTAGTATCAGTATGTGCTTCCCAGGGCTTACTGCTGAAGTTAAAACCATCTCTCAATGATTTCTTCTGCCTGGTATCTCTGCAAAGACATTCATCACAATAGCCAGTGAATGCTGGTTATCTAACAATCAAAACAAAATTTGGGATAGTGTCTGCATTTTCCAGCTCTGTTTGGCACCCATGTCCTTCCTGTCTTAAAACAGAGTAAGGTGGTTTGCACATCTGCTGTTACTCATACTGCCAGTGGAGAAATAAGGGTAACACTTGGCCTTTGATATTGCTCTGATCCTTCTCGTTAGTTACAGGGAAACAGCTGGGAACAGGAGGCAGCCTGTCCTGGGCAGGACTCTGAGCTGACCATGGTGGCAGTGGTCAGTATTATCCCTGCTGACCAAGGTCCAACCTGATGCTCAAGCATCTATGAAAGCTCTGCTCTGCCACCTGAAAATGTATGGGCTGTGTCTGGGTTTCCACACAAGTTTAATGCTTGTGTGGAAACTCAGACACGTCTTTAAGAATCTGAGCCCCTCTGCCCAGGGCTGTTTCATAGATCTAGAGACTTCTGAAGTATGCTACATGATGGCCTTTGAAAAATGAGGTTTGGAGTTAGGGCTAATGAGAGGCAAATTCATGAGGTTTTTCTTAAATACATAAAAACGTCATGATTTAATTTCACTGGTGACTTCTCCCTCCTCCTAAAGGTGGTGTGTCTGTTGAATCTCCTGCTTACAAATGCTCCCTGTGCTCTGTTGTAGTTTGACATCACACAGTGGTTGAGCGTGGCCAAGCCGCCTCTCTCGGAGCGCACCCAGCTCCTGGAGTCCATTCACTTGGCTCTCAATGCATGTGGCATGGAACCTGAAGAAGATATTTTGATGCCATTTAATATCTTTTGCAAGCATTGGACTAACCTCCTCCAGTATCAATTCCCTGACCACTACAGTGATTTCTTAAGGTTGTTTGTGCAAAGTGAGTATCTGAGGTGATGCATCCTAAGCCTTTGTGCAGAACCCTTCTGGCTTAAATATATGAACTTTGTGCAGTAAACTGCAGAGTGATTTACACTTCCCTAGGTTTCTACCTAGGGCATTTTTATCTGCCTTGCTGCATGATGTTTTTTTGCTTGGCAAATTGTAGCTCTTCTGTGGTCGAGGCACACACATCAGTGACAACAGGTTTTTCAGCCCATGTAACAGGGGAAGGATGGAGGAGAGTCTTCTGTTAATGGAAGCACCTATTAATGGTTATGCCATCGTCTGTAATGCAGAACCCTGGTTTTTGATTACCCTTCAATATCAGGCAGAGATCTGGAATTACGAAGATGCATAACTGATACTGAAATCTGCTGAAAATGTCCTGGTTGACATTTGATGCTGCCCATATTCTGATGTGCCCCTCAAATGAGAACAAAAGTACTTCTGTTTGTCAAACCATACCTGCTGAGGCAGCAGCTGTCTCTTAATGTGTATTTGCAGCCAGGAATGTACAAAGTGCCTGGGAAGCTGTCTAAGAAGAGAAACATGTAGATGCCAAAAGGAAATGTTGATTACATTTGCAAACTAGAGATAACCTCTCACCCTTAAACTTGGGGCTTTCAAACTCCCACGTTACCTAATTTTTCATGTAGCAGGGAGCTCTAATTTCAACCTTTTTTGACTTGTTTGGAGAAAGGGACTAACTTCTTTCTGGTTTTCACAAATGCATTCCCTTCTTTCTCCTAAGGTTCATCAGAGCAGCTTCTAAGCCCTGACTGTTGGAAGGCATCACTTCAAGCCTTGGGGTGTGATTCAGCAGTGACTGAGCAGGGCAGTTCCAAGAAAAGTGATTCTGCTGAAGGTCCTGTGGTGAGGGATGCTGCAAAGACTCTCCTCTCCACAGAGCAGGTTGGGTTGATACATGTTTTTCAGGTGAAACAGATGCCCTCCAGTGACAGATAACACTGCTGTGCAGCCTTTCTGCAGCTGATTGATAGTGTCCTTTTTACAGGTCAGAGAGACAATAGAATGGCTTTCTACATCCTTCTGCAAACTCAGACTGGCCTCTGTGGACTTCAGGACTTTTGGCCTGTTTTCAAAATGGACTCCTTATGTGCCTGTAGTGAACACATTCCTGGAATATCTCATTAAACGACTGATTGACATTGAAGTTGCTAATTTAGCCCAAGAGCCGGTTGGCAGTAGCAGAATTTTAGCAGGTATTTTTCTTAAATGCAAATTGCATAAGAACTGACACCTGATTTCTCTAATTCCCTCTGTTACAGGCCAGTTAAATATACAGTAAAATTTTCTTACTTTGCATTTGTGCAATAATGGTAATATTAAAATACAGATGGGAAATGTTGCTGCTGCTTCATGGTCATGTAGGACTTCATGCTTTATAATCTGAGAGGAAGCTTTTTTCTATTTGAGCTTTCTTCAAAATTATTTATGAGGCAATTGTACTTTCTTAATGAAAAATAGGGTCTTTTGCACTGATCACAGGTTTGGAAAGAGACACTATTGAATTTCATCATGTATGATTTAGATCTGGAGAAAGTTGGCTTTTCTTTTAATTTTTAATTAATTTTAATTTAAATTTTAGTTAACACATTTTAATATTTGCAGGTTTAAAGTGTGATCATCATTGCTCCCACGATCTCTGGTGTGTTATTAAAGTTATACTAATAAAATATCTTAACAATGCAAAATGCTTATGATGGTTGTTAAAACAGCCCTATTGTTAACTGGAGTTATTATTAAGCATATTGTATTTTAAATTTTTATTTGGCCAGAAAGAACTAATTGAATGGTTGGACTGAATGATCTTAGAGGCCTTTTCCACTCTTAATTGTTCTATAATTCTGTGAACGTTAGAATGAGAAAAGGATAGTCTATGCAAATTTAGAGAAGTGTAATATGTTCACTGTTTTTGATTTGAAGGAAGAAAGCAACTTTGTTTTGTTTCCTTTTAGCATTGCAGTCCTTGTATTCAGTCATTGCTGGACTCTTTAAACCATGGGTATTGGTCTTGGAGAAAGAAGATGCAAGGTATATATTGCATTTAAAATTAAATTAATTTTTGCTAAGGTAGGGACTTTAGTTCTGTAAGAATGGCTTTCATTATTACCTGGTTTTTAATAATTTGTGACTGTCTTGCCTTTCATTTAAATAGTTCTCACTTTGTAATTTCCTTATTACAGAAGTAATTAATGAACTACATCAAGTTTTACAAGGTTTGGATAGAGTAATTATTTTAGATATGAAAAAGATCTTGTAATAATATGAACAGAGTTTGTTTATTTGAAGGACTTCACTCAGTTTTAAAATCATGGAAACTTGAATTTCAGATTCCCTTTTTTAGCATCTATATTATATATCTATAATACCTGTTTAAAAGAAAAAAAAAAGCCAAAGCAAATATAACCCCCAATGCCAGTGGTATATAAAGACACTTTAGGCTAAATGGATGCTGTGAAGATCTATTGCCTTGTGTACCTCTGTCTTCACATAAAAAGTTAGTTACGTTACTGTACATTCAAATTTTGCTTTCTTTCCAAATTAAAAGCTTTTGGAGTTGTGAGTGCACCTTCAGCACTGAAGCTGGAAGTTGTCTGCAGCTTGTGGATAATGTCATTGAAAAACTCTGTTCTTTCAATTCCATTATGCTTTATCAAACAAGTAATTTCTGCTTACTCAGTGGATCTTCAGTGTGACAATGAACTATGCAGCTCTTCTAAGGAAGAAGAGAGTCCTAAAAAGCTGAAACTGGGAGGACTGCAGATACCTGTACTTCCCTGCTTAGAGTATTTAAATTGCAAGTGTTTCTGCTCAGGTGCCTGAACACTGAAATTTGTGTTGCACTTCTTTTCAGTAGCCAGCCCTGCTACCCTTGGTTGGAGAGTGACACTCCTGTAGCCTCCACTGTGGTCTGTCTGTTTGCAGATTGCATCAAACTTTTGCATGAGAGCTTCAAAGGTGAGCATGAAATCCTAAGCCTCCCCATTTGTTGATTTGGAGGAAAAAAAAAAAAAAAAACAAACCAAAAGTTTAGAGTGCATTTTTTTTCTCTGGGTATATTTTAGTGTAATTTGCAACTTTTCCGTCTTCAAAAATATACTTTCTTCTGAAATCAAGTTTTATCTGAATTTTTTTCTATTATTAATTTGGCTATCTTCTTTGATTCTAGAAAAGCTGTTGCCAAGTCACCATGGGGCTCTCTGGTTACACCTAATGCATTACTGTGAGTGTTGCACAGCCCCCAAAATGCCAGAGTTTATTCTCTATTCTTTCCACACTGAGTTCAGAAGGCTTCCATGGAAGGAAATGCATCCAGACCAGATGCTTATGGAAGAGTTCTTTAAAGTGAGTTTGTGGCATCTGTTGAATGAAGTCCATAGTCAGTGGTGCCCTTGAAGATTGCTGGAGAGCAGGACACAGTTGTTTTACCAAGCAGGCTTTTAAAGTCTGTTTGTAGCATTCACAGCTGCTCCATTTAAGATGGATTTTTGTGAAGGAGTGTTTTTCGGTCTTAACAAAGTTGTGGGGAGCTGTACAGCTCCCTCTTTGTTGATCTGCCAGAATGTCTCATTTATTGCATGTGTATTTAATGATTTTCATTACGTTGAATATATTTTGCAATTCTCATGTTGTTCTCACTTCCAAGTCACCTGAGACAAGGAAGAGCTGCAAGAGGGGGAAATGATGGAGAAAAGACATTTGTCTACTCCTCTACTGACCTAAAATGCTGCTATAGATTTACAGTTGGCTAAGGAACTGGAAAGTATAAAAGTACTTACATCTTACATCTTGTTTTACACACCCTTTCCCCTTTCTCCTTCCTAGATCGAAAGAGGCAGCCCCAAGAGTTGTTTCTTGTTCTTGGGTTATGTTTTATGTGAAGTAAACTGGGTCAGTGTCCTCTCTGATGCCTGGAATCCCAGCCCTCACCCTCAGACTCATGGCATGATTGTCTGTTTGCTGTACATGATGGTCCTGTTGGCAAAGGAGGAACAACTTATAGGAGAAGAGGTAAT
The DNA here is from genome assembly GCA_013186435.1 of Turdus rufiventris. Classification (NCBI taxonomy): domain Eukaryota; kingdom Metazoa; phylum Chordata; class Aves; order Passeriformes; family Turdidae; genus Turdus; species Turdus rufiventris. The sequence goes on along the minus strand of PYHW01009372.1, from coordinate 5,099,482 downwards.
TTTTTGTGATGGTTCATACCCATCTCTTAAAAATAATCCTTTACTAGAAAGGACATGAGATGTGACTAAATCTCATTCATTATTTCTGGGAGACTCTTCAGATGGTCTTGATCATCTTCAAGAAGTCCTGTTTCACATCAGCCAGCTTCCTTGCACTTGCAGTATCCTCTGCTCTCCATTTACTCTGAGGCATTACAAGATGCTGCACCAAGATGTCACCAGCAGGCTTTCACCATCATTGTATTACAGTTTAGGAAAATTACCAGAGTTTACGTGCTTTGACCTGAATGTGTTTCCTTATCAGAAGCTTCTCAAGCTTCAGAAGATAGCTATTTGCACATGGTGTGAGTCAGCCTCAGGAATTCCCTCCTTCCCTCCAGCAGTGTGTTAAACTGACACACTATCAGGAGATTTTTGCCTCTCAGAGCACTCCTGTGACACCTTGATCTAAATCTCAAACTTTCTCAGCCCTGTGTTCCAGGGCATGAGCAACCTGAGGAGTACTTGTTGTACCAGTGTCACATTCCTGTAGAAGTAGTGTAATTTGGATTAGTTCTGGATTATCACCACAATTTCAGTATTTGTTCATTCTAAACCTGTAGAAAACATAAAATAGGATATAGAATATTGTGAGTTGGAAATAATCATCCAGTCCAGCTCCTGTCCCTGCACATTCACCCCAACAATTCCCCCTGTCCATCTCTGGAGCAGTGTCCAAACTCTCCTGGAGCTCTGGCAGCCTCGGGGCCGTGCCCATTCCCTGGGGAGCCTGGGCAGTGCCCAGCACCCTCTGGGGGAAGAACCTTTCCCTGATATCCAGTCTAAACTTCTGACACAGCCCCATGCCAGTTGGTGTTCCTCTGTGTCCAGGGGGCTCTTTTTCACTGAAGATGTTTAAGAATAGATGGGAGCTGCTCATAGGCAGAGAGACTTTTACATCTGCTGACTTGCACTGCCTGTGTGAGCTGTGGGGCTACTGTGCTGTTTAGGGTGGTATTTATGAGAATAAGCACATGAGGAGTCCCCCAGGCTGGTGGATGATTCACTAAATTGAAAATTGAGGGACACAGTTTCTCCTGTGAACTTACATTAATGTAATCTTAAAAATAATATTTTAATGCCTTTTTTAAACCTGTACTGAAATAACTTTAATTTGAAGGGTCTCCATATCTTTCTAGCTGTTTTTGCATGTTTACATGTCGAATTTTAACATTTTTCACAGACTTTTGTACTTGGTTAGAGCTGCTGCAACAGTTCTGCAAATGCTAGGGATGAAATACCTGTGTTAGCTTACTGCTTGAGTAAGGAATTGCTTTTCAGATAGACTTCCTAAGGTCATCTATTTCTGTGGGTTTTCAGTTCCATCTCCTTCAAATTCTGAAGCCAGAGTTTCTTTTCAATATTGAGTACTGTGAGTATGAATTGAAAACTGCAGAGAGGTGTAGCTTAAACTCATGTCTTTAAATCTTCAGGAATCTCCACTCATAAATCTTCTTGGACAGACCAGCTCCCTTCCTTGGCAGCTTGTGGGCATTTCATCTTACGAAAGCATCATCAGCTACTGCAACAGCCACTACCCTCCCTCTGTTATCCTTGCTAAGGATGCTGGAGCTGAACTGATTGTGAAGCTCCTGAAAATCTCAGCAGGCTTTGGGGCATCTTCAGATGGTCACATCCACCTTGTGAGTTGAACTAATTTTGGAGCATCTCCATGCTGTTCTTGGCTTTTGTGAAGTTCTGCTTGTGTATATTATGGAATATGGAAAGAGTTCTGGATGTGATTTTTCTTTTTTTTTCTTTTTCCCTAATTGATTTTGGTTTTGTTTGACAGGATGCAACACTGAAGTGCCGAGCGTACATTCGCCAGGTGGTTCAGTTCCTCAGCACCTTAGAACAAAGTGGAAAGATAACCCTTGCAGTTTTGGAACAAGAAATGGCCAAGTTGCTAGATGATGTAGTCATCTTTAATCCCCCAGGTTTGTGTTGAGGAAATGGCAAATTACTTGTAAAGGTGTCAAAATCCTTTATTCTGCTGAGTGGATTGATTAATATCTGTGATGATTTAATTATTTGCATTACTTTCAAGTCTCCCTTGTGGTGCTTTGGTGATGTATACATAGGTGGCATATTAGCACAAAGCAAAAATATGAATCTTGCCCTAAAGAGCTGTCAAGAGTGACAGAACCAAAACTAGAAACCGGGGTTATGTTTGTGAGTAAAACTGGCTGATATACAGGAGCTTTAGTGATTCATTTGTTTGTCATCTGCTGGTTTGGGGTTTTTTCTAATTTTTATTTTACTTGTCATTTAACTCCTTTTTTAAAGTGAAGAATGACACAAATCCATTCTCCTGGTCCTGAGGGATTAGGAGTAATGGGTTCAAACTGACAGTGGGGAAGATTGTTAGGTATTGGGAAGAAATTCTTACTGTGAGGGTGGTGAGACACTGGCACAGGTTGCCCAGGTAAGCTGGGGATGCCTCAACCCTGGCAGTGCTCCAGGACACACTGGGTAAGGCCTTGAGCAACCTGATCTAGTGGAAGTGTCCCTGTCTCTGGTAGGAGGACTGGAGTGATAAATAAGGTCCCTTCCAGCCCTTAATATTCTATGGTTCTGTGACTCAGAAATGGTTCTAAATTGTAAACCTAAGAAAACTTGGCAGTGTTGAAGTCAAAGAGGTGTACTGGTGTACCTTAGTGATATAATTTGTCCAGGCACCCAGGACTGTGTGGGGAGATTACCAGATCTCATTTTTAGTGCTAGTACTGTCTTGAGGTTCCTCTGTCCAGCTGTGAGTTCAGGTGAAATCTGTGTCTTGCTGTACTCCACAGAAATGCTTGTGAGAGGTCGTGTCTTTCCTGCCCATGGGTGTGTAACAAGGAAGAGGCTTTCCCCAGAAAGTGTCCAGTGGTGGGGCTGAATCTGGGTTCCAGTGTCTCTTCCCTGAAAGGCTTCTCTTTTTTGTGACTTGCAGACATGGATCTGCAGACGCGCCACCTGTCCCTCAGCAGCCTGTTCATGGAGACGCTGATGATGCTCAACACCTCCAGCATCACCACAGCCGAGTCTTTGCGGGGCAGCCTGCGCAGGTGGATCGACAGCAGGGTGCAGGGGCTGCTGGCCATGCCCCTCCTCACAGCTGCCTGCCACAGCCTGGCCTCCGTGCGCCACATGGCCGAGACCACCGAGGCCTGCATCACCTCCTACTTCAGTGGTGGTAGGAGCCTGTCTCTGTCTCACAGCCTCTGGTCGGTCTGGGATGCCACTGAGCACAAATCTTCTGAGTTATGGACTGGTTTGGGTTGGAGGGTCATTAAAGATCACCTTGTTCCAGCCCCTCTGCCATGGGGAAATGGCTTCATGCTGTCACAAAGGTGGATGGGATATGAGAGACAAATTCTTCCCTTTCAGAGTGATGAGACCCTGGCACAGGTTTTCCAGAGAAGCTGTGGCTTCTCCATCCATGGAAATGTCTAAGGCCAGGCTGGATGGGAATTGAAGCAACCTGGGATAGTGGAAAGTGTCCCTGCCCATGAAGGGATGGAGATGGTCTTTTATGTCCCTTCCAACCCAAGCCATTCTGGGATTCTGTGATAGTGGTTGGGTCTTACAGCTGCTCTAATTGTGTGTTTTCTTAATATCCATACCCATCTCTCTGAAAACTGATTTGCTCTGTGTAGTGTTGCCATTTTTGCAGCTAAAGTAGAGGACTTTATAAAAAAAACCACCCCAAGAGAACAGAAGACATTTTTCCACTTCTCTAGTGTTCTGTTGGCTAATTTAAGAAAAAAATACTCTGGTTTGGTAGAACTCTGAAAGTGTGGTATGCATGATTTTTTTTTCTTTTCTTCTTTTTTCTGTTTACATAATCCTTGTGGAGCTACATTTTTATTTCTTTTACTGCGTGGAAGATTTCAGTACACCTGAGGGAAATACTTCTAATTCCATTTTAGTCCTGGCTGACTGCTGGAAAAATACCTCACCTTGACCTCAAGGAGGTGCCCTATGATAGGGGAATTTTTCTGTTCTCTCCATAAGAGTTGCATGATGTGCTGATTACCTGAAAAACAGCTAAACCAGCCCAGATTCTCTTAATTAGTAGTCCTGATTCTTGGATTTTACCAAGTGCTGCTTTCTCACATGCTTTTTGTTCTTTCCTTCTGCTTTCTTCAAAGATTCCCCTCACCACCAGGAGTTAGGCTGGGGCCCTATACTTGCTTCCCTCCAAGTTCCTGAGCTAACCATGGAAGAATTCCTGCAGGAGTGCCTGTCTTTAGGAAGTTACTTGACCCTCTATGTCTACCTGCTGCAATGCCTGAATACTGACCAAACCCTTACCAATGAAATGAAAATTCTGCTGACCATCAGCAAATGGCTGGAGCAAGTGTACCCCAGGTATGAAACCTGAAGCTTCTGAACTTTTATTATTATGCCTGGACTTTTAATACTATTATTTAGATTATAGTTTGTTAAGAGTTGTATAGCTGGTATAATTAGGTGGCCCTGGTTAATTAAGTTAATTTCAACAGAGTGCTGGATGACATGGCCTGTCCTTCTGTATCTACTAATACAGAGTCTGTCCATCTGCAGTGCCAGCAGAAAGGAGCTGTAGTGGTTAAATGGAAGAAGGAATTTAATTTTCTAGAAAAGTAGTGAGTTTCAGTCATTTTTCAGTCAGACAAGCTTGGTTTCAATGACAGCCCAGATTTGTACTTCGTAAAAATGACTCGAAGCAAACCCTGAATCATTTTGGATTCCACTTCCCAGTGTGTCCACAAGGTGGGATGAGTTATGTGCTAAGTATTTAGTCTGGCACACTGAGAGAACTGGTGTTGAAGGCTGCTGGATGGAGACTGTGCAGCAGCTCTGAACCAGATCTGGAGCCAGTGGATCTGATGGGTCAGTGGCCTGTGTTGCTGTAAAACATCTTAGATAACTGGGTTCTGAGGAGAAAGGAGGCATAACTTTGGGGTCAAAATAAAAATATTTAATGCGTTTAACAAGTGTAGTTAGAGTTGCTGCTGAAATTGCCAGGATTTAGCAAACCTGATTATAATTTTTCCATGTTAATATTGATAATATTCATATTTTCTGTAAAGTAACAGTTTGGGAAAATGTATGTTCCCACTGTTCCTTGAAATTCAAAAAATACTTTCACTGTGGTAGGTACTGTAGTAATTTCATTGCCAAGGTTATGAAGGAGACAGCAAAGCCACCATATAAAGCAGATTAAACCTTGCTGTAAACATCAGATCTGAGATTGCCTGCAATGGGAAACGACTGGGAGGAGTAATGTGAGGACAGTCTGATGCAGGAAACTCATGCTGGTGCTTTATGTGGAAAATCTGAGCTTGTTAACTTAAACTGCCAACTGTTTGGGGAAAGATTATAAATAGCTTAGGGAGAACTTCACTTTGGACTTTACACAACAAAAAGCTTCAGTGTTTCCTTTTCTCAAGGATCATATTAAATATCTAAATTGTTGTGGTAACAACATTCAGTGCTTCCTGAAGTGTTTTATTGGTAAGTGAAGAAAAGAACAAAGGAGTAGAGATACAGCTACATTCCTTTTGTGCCAAGTCTTAGGCGAGTTTAAATCCACTTATGACTGTGGTATCATTTATTTCCAGTTGTAAAGCTTAAAAGGAAGCACTGTTCTTTGTCCGGTTACAGGCCCTTAAAACTGCTGGCTGGTGGATCAAATCCATAACAGTAGCAGTCACTGCAGTGTAGTAATGGGTGGGGTAGTATAGTTTTGCTATTCTCGTGATAAAATTAGTGTTATCAATTAACAATCTGAATTCTTCATGGACCTAGTGAGGAGGGAAATAAATTCTTAACCTATTCATATGACTCTTTAATTTTTATTTTCTCTTATGTTTCTCTTTAAATTTTACCTAAAGCTCAGCAAAGGAAGAGGCAAAGCTGTTCCTGTGGTGGCATAAAGCCATGCAGTTATCCTTGGTGCAGCTGGAGCAAGATGACCCCATTCTGATTGAGTCTGTCATCCGGATCCTGCTGTCCATCCAGGGCCGGCAGAGCCAGCTGGCTGAAGAGAGACTCACTTCTGGAATACTTGGTGCTATTGGGTTAGGCAGGAGGTCTCCTTTGTCACCCAGGTGAGGGCTGAGGGCTGTGTTGGATTAATTGGTTTGAGTCATGGCATTAAACAAACTGCAGCCTGGGTGCAGAATGCCAGTCTGGATCCAGCACGGTGTTAAAAGATGATCAGAGTCCACATTGCCCCCAGATCTATAATGTTCCTTGGGCCTGTCACAGAAATAGCACAGTGAGTGTGTTAATCAGATTAAGAAGCAAGTATGAATCTCTGCAAAGGTTGTGGTGAAACAAGAGAGAAAATGCAGTTCTAAACCTGAATTAGAACCCTCCTCAAGCAAAGTTTGTATCCAGACTGTTTGTTAGAAGAAGGTACTTCCAGCTGATCTTTGGAAAAGTACTTCATTTGACTTCTCAAGATTTTGTATATAAACAGATACATTGGAATTTCTGTCCTAACCTTGAGGTATTGGAAACATTAAGAGATGCACAAAGGAGCATGTGCTTGCTTGTTATTGACTTCACCTTCTAAACAAAAAGTTTGTTAGGTGTCAAAATGTAGTTCACTCTGGAAAGAATGCTGAGAAAAGAACCCCATAAATGTTTGTGGAACAACAATTCAACCCTGCACCTAAACATAACTTTGTGTTTATAAAGCCCTTCTGAGATGCAGTACTGTTCAAATTGCCCTGAATTCTCGGTGTCATTCAAGTCATTCCCTTAATTTGGGTGATAGGAATTTTTTTTTTACATTTGTCACCTGAGGGGTATTTCAGATGTAAGGTGAGGAGTATTTCAGCTAGGCTTAAAACAGATTCAGTATTTCCCATAAAGGTATTATATTATCTTCTAGTATGTGTTGTCTCCTTCCCAGAGAAGCTGGGATCCCCTCCCATCCCTGGAATGTTCCAGGCCAGGTTGGATGAGGCTTGGAGCAGCTTGGTCTTGTGGAAAGTATCCCTGCAAGAGATACCTCATGGGTAGATCTTAACACTTTATCTGCTGTTGAGCCTTGCAGATCTGGTGACCCTGCCCCTCTGTGCTGTCCCTGTGCAGGTTCCGGGTGGTTGCCCGCAGTTTGTCCGCCTTCCTCCTGGTGCAGATCCCTGCAGAGGGCCAGGTGCGCCTCAAGGCCGGCTCAGAGCCCAGGCTGTCCCAGAAGGCTCAGCAGGTGAGGTGTGCCCATCTCTGTCTGCTTTGGCATGCCCCCTCTGCATGCTCTTTTAGCTTTTGGGGTGAGCTTTGTAAGAGTCACTGCAAGCATTTCTTCAAGGTAAATTCTGCTCTCACCTTGTTGCTAAACTTTGTGTTTGACTCTGTCCTGAAGTATTCTGGCTAAAACTTTATACAGTGTTCTGCCTTAATGTGAAGGCACCGTTTCTGAATCTCACACATTTAAAAGGTGCTGATTAACTTATGTCTGTAAAGCCAGACCTCGGAAAGTTTGGACCATAGCAGGTAGAAGGAATTTAAAACAAACAGGAAAAAACAGTGCTGCTGTGCTTTGCACTGCTTTTCAGTGATAAAGCAGGGCTACTTTATTCACACTGACATTTATTTATGTGAGGTCAGGGCTTAAAAGCCCTGTGACAAATAAACATTCCTCCTTTAGCATGTGCACTGACCGTAGTGTTCTCTCAGTAAGCACTTGAGGAGAGGAAGGGGGAGTTGGTTAGAAACCAAAGTAAAGTAGCTTGGTACAGCTTATTTCTCTAAAAAAAGAACAAAAGTTGTTCAGAAATATTTTCTGCATTTGCCCTTGCTAGTGCTGCTAACATAGACTTATCTATATACAATTTTTAACTTGACAGTTAATATCTAACTTTAATACTATTAATAGGAGCAAAACAATACCTTTATGAAAGTCAATATATTCATAAGAACAACCTAAAGTGAAGATTTAAGTGTGTTGCAGCTTATAGTTTGACATAATTTCTATGATATCATCTGTTAAGTTCATGAAGTAGGTATTTGACAATATTTGAGTTACAGAATCCTAGGAAGCATTAATAGGACTTTACACAATTAATAGTTTTTGTCTTGATCTTGGAGAGAGAACAGCTTGGAAAATACAAGTTGACTTGAAACATTATTATGGGATATTAGTTTGCCACTGTTTTGTTTGGGTTCTGTAGTAGGTGAGGATCCTTTAGGGGAATTGTGGAGATAGTGTTGTGTTATAGAGCAAAATACACTAAACTAACAGAATTTTCCCTTTTCCCTGTAGGCACTGAGTGCTCTTGAAACCATGTCATCCAACAAACAATACATGGATTACCAAGAGCAGCTCTCCCAGGCCTCTGTGTTCATCAAGCACCCTGAGCACTGCCTTCAGGATGGCAATAACCTCCTGTCCCTCCTGGTGAACACACTGTACCCAGAAGTGCATTTTTTGGACAGCATTCGGTAGCGGCACTGGTGGTGGCTTTGGTTTACAGTGTCCTTATTGCACAAATTACAGTAATTTCATGATTACAAGATGCACCTGATTATAAGCCGCACTTCCGGGGTGTCGGCAACATTTCGTTCTTCCTCCATATATAACCCACACCAGATTCTTAGCTGCACTTTTGTTCGCAGTGAGGATCTGCACGCAGCTTTCACAAAGTTGCCAATTAGTAACAGAATTGTGGGAACGCGGGGTTTACTGACTTGGGGTGGTGTGGGCTCAGCCCAGCCCCCCCTCCCCTGCCAGGGAGCTGCCCCAACCCAGCTCAGCTCCCCTCTGCCCCGCTGGCCCTGGCTCCACTCCCCCGTGGCCACTGGGGGCGGCCCTGGCCCTGCTCGGGGCAGGGCGGGCTCAGCTTGGCTTGGTTCAGCTCGGGGCTGCTGTGTGCTCACATTTCTGGTTGGCAGATTTCTGAACTTTTTTTCATATATTGGCCGCTCCGGAATACAAGCTGCACTTCCGGGTTCGGACCAAAACTTTAGTCAAAGTGCTGTGGCTTCTAATCGTGAAATTACTGTATTTTTACCTTCAGAGTTCCACTTTAATTAAGTCAGACTTGTGAATAAGAGCTGCACACTGTCAAGTTTTCTCCACTTCAAGGTTTTATTGCTTTCCTTTTGATTTTTAGGCCTGTGGAATCACTTAATGGTTTGCATTTTGGTTTTGGGTTTTTTTGTTTGTTTTTGGCTTTTTTTTTTTTGACTGAAAGCACTTGATTATCTTCTGTGTGTGGTGCCCTTTGGAGAGAAGGGTGCCTGGGGATAAGTGTAAAAATAACAGCACAGCTCTTCTTGTAGTGTCTGCTTGGTGCCTTTTTTTTAATTTTCCATTGTGTCATCACTCAGGCCAGTTCAAAAGTGAGTGGAGGATTGTGTGCAAAAGAGGTTTGACTTTCTTAACCAGGATACCTCTGAGTCTTACCTGATGAGTGTGTGTCTAGCAATTTTTGTGAAATCCCTGTATTTGAAAGGATGGTATTTTAAATCTTGACTTTTTTGCTATCCCACAGAAATCCGTAGTTTAGAGGCATGCCTACAATCTTTATCCACTTCTGTAAATATCAACAAAAATGGAAACTAAGAACATTGTTTTTTCCTGTTTTCTAAATATTAGTGTGTCTGCATCTGTATTGCGTGATTAAATGCAAGTACAGTAATTTCATGACCATAAGGCACACCTCTGGGAGTCAGCAAATTTTGCAACTTTGTCCATATATAAGGCGCACTGGACTATAAGGCGCACCTTTTTTTTTTTTTTTTTTTTTAAAGCAAGGAGCCGCGTGCTCCTTGAATTAGTATGTGCTAATGAATTAGTAACGGAATCCTGTGATCACAGGGTTTACTGGCAGGTGCTCAATTTGGAAACATTTTTCACAGATTGGTGTAGCCTTTAAATGCAGCCCCAGGCACCCTCCCTGTGTGCAGGGCCCAGCACTCCTGCCCACCCCTGGCGCCGGCTGGCACAGCTCAGCACAGCCATGGGGCTGCCTCCCCCTTGCGGCACAGGTCTCCCGCGGCTCGGGGTGGCTGTGGCTCGCACTTCCGGGTTGGCAAATTTCTGAACTTTGTCCATATATAAGGTGCACTGGATTATAGGGCGCACTTCCGGGTTCGGACCAAAATTTTAGTCAAAAACATGTGCCTTATAGTTGTGAAATTACTGTTACTTGTAGCCAAGTTCAAGGGGATTTAAATCCAGAGACATATTTTCTGGATCTCCAGTGTCTGAGAGGGGAACAGTCAGTTACGATCATATTAAATAGTATTCCTTAATTCTTAAGTCTGGTTGTTTAAGAAATGTTTAACAACCACCACTTAAACTTATTTTCTTCTGCCTGGCTGGACATGACATGACAGGATTTTAGATGACACTGTGAAGAGATATTTTTGTTGTATTAAATTTGGTGATCACTTGTTAAAATTCTGTTGCCAAAGCATGAACCATGAGCCTGTAAATCTGTTGTTTCAGCTGAATGACCACTGGTTTTGTTGCCTTGTCTGATCATAGGATGCACTTTTGTTTAGGAAAAGAAGGTGAATTTTCCCTGGTGCTTGTTTGATGTCCCTTTAATCACTGATCTGAGCTGGCCCTAGGTCCTGCAGTCCTAGTCCCTACACCTCTGTGAAGGAACTGATCACTTTTTCTTTTCCTCCATTAATTGTGCCTTTGTGGTTTTGACATGGTTGCACGTTAAAACATGAGTTCTGGTCAATAGGGGATAGAAATGTGCTACCTACTGTCTGGTCAATGATGCTTTGAGCTGTTGCTCTTAAACCATGGTTCTGGTGCTAGAGGACAGATCACCTTTTCCTTCTTGGCAGGTTCTGCTAATTATGCCAGCTGGGTCATTAGATCACCGTCATTTTAATGTGGTCTTAGAGTTCTTTGCTCTATCTGCGAGCCTATAAATAAATATATATATGTACATCCCTCTGTATAGTAACCAGATACCAATGCAGCATGGTTTTTAACAAACTCTTTTGGAAAATTCATGTCTGGAGGAATACATTCTGCTGCTTTCCCCCCCAAAGACTTAAAAGCACTGGGTTTATTAGGTTCAGTTTTACTGATCAGTTGCATATAAATGTGAAGAAGTCAGAAATACGTGTTTGATGTGCACTTTCAAAATGAGGAATTGTTTCAGCTGTTGAGTTTTTACAAATGTTGTATTTATAATATGCTCTGTCTGCAAAGACCATGCAAAATAAAAATGGAAAATCAAGCAGCTGGTGACAGACACTGTGGTATTTTCAACTTTGTAGAAGGATCCACATCAGATAACAAATAATTGCTCTATGTGTCACCTACAGACCAGTCTTCTGGCTTCATGATCAGCGTGGCAGTGGCTGAAGTCTGAACCTGTATTGTTCTCTGTGTACATGTGAACTCCAGAGCTTGGGAGTCCAAGTGGTGCCCAGCAGATTGACTTTTTATGCCTTCTAGTTCTACTGGAAGGACTTTGGCATTCCCTGCATCTCCCAGATGAGTTGAATACCTGAAGTGTCCTGCTGTGTTCTGTCTCTCTAGTTTATCCTGGCTTGAGTGGGTGTTTGAGCCTCCCGTGAGGACCAGAGGGAATGGAGTTGGTCTGGGGACATGAGGTCTGATGCTTCTATTTGTACCCAAACTACTTGAGTTAAAGAAGTAATTTTTGAGGAAAAAAATTCAGAAAGCCATGCCTCAATAGCATGCACAGGTAGAAGTGAGTTCTCATTACTCTGTCTGTGAATCATAAGGGCTCAGAAATCCAATTCAGTTTGTCCAACTGATGTTTCTGAGGTCTCTTTCCTCTGTGACACCTATGAAACTGAGCTTACAGATCTGTGACTACACTGTCTGCTGTAACTTCCCTTTTCTCTTTGCATCTCTTCTTGTTTTCATGAAATCTGGCTTTGTCACTGCTAGGATTTTAAGCAGGGATTTAAAAGATCAGGTTCAAGTATATCCTTGCTTTTTTTTTTTTTTTCCCATTTATCATTCTGGCTGAATAATTTAGAATTCTACTTTGCTTTCTCAGTGCAGATATTATGAAGTGGTGAATTTTAAAATAATGATTCCCAGCCTGGGCTTGAGCTTGTAAGCTTGATGGTATTTCAGTGGCAGTGTGGTGGTTGTTACCAGGGGCAGGATTGTTTGGGGAACAGTTTTGGAGCTGCTGCACTGGGATGGTTGCACAGAGCATCAAATCCATCAGTATAAACATGAAAATAAGGTCAAACCATCTGCTCTTTCCTAATTCTTTCTCCTTCTTCTCATCTAAGCCATCCTTGGTCTCTGCCTGCCTCTGCCTGACCCACATTGGAATACCATAGCCTGGATCTGTTTACCTGATCTTGGAGGATGTTTACAGGGTTAGAGATTTGGCTGTGGTTGGCCTTCCTGACTTTGTGCCCTTTGGGACTTCCACTACCACTTCGTAGTAGTGACTTCATCTCAGAAGAGAGATTTAAGAAATGAGTAGTCAGACCTTAAAGAAACTCCTTTGTGTAACACAGAGATGGAAATGGTTTAGAAATATTCTTTTAGCTATTAAAAAGTCCCCAAACAACCCAACAATTTTGTGTATTGGAACATTTATCACAAAGCTCTGAGTTTCTGGGCACTAGGAACTGAAGTAGTGTTAGAACACAGACTAGTTTAGACTTCTTGTATCCTGCTTTCAGCTGTACCAGCTTTTGGAAAATGTCTTTTTTGCTTGGACTCCTCTTTAAAGTTAAGGTTTCCTTTAAACTCTAAAATAAACTCTTCTAGCAGCTTAGGAATAATAATAATTAAAAAAAAAGGAACAAACTCCATCAGAAATTCCAGTAGTGTTTTGGCACAGCTAGGATTTATGTCATGTCAATAGCCCACTTGGGTGTGGTTGGAGTGGTGAAAACGGCTTTTCAGAGTGATGTTTGGAGAATATCAAAGCAAAAAGCTGTGAGGCAATTTTATACTATTGCCTGCTTGTTAAATATCTGTAACAGGCTAAAAACACACAGAGAGGTTAAAACTGACCATGTTTTGCTCTTCCAGCTCCATCACTCTTCTCTTTTCCCCATCAAGGCTGCTCTCACTTGTGAGGAGAAGCAGGGCTGGAACTCACAGCATGGTGACCGTGCAGATCATGCAGTTCCAAGCTCCCTGAGGCTGGTGTGACCTTGGGCGAGGCTGGCTCTGTGCTCACAGGGGAAGGAGATTCGTGGGGATGGGTCCTGCCTGGCCCCTCAGCTGCGCCCCAGCGCTGCCCCTGCCACAGGCAGGGTCTGGTGCCTGCGGTCACAATTCTCGTAGGTGCACTCTGGCAGCTGTGCCCTGGCAGGAGGAGACAGGGAGAGGGTTCAGGCTGCTCTGGGCTTTGTCAGGGGCTCCAGAGGATGTCACACTGCAGCACTCTGAGACACATCCACTCTTCGGTAGATTTTAAGCTGCAACTGCTGTTCCACACCTTAAAGCTTTCACATCTTAGAGCAATCTCCTGCACCTTTAGCATCCACTATGCTACTGTCCTGTCCTGCCCAGAGTCTCATGAGGCTGTGATAATCCTCTCCTGAGGAAGATCTTCTCATGTGAGTGTTGGCTTTAAGCCTTTTTATCTCTGTAGGAATCTAAGCAAATATAACCAAGGGTACAATGTGGCTTTGACCCTAAATCAGCAAAACTGGACTTTTTAATGTTTCTTTACAAATAATTGCAGATTTGACTGTAGGATTAAATTCCTTGTTTCTTTTGCTGTGCCCTGTACACATGACTGTCCTGCTGGAATGGCTATTGTTCTTGGGAAAGGTCAGAAATGGTGACATGTGGGGTAACTCAGGAAGGAGGTATCACAAAGAAATGACTCAAATTGAAAGCCCCACGCAGATGTAATTATCTTGACCTCAGATAAGTCTTCTTCAATGGTTGGGTTTGGTGGGATTCTTTATTTATTTTTTGTTTGTTTTTTGATTTATTTTTTCCATCCCAGAAGTTTGACCACCCCAGCTGTCAGGAGTGTCCAAGATCAGTGTTATGCTGGGTAATGGGAAATGCCATCCCTAGAACCAGGCCCTGTCACACTTGAGCTGTCTCTATACCTTCCCTGCACACTTGGCTGAGCTCACCAGCTCTCGTGGGGCAATTTTTTCAGCTCCATTACAAACTGGGGTGCAGAGGGAGGGGAAGATTTCTGTTTCAGAGTGTCAGCACAGGAATCCCCATCCCTGACCTTTCCCTTGGGTGGATGATCCATTGCTGGTTGAGTGTGACATCACAGAACCATGGAATTGTTTGTGTTGGAAGGGATCTTAAAGCTCATCCAGTGCCACCCCCTGTCATTGCCAGGGACACCTTCCACTGTCCTAGGTTGCTCCAAGCCCCATCCAGCCTGGCCTTGGACACTCCAGGGATCCAGGGGCAGCCCCAGCTGCTCTGGGCACCCTGTGCCAGGGCCTG
>PYHW01009372.1:5068612-5078843 GCA_013186435.1 Turdus rufiventris | reverse complement strand
TTTTTTTTTTTTTTTTTTTTTTTTTAAGCATGTAAACCCCCCCTTGCCTTCCAGATGAAAAATAATGTTAAAAATAAGTGCTTTTAATGCTAGCATCTCTGCCCATTTCCATGGCAACACAGTTTGCCTAGCTGTGAGTGGAGGGAGCTGTCAACTTTCAATGTATAATCTACCCTTAACTCCAAAGCCTCAGCATGGTAGGTCTTTCATATCCTTTTTGTTAATATCTATTCCCCATTTGCTCCTGGAACTGAGGCTCTCGCAAGAAAGGGAGAGGCAAATCGCCTGCACACCTTAGAGAAGGTAACTCCCAAAAGGAGTTGTCAGGTCAGTGTTACTGCTGGCTGTCAGTGGGAAGGGTCATGAAGACAACAGCAAGAGCAGGAGACCAGCTCAGCCACTACCCTTGCCCTGGAAAATGCAGTTTGGCAATGAAGCAAAGCAAATCCTATGGAGTTTAATGGAATTTAAGTGTGTATTTGAAGTGAAATGTGAGCTTAAGTGCTCAGTGGAACTGGAAAATATTGTGCCTGTTGCATAATAACTCCTAAGGAATATGAAGCAGAGCAGTGATGAAAATGCTGCATCCACCTGGCAGAGCTGGGGAAAAATTAAATGAAATTTCTGCTCAAGTTAGGAAAAGAGAAAAACGCAAACCCCCCTCCAAAAAAACCTGATGATCTCTCTGGCAATCCCTAATCCTGAGTTTTCCCAGTGTTGCCACGTTCCCTTGGAATTTCAGGATACTGTACAGCAACGTGACGGAGAGTGCAGCTCTTGGGGAGTTTGTAGCAGCAGGCAGTTTCCTGGCACTCAGACTAGAGAGGAGAAGCTGTGATGGGACAGGGGCTGGCAGCCAGCTCAGGACTCACCCTTCCTGGAGATGCGAAGGAGGCACAGCAGAACCAAGCCCAGCTCTCTCATGCTGCTCGATGCTCTCCCCTGAGGGACATCAGCAAGCCACAACCATCTCCTTACATCTGAGCTGCTGGTTTTGCAGCCACAAAAGGTTTTTCCAGGGGGTAGAAGAAGTTGTGGTTTTCTTCTCTGTGGAGGGAATGAGTTGTTCAGCTGACCCAGCTCTGGGTTCAGGTATTAATAGTTCTGTGGTCAGTCATATGAAAATTACACCAGAAGGAATCATAGGATTAACCATTTTCCAGCTAAAGGGAAGGAATTGCAGGCTGGAGCTCAGACATCCACACCACGTGTGTGATGGGGCAAGAGGGGATGGCCTTTGCTACCCACTCACCAGCCCAGAGGCAATCCTTGCAATCTGCCCTGTGACAGGCAAGGCTCTTACTGTCTTAGCTTAAACAGCTCCTTCTCCTGAACCTGGAGCCTTCAAACCAGCTGTGCTTCACCCCTTGTGCTCACTGGATCTTGTCTAGTATAGAAAAAAACCCAAACCATTTTTCTTTTGGAGGCACTTGTGCCGAGGGTCACTGGTGCATGAGTGGTTTGGTGTCCCCTGGTGCTCTGGCCACACTCACATGACCCTGATGAGCGAGTCATTCCCTTGAAACAAGATGACTCCCAGCTTTTTGCCCAGCGTCCTTGTGCAAATGCTTGCTGCTTCCCTTCTGGGATTAGCTCTATCAAATTTACTGTGCGGTTTGCTCGTCTGCAGAGCTGGTGGTGTTTTTATTTCCCTTGTAGTGATCTCATGGCTAAGTTTAACAGCCTTGGGGTGTGAATCCCCTGCCTGGCTTCAGCCTGAGGTTTGCTGCCTCTGCTTCAGGCCAGAGGGAGGGAGGAGTGGTGTGTGCCTGGATAATCTCACCTTGCCTGGGGTGCTGCTGTAGGTCTCTGCTGGCTCCCTCCTGGATGGTGATGGGCACAGCAGCACCCACAGGACCCACAGACAGCTTGGAGCAGCCTGCTGTAGTGTCCCTGCCCTGGGATGATGCTCCAGGTGCCTCCCATCCCGGAGCATTCCGTGATTCCAGCTGCAGGCAGCCGCTGGAGGGCTCCCAGAGCCAGGAGAAGATGCTGCTGAGTCACTGCTGCTGCTTTCCCTGTGCCCAGAGCCAGCGCCCACCCCAGGAGGAATGACAGGGTTCCCTTTGGCTCCCCTTGGTGCTTCATCCCTGCTCCTGCCACCTCTGCTCCCCTCTGACCTCGAGGAAAATCTCCTAGAAGGGGGACCTTGAGATGGGGTAGGGTGAAGAGTGTTCTCTGCTTTCTGATCCCTTCCTTCCTTTCTTTACAGTGTTTATGAACAGAGAGGTTTCTGTTTTCCCCAGGCTTTTTTGGAGGAGGCTCTGAGAGTGCCCAGCTCTTATTTGTGGTTGTTTGGACCTGCAGCTGCTCAGCCAAGGGTGTTAATTTTTCAGATACCGACTTAGATCCCTGCCCTGTCCCCTCTGCGTGTCATCCTTGGGCAGGAGCATCAGGACCAGTGCTCCGATTGCTTTGCAAACTCTCCTTAGTAGCTGTAAAACATAATTCATGCCACCAGCAGCTGAGAAACCTGAGGATAAGGGTGGTGGGAACAGCAAGTAAGAGACCTGTAATCCCCACCACACCTGTGGTATGTGCCTTTGCTGTGCACCTCCCCTTTCTTCCCCGAGTGCAGTTTGATTTTATCTATTTGTGATGTAAAGTTTTTGGTGGCGTGACTCTTTTTAAGCATTTCACCACTCATGGCACAGTGGGACTCAGTGGATTGAAGTGAAAGATTAAAGTGAAATCCATGTTAAAAACATCTTGTTACAGTGAAGCATAAATGATTCATGTAAAGAATAGCTGCAGTTAACACCAGTATGATCCTCTTCCTCTTCAATGTTTTACTGCAGCATCTCCTAGAAAAATATCTGGTAAATCAGAGCAGAACTACAAATCCTTCGAGTTTTATCTGTGGACTGATTTTCTTCTTGGACCATGGCTATTGGAATGAAACATCTTAGCGTTTAAAATACAGAGTTGATAACGTATAGCTGAAAAGATTTACAACTACTTGAATTAGCCAAAAAAATTTGTGAACAAAATCATCCATGGCTATGTGATCCACAAATTCTGTGACCTTTTTCTCCTGGTGTGTACTTAAATTATGTGTATGATTTCAGTATGGAAACCTGCTTCTGGTCCAATACCAAAACCAGGATGCTGTCCATATTTATCAAATACTGGTTTTAATATTAGTAAATTTAAAGGCTGCTAATAATTATGTTTTTCCTGCCTCCCTAAGAAATTCCTGCAGTGTTTTGTGATGAGTGATTGAGGAATTGCCCCAGGGGATGTTTAGGTTGGATATTAGGGAAAATTTCTCTCACAAAAAAAGGTGCCCAGGGCAGTGGTGGAATCCCCATCCCTGCAGGGATTTAAAAGCCAAGTAGACGTGGCACCTTGGGCACATGGGTCAGTAGTGGTGAATGGTTGGACTGGATAGTTTCAGAGGACTTTTCTACCTAAATGGTCCCATGACTCTGTTTGGGTGGTGAAGATCTGCTCCCAAACTGCTCCACATGGCTGGAGATGAGCGTGGCAGAGCTCATCCCTCCTGCTCCCAGGTTTGTCACTGAGGACTGAAACAAAGAGTTATTTGTGTAGCTGTGCCTGTGCTGACAATTCACCCACTCATTCAGGGACCAGAGTGAAGACAGGTGTCCCCCTCCCTCCCTTCAGCTCCAAGGTTTTCTACTTCAATTACTTCAGCATCATCCGTGTGTCCTCTGAGGGTGCCAGCCTGCACACATTTGAAGCAAAAGCCTCGTGTTTTGTCACTTCTGTCTCTCTTCCCTGGAGGGATTGGCTCTGTGAAGAACTGGGAGGTGAAGCTGGGAGGACAGAGGGGTTTTCCCTCTGTCTGGTCCCTGTGAAGATGCTGTGGGCTGCCCTTCTGTATCTACTGTACCTTCCCTCTGGATCTATTTCATCCTCACCAAGGAAGAGGCAGGAAAAAAAAATCTGGGTGAACCTACAGAGGAGGGAAAGTAGAAAGGGATGGAGACATCATTATTGTTGGTGACTGATCCTGTTTCCTGGCTTTGAGTGGTGCTGCAGAGCACTGTCACACTGCCTCAACCTCCTGCTGATCTGGTTTGAAAGTCTGTCTATGGGTTCAGCCACTTGCCCTGTGGTGTGTGCTCAGCCCCTCACCAATGCTCCAGACCTGAGAATTTCTCCTGCCTGCCACCCCATTGCTCCAAGTCTGGGGCTGTTCCATCACCTGTGTTGGCAGGCTGGTGGAGCTGGAACACGGGTGCTGGTGAACCCTTGTTGCCTCTGCTGAGCATCAGCCAAAGCAAATTAAGTGTATAATTGGGTAATTTGCACCTAGTGGGCAATTACTGCATGAAAAACAACTTGAGTTATGGGCAGAACATGGCAGTGGGAAAAGGCAGAGGAGGTGTCTCTCTCTAAATTGTTGATTCTGCAGTCACATCCATTGAGGTGGATGAGCTGCTCTGATGTCCCAGATTTATGCATTTCTGCCCCTGCTGCTCCTGGTCCCAAGCCCAGCCAGCAGTGTGGATGCCCCTGCTCTAACCACAGCTCTGTGCTGTGTGTGCACTCATTGCAGGAGCCCCAAGAGACCTTTGACTCACAAGGGATCTGTGCCAGCTTGCTTAGTGAGAGCTGTGGAATGTTTTAGGGCTGCCAGCCCTCCCCAGACCCATGTCAGCTCATCAGCCACTGAGTGTCCCCTCCTGGCCTGGCCATTCTGTCACCCACACCAGCACAGTCTGTGTGTGACACTGGGATTAGCCTGAGCCAGGGGCTGAGCCAGCTGGCAGGGCAGAGACACCACACATCCCTCTAGACTGACCCAAACGTTGTGTCTGATCAAAGGCACTTGCAATGCCACCAGAGCAGAGGTTCCTGCCTACCCTGACCACTGAAAGTGAGCCTTTGGAGATTTGTGTGCTCTGTCCCTCCTTGCTGAATGGGCACTGCTGGTGACTGAAGAGATTTATGCTCCTCCAGTTGTGGATTTCACAGCCCTACTCTGGGATGAGAGCTGCTCTCCTTTGGGAAGCAGTGTGGGCTGTTTTTTCCCACCGGGGCACGCAATATCTGAAGCACATCCCAAACTTTCCCCTGACAGAGCACTCTTGGCCAGTGAAAGGGTGGGTCTGATCCATGATCTGAGCTCTGCTGCCTCACTTCTCAGACTCCAAGCAGATTCAAAAGCATCCAGAATGAGATCTGTGGTAATGAATGTGGCACCTCTCTAAGATGAGACTCTGGAGAATAACACTGCATCTCTTGTTGTCACTCACTCACCCACAGCCTGCCCTGCCTGAGACCCTGTGCCCTTTAAAGTGACATTTATTGAGTGACATTATTGTGGCATCTTCTCTGGGAAAACCTGTTTTCCTTTGTCCTTCCTAAACTCTGATAGCCTGTAGTGTTTTCACTGATTTAAATGCAAAGTTTAACCAGAATGCTGTCATGTCTTATGTTCGTTTTTTGTTTTTTCATGGGAGTTTGTTGGGGTTTTTTTGGAAGCTTGGTGGTTAAACCTGGTCTGTTTATCCATTTCCCCTTGCTAAATTTCTCCATTTGGCATTACCTGTTGCTGTGTGGCTCCAGAAGTGCTTTGACAGCTCTTCAGCGCCTGCAAGCATCATCCACAGGTTTATCACCTTGCAAGGGTACCTCGCTATCATCTCTACTCTTAAATATGGCCCAGCACAAGTTTGAAACTAATCAAGGCCAGAGGATACCAGTGCATCTGCCAATCTGTTCTGCCAGGTAATTTCTAGCACAGCACAGAGGGTTTTCATCCTGAACTGAGCTCCAGACCTTGGGTTTGACCTGGTGCTGAGTTGCCACATGTGGTAGGAAGGAATGAGGGAGGGCACAGCTCCCACAGCCCCTGCCCGGGGCAGGTGTGGGAGGAAAGCTGCAGATCTGAAGCCAAGCTGTTGAGAGAATAAATGAGGCAGGGCTGAGTGATCACTCTTCCCCATGAACTGTCAATATTCATTGACAGCCTTGACCTGATTGTCCCAGGATTGTCTGTGCTGCAGTTAAATCTGCAGCTGAGTTATAGGCAGAGGCAAGACTGTTTTAATGGCTCTGTAGAAACTTGTGCCTTTAAGGACATCACAACAAATAATTTTTGTAGGTAGCACATGACCTGCGTGAGGAGCAAGCAGTGCTCTGAACTGCTATTGAAACAGGAGACCTTGACTGGAATACTTGGCAGAGCTTGTCACTGCAAGATCAGCTCCTTTCTAGCTGGGACAGGAATTAGATGAGAGAGATGAAGGCAGCAGCTTCCCTTGCTCTGAGGGAGCGATCCCTCTCCAGCAGAGGAGTAATTTTTGCCCTGTGGCAGGGGTTCCCCAGAAAGCAGTTTGGTGGTGGGCTTTTCATGCAGTTTAACTTTCAATGGGGTTGTTCTTAGAGTTTGGTTTTCTCGGTGGGTGTGATTTTCTGAATGATGCAGGCAGCAGGGACACAGAGGACATGCTAAATCTAAATCACAGAAATGCAGAATCACAGAATCAGAGTTTCTGCCCGTGTTTACCTTTACCTTAACCTCAGGAAACACTTCTGCTAGAAAATGGAACTTTTAGTGGCAGGAGGTCGCAGAATGTGGGTAAGTGTCCAAAACCAGCTGTTTCTGTGCTGCTGGTCTGCTGGATCAGAAGGTACCAAAGTGGAAGTGACATGTGAATTGTCAGGCAAATGAATTTATAGAATCACAGGATGGGTTGGGTTAGAGGGGACCTTAAAGATCACCAGGTTTCAACCTCCCTGCTATTTGTGAAGATACCTTCCACAATCCCGGGCTGCTCCAAGCCCTGTCCAGCCTGGCCTTGGGCACTTCCAGGATGGAGTGGCCACAGCTTTCCTGTGTCAGTCAGTACCTCACCACCCTCACAGGGAACAGCTTTTTCCTAACAGCTAGTCTAAACCTACCCTTTTTCAGTTTGAAGACAACGTTCCCTTTTTCCTTTTGCTTGCTCTGGTCTCTGATAGCACAGAAGTGTTCCCAAAAAAGCCGGTGCTAACCCTTTCAGGCCAGTGTAACCTTTACTTAATTGCAGGACTGACATAACCTCATGTGGCTCTGGAGATACAGAGTGAGATAAGGGCCCTGCCTAGGGGAGCTCGCTCTCATTAACAGTGATTGATGATGGCATTGACTCCTGGGATTAAGATCAGAGGCTGATAGGGTGCAGGAGAAGTGCTACGGGGAGTGCATTGTTCATATCAACTCTCACCTCATGCGGGTTGGAGCAAACAATAGATAATTTTCATTCCTCAGTTCTCCCTGCTCACAACCGTGTGTGCACGAGGCTGTTGGCTCAAGGACCGTGCTGGAAGTGTTCCTGTCCAGGCAGGACTGGGAAGGGAAGCTCCACCAGAGCAGGGAAGATGCTTGGCACAGAGTGAGAGAAGCTGAGGAAGCGCGGTGGGAAGGTGGGGTGGAGAGAGGAGCAGGGCTGGGGCACAGGGATGCTGCAGGGTCAGGGAACAGCAGAGCTGAGGGCAGGATGGAGCATCCGTGAGGATATTTCATAGAATATCCTGTGCTGGGAGGGACCCACAGGGTTGTGGTGTCCAGCTAACAGCCCTGCACATTCACCCCAACAATCCCACTCTGTGCATCCCTGAAGCAGTGTCCAAACTCTCCTGGAGGGAATGTGCCCATTCCCTGGGGAGCCTGGGCACCCTCTGGGGGAAGAACCTTTCCTGAAATCCAACCTAAACCTCCCTGGGACAGCTCCAGCCGTCCCCTGGGTGCTGTCCCTGTCACAGGGAGCAGGGATTGCTTTTCTGTCCAGTCCTGAGCCCCCTTTATGGATTGTGACCTTTGTGAGGAGTCTGCCTTGAAGCACAGTGGGATGGGGCCAGGGCATCAGCAGGGTGAAATTGGTCACGCTGCAGGGTGGGTGGAACACAGGCAGTCTGGAGCTGAGGTCAGGTAGAGCAGGTGGTGAAGGGACTGTGCTGGTTAGGAGTGGACGTGATGGATGGGGAGAGCAGTTAATGGCACTCCTTGGCAGACAGGGTTTCTCACAGAGCTCTGCTTCTCATGTGACATCCTCAGAGACCTTGCTGCACCTAACCAGAGGCTCTGCAGTCCCTGGAGACTTTTTCTGGTGTTTTCACAACCCACCAGGTTGGGTCTGGGCTTACCTTGGAGTGCTTGAAATTCATTCTGCTGTGTTTGCTGTGTGTCCTTAAGCGTGCAAAGGGTTAAAAAAGTGTCACCCTGGATTGCCCATGTTGTGATTCCCAGCAGGCAAGATAGGAAAGGAGGTTTCTCTTTCTGCTGGGGAGCTGGGTGACTAAGGCCATCCACAGGCAGGCTTTGAAGGAGTGGAATGCAGGTCACAGCATCAAAAAATAGTTTGGGTTAGAAAGGACCTTTAAAGCTCATCTGGTGCCATGGCAGAGGCACCTTCCACTGTCCCAGGCTGCTCCAAACCCTGTCCTGGCCTGGGACACTGCCAGGGATCCAGGGGCAGCCACAGCTTCTCTGGGAAACCTGTGCCACTATTGTCATAGAGAGAAATTTTGATTAAGCCCATGTTGATGAAACAGAGCCAATTTCTTGTAGACGAAGAGCATTGTTTTGTTACAGATAATCACACTGTGGAAAGATTAGCCCATGATTTAGCAATGAGAGGAAGAGCAGACATGTACATCCTCTGAGGTATAATCACTCATTTGCCTGTCAGGTTCAGTTATTTTGAATAGTCAGGGTTTTGCCGTTTTTCTCTGAGTATATAAACAATTCTGAGTTATCTTTTGAATGCTTTTGGATAAGTTCCCAGGAAAACTTAAATCTTGGATGGATTTGTAACGTGCCTGTAGGCAGCTGTGTTCTCCAGTCCTGGTTTGTGGTTACCCCTCCTGTGACCAGAGGAAAATCTGGTTTTGTGTACATGAGGAGCACTGGAGCAGCCCCACGTGTCTGAGTCATTTCTTCTGTTGCCTTTTCACAGCTTCACCTAAAATCACATATTTCTGCAAGCCTTACAAACAGCCATCGTTCTTTGGAAGGAAAATGGAACAAAGGAATGTGCAAAAATTGCTGGCATGATTATCAGTCACATCATAAATGGGGCTTCTGTTGCCTCCTTAGATTTATGACCTAAACCCGCAGCACAGAAGTCAGCAGGCTCCTCTGGGAGAAGCATTGTTGTATGGACAATGTGACTTTCCTGCACAACGTTCTTGTGGGCATTCCTCCTCAGCTGTTTGGGCTTCAAAATCCCCTGGTCTGCCACGTGCTCCAGCTTGAAGGGCAGCTCTGGTTTTGCCTGGCTGGTGTGTGTGAGCCTGGTGGGTTCCCTGCAGAATTCCCACCCTGGGAGGCAGTGATGTGCTCCCAGCTGAGATTTCCAGCCCTGGGAAGGACCTGGTGGATGGTTTGGTTTGCTGTAAGGACCATCCCACAGAGTCTTTGCAGAGTTTAGGCTGGAGCTCTGCAGATTGCATCCCTTGTGTGTAATTCTTTTGGCAGCTGCTGAAAATGAGAGACAACTTCTGCTTTCAGGAGGTAAACTGTTCTTCTGGAAATTCCATTGCAGGCAAAATATGAAACAGTGATCACTTCTGTGACAATGAAAAAAGCCTTTGGTATTCAGTGGGTAAGCTGGGTGTCTCAGTCCCACTCAGCCTGTGTCTCAAGCATGTTGGGTGCCCCTCATTTCTGTGACACCCCTTTTGCTGCTTCCCAGCACACCTGCAGACACCTCAGGGATCAGCACAGATCTCTTTCCTGCCCTGCTCCTGCTATTCTTGCTCCCCAGCAGGACTTTCAGTTCACAATGTGAAATCATAGACTCATTAAGGCTGGAAAAGAGCTCTGAGATCATGGAGTTCAACCCTTAACCTGAATTAGCACTGAATTCACCACTAAACCATGTCCCCACGTGCCACATGCCCTTTGAGCAACTCCAGGGATCCAGATTCCATCCCCACCCTGTTGCACTGCCTGACCATCCTTTCTGTGAAGAAAATTTTCACAATATCCAGGCAAAACCTCCCCTGGCACAACTTGAGGCCGTGCCAAACATCTCTCATTTGGTTTATTCGGGAAATTTGCCATTTCAAAGCTTTTCTATCTCCTTTCTCTGCCTTGAATCAACATTCACTTTTATCTTAGAAAAATAAAAAACTACAACATGGCAAATTCATCCCAAAGCTGTAAGCTGTATCACTCATGTTTTGGCTATATGTAATCTTGGGTTCTCTTATTTAAAACTCCACTATGTTTTGCCACTTTTTTCTTTAGGTGTTTTTTTTTTTTTTTTTTTTT
>PYHW01009372.1:5029682-5061698 GCA_013186435.1 Turdus rufiventris | reverse complement strand
GTGGCTGCCCCTGGATCCCTGGAGTGTCCAAGGCCAGGCTGGACAGGGCTTGGAGCAGCCTGGGACAGTGGAAGGTGTCCCTGCCATGACCCTTGAACCCAAACAATTTTGTGATTCTGTGATTCTGGGATAAGCACAATGAGCAGAATTTAAAAGTTTCCTTTGTATTCTCCATACTCGGATTAAAAAAAATATATATATTTTCCAATGCATTCTACACTGCTTGTTCAAGAGGTAATCCATCTTTGGAAGAACTTAATGATATTGAAGAGAGAGAAACTTACACCAAACTAAAAAAAGTATGAACATCTGCTTTACAAATTAACTCCACAGAATATTATGTAGATATTTATTAAGTAAATCACGGAAATGCTACATTTTACAAGTGTCAGTCACACAGAAATACTGTTGAACCTCTGAAAACCTAAACCTTCACCAGAAGACACTGCCAACAGTTCACAAATATTTCACACTCAGGTCTCGGTGATGTTTGCAAAAAATACATGGTTTGGGGTTTTTTCCCGCCCCTTCTCAAACTCAAAAATTGTGCTAGACTTTATTTTGTTACAAAAAAACCCCAGGTTTTGATTTGATTTTCCTGGTGTGACGTTGCTGCATGTGGGCTCCTGTCAGCTGAAGGGCCTGAGCTGTGCTGCTGCTCAAACATCCCCTTCCCACTGTGGGGCAGAGAGGAATGGCAGAGCAGCAACTTCACAGCATCATGGAATTGCTGCCCAGGCCACCCCTGACCCATGTCCCCACGTGCCACCTCCACAATGCCTTTAAATCCCTCCAGGGATAAGGATGCCACCACTGCCTGTTTCTAGGCTTGATAACCATTTCTACAAAGATAATATCCCCAATATCCAATCTAAACCTCCCCAGTCCAGCCTGAGGCCGTTCCCTCTCCTCCTGTCCCTGTTCCCTGGGATAAGATCCCAAATCCCCCCGGCTGTCCCCTCCTGGCAGGGAGTTGTGCAGAGCCACAAGGTCCCCCCTGAGCCTCCTTTTCTTCAGCAGCAGGCTGGGACAGTGCAGCATTTTGCTGTTTGATGTTCGTGGGCTGAGGGAGAAGTTAAGAAGATCAGCTCAAACTAGTTCTATTGGTGCATTGACTGACCAGAGCTATTTTATTGCATTGGAAAGGGACAGCAATGACTTTCTTGCTGTCCACTCCTTTGCCAACCCATCACCAAGTTCAAATATTAAGAGAAATCAGGAGATTAACACAAAAATCACAAAAAATCATGTCCATCTTATGTTTGTTGATTGCTAATGAGTATCTCTCTCCATGGGGTTTGAGAGGTCCTCCAGGTAGAATTCTTCACAAGCTATTTTCTACTTGGCAATGAGCGCTCATTATTCCATTTCTCTGCTACAATGAACTCTCTAGGATGCCTCCTATTGCTGTCATAAGCTGTTTAGCCATTAATTTGAAGTCCCCTCATGTGCTGAAAGATTATCTTTATTTCTCTATGTCTGATTTCAGTGTCTTCAATTCCACAGAGAGAGATTTTTCTTTTTAGCTTATAAGTCATTTTCCCATTGCTTATAACTCAAGTGTCTTTTCAGACATACGTGCTTTAAAATCATAGCAGGTTGATCTTGGGAAAGGTCCTTCCAGCACATCACAGTCCTAGCTAATAGAAATCTTCTCAATAGAACAAACAGATGTGGTGGGAAAAGTCTCTCCACGTGGTGCTGGACATTGCAGCACACAAATCACAGTCTGTTGGGCAAACACCTCGTGCTCTTGCCTTAAAATCTGCTGAGTTTCTCTCTTACTGGGTCTCTATGCCTCACAGCAAGACCTCTCATGTTTCTTCATCATCAGATAATAAGCTCGGTTGGCTTCTGGGTAGGTGACTTTGGCGAGTGGCAGCTTGCAGATCCCAGAGCTGTTTGTGGTCATCAGCAGGAAGGTCAGGGCAGACAAGCAGAAAGGCCAGGTTCCTGGTGGCACCCCAAACTGCAAAGAAAAACAGCAAACCACTTATTTGCTGTGTGTCCTTCTTTTATTAGAGTAACACTCAGAGCCAGCCACCTGGGAACAAGGTTTTTGGGGGAAATCTGGGCTCGGTTTTGCACTCCTTCCTTAGGGAGGCTGGGTTTATTTGGGAAGTCTTGACATTGTGCATTATCCTGCAAGATCTCCCAGCTCTGGTGAGAGCCTGCCCTTTGTGCATCTGCCATGGGAAAGGTTTCTTGGGAGGACGTGAGGTGGGAGAGGGTGGGGATGAAACAGGAGATACCAGATAGATTCCCAGAAGACATTCAGATACCAGAAATATTCACCTTTTCCCTGGGCTGTTGTACTGACTGACTGAGTTTTGGCAACTGAGAGAAGTAGTTAACCCTAATTTAATATTACTTTACACACATGCAAGGCCCTTTTCCCAATTGCTTCAGTCATGAAGTAAATATCTGAAATGGGGAGATATTCCAGCAGCCTGCAGTGCCTAAAGTGGGTCCAGGAGAGCTGGAGAGGGACTTTGGGCAAGGACAGGATAAGGGGAATGTCTTTCCTCTGACAGAGAGCAGGGTTAGATGGGATATGGGGAAGAAATTCTTCCCTGTGAGGGTGGGGAGGCCTGGCAAAGGGCGCCCAGAGATGCTGTGGCTGCTCCATTCCTGGAAGTGTTCAAAGACAGACAGGGCTTGGAGCAGCCTGGGACAGCGGAAGGTGTCCCTGCCCATGATAGGGAGTGGAACTTGATGAGTTTTAAGGTGCCTTTCAACTCAAACTGTTCTACAATTCTGTGATCTCTTAAGTGTCTAGAGCTGAGCTGTGAAAGTTCATGAAAACTCCAAGGATGGAAAGAGGCAAATGATGATTACAAGTCACCTGTCCCAGTGGGAATCACACCAAACCCTGGGGCAGATAGTAACCCCTCTCCCAGACCATATCTGCCTTTGGCTGAATTCTTCTCCACATCTTGGTGTTTTATCTGACAAGCCAGGGACAAATTCAGTATTGGGAATCGGCTCTTAGCTGATAAACTACTTACCACAGACAACATGTGAGTCACTGCTGCTCCCAGGTAGGCAGTGAAGAGTGCTGTGAAAAAGAAAGGCAATTCCTGGTGAGTTCAGTAGCTCATAGAGTAGAAACAGCAATGACAAACACCTCTCCTTCTGCCTTGGGTAGCTCAACCAATGATTATCACCCTGTCTGGACAGTATCCTGCTAAACCCCCTCCTGTGTCCCCTCCAACCTGGAGCTTATGAAAGGGGCAAAACAAACAAACAAGCAAACAAACAAACAAAACTGGAGTGATGAAAAATGTGCTATGGTATCACAGGCTTTTGAAAAATGCACTGATGTGGAAAGTATGCAGCTTGATGGATGGGGTTAAATAGGAGAATAACCCTTCCACCCTCATCTGTCCTGCCTCCAGGGCTTGGAGGTGGGCTGATGACATACAGAGCTAAATCTTTCTTATATGAGCACTGAATGATAGCTTCAATCCCAGCTCACTCTGATATTGAAATTTCATATGGAATTGCCTTATAAATAATTCTTCAATCCTGCTCTGTTGCTCAGCTCATGCCTTTGATCCATTTCAAGAGAATGGGCAGTGTCTACT
The DNA here is from genome assembly GCA_013186435.1 of Turdus rufiventris. Taxonomy (NCBI): domain Eukaryota; kingdom Metazoa; phylum Chordata; class Aves; order Passeriformes; family Turdidae; genus Turdus; species Turdus rufiventris. The sequence goes on along the minus strand of PYHW01009372.1, from coordinate 5,058,111 downwards.
GTCTAACTACAGCACAGCTCCACTCTTCTCAAAGATTAGGCATGTCCTTCTTCAGAGAAGGAATTCAAGCTGGTATCTATGGCTGGAAAAAACCAACATGATTCATCCAGCAATGAGTGAACAAACACAATCAACAACTCAAAACAAAGCATCTGGTTTCAAAGACCTTAGTGAACAGGTGCCCACTGATCACAGCTCTTGCTTTAAACACAATTCTTGGTCGAAAATGAAAGCATGAGGTGTACTGAAGCCATGGCTGGAGGTGCCCATCTGCCTCCAGCCCTGCCCAGCTGCAAAGCCATCCTGTCTCACCTGGAGGGGAGCTGAAACCTCTGGGTACCTGCTGGAGCCAGTGAGCTAGGAGTCTGTCTGAATTCTTCAGAGAGAATCAGAGTGCGGGGATTGAATTAAAACCCTTGGATGGGTTGAAGTATGTTAAGCCACTCACATATGAAGTAGAAGTGTAAATTTAAATTTTAGGATAAATAAGTAAGTTTTAGAGTGAGTTTTAAGTGCTTTTAGTGAGTAAAAGGTCTCAAATGCCAGAGTAGCAGTGCAAGTTCTAGTGAAGGTTGAAAAACAGAGTGTCTAGTCTAGTGTTTTCTGTAGAAGCTCCAAGACCATAGTTTTAGACATAATAGAACTATAGTAAGAATATTACCTTTTTCAGACAGAACAAGATAAACCATATATGTAGTTTATATGTGACCTGGTGTGCTAAGAAACTAGAATTCTAATAGGTTAAAAGCTGGTGGTCCAAGTTTGTGTCTTAGCTTGTTGGGGAGATTCTATGTAAGAGCATGCACTGGGGAGAGCTGGTGCTTTTGGCCATTGCCTTTGCCATTTTGCAATTTTGCTTTGCTTTTTCTCACTGCCTCCATCAACACCCAAAAAGAAGACCACAGCTGCCCAGCAATATCAGCCCCACCAGGACCTTTGGGAACAGCTTCTGCTTCTATTTGGGACTCTACACCAAAACTCAGCATTGACTTTAACATCTGTGACTTTGCTTTTAAGACTGATGTGCTTCTGCAATAAACAACTTTGTGGCAGCTATTAGCTGCTTTACTCATTAGAAAAGATAACCCAACAAAGCCCAGAACGCTGGAGGTGTAACCCCACAGGTACCTACCACAGGCCATGGCCAGGAGGTGTGTTTGCCAGGTGAGAGCCAAGAACATGCCCCCGATGGCAGCACAGGACAAAGAGCTGTTGTAGCCCCAGAGCCCCAGGTAGATCTGGTTAAACGGCGTTGCTAAGCTCAGCCCTGGAAGATAAAGTCAGGACATGTGTCATTCCTTGGACAAAGAGATGGAGAAGTGACGTGGATCCAGATTTTCAAAGGTTCCAGGCAGTGTTTGTACATGGAGCTGTTGGTAGTTGTGCTGCTATGGTCTAAGGGAATCGTGGCAGAATTTTCTGGCTGAGCTGAATTTGGTGATTCAATTTCAACAGAACATGTGTGAGTGAATGAGCCTACACTGAACCTTAAATGCATCCTTGAGGGCTGCACAGTCAGGCTGATGGCTATGACTTTCATTGATCTGCCCCTAAACCACCAGCATACACCCAGAAATCAGGTATTTCGGGGTAAAAATTAACCTCAGTACAACAGACATTTCTTTCTTATGAAGGTTTCCACCATCACAAAGCAAGGTAAGAGAATGGGGAAGTCAATCAAAAGAATTCTTAAAACAGAAGTCTGTTTTGTTTCTAAGCTGCCGTTCTCCAGTGGGTAAAATACTTGTGACTTTAAGTGCTCCACTTATTGTAGTTCCTATTTTATTCTCCATGCTTTTATATGAATTACCTGCCAGCATCCCCACTGCTGAGCCGATCACTGCGTGGACACAAATGAGTGGAGAGGAGATAAATAAAGCAATCAGGAAAATTCCCCCAGTGCAGGGATTGTCACAACCATAAACCTGGCCCACGCCAACTGGAATGGATTGCAGGAACTGTGAAAATTAACAAAACAAACCAAATCAAGACAATTTGTTATCAGCTTTGTAACTTTTGTTTTGGTTTTGTTTTAAACCTATTTCTCTTGGCCAGGCTCATGTTTGGCATTTGTTGGATGCAGTCTTTCTTTCTAAGAGGAACATTTGGGAGACAGCAGAGCATTTCCAAGGGTTTTTTTCCCCTTCAATGGAAATGAGTCATGGCTTGTTCCCTACCACTGAGCTCCTCTGCCAGCTTTTGCTTTAAGATCAAAGGTAAAGATTTTGTGAAAGGGTTTAATTATCCTCTTTTCATGCGCTGCTGACTTGATCATTTTTACATATCCAAAGGGACCATGAGAGTGAATCCAGGGAATGGTTCCCTTGGGATTCACTAGAAATTTGAGTTCTTGGGCTGGAGGGATAGACCCCAGCTCGGTCACACCTTAGAGATGGTTTTGAGGAACTTTTCCATATACAATCCCCAAAACTATGTGCCCTGGTAAATGTTCTTTGAGAAATGTCACTTGTGGGTTTCTATTTAGTGTCAATTACCTTCCTTTTCTTAATCACTCCCTGGGAACCCCTTAAAATAATCAGCTGAGCCTTAGGAGAAAATAGTTACTCTGGTATCTGTATTGTTTATGAGGTAATCCAGGAGAATAAAATGTTCCTTTGGAAAGGTCCCACTTGAATATAAATTAAAATATGTGAATGTGTACCTGTGCCCAATTTTATACCCATTCTACTACAGTAATATCTGCTTGCTTATGTCTAATCAGGAAGATTAGATAATTTTATAAGCAGCCTGTATCAGAAAAATTAAAATTGCTATGTGAGTTAACTGGAATTCTTAGCACAACTGCTGTTGGGAGATGACCAGTATATGCATAGAAATAGAAATGGGTAATTAGATTCAAGGGAGTGTTTGAAGATTATAATCTATACACTTGGATCCCACTACACATGAAAAGATTCTCATTTTCAACCTGCCAAAAATGTACATTCCTAGAGTAAACCCTTATATTTTGGATAATGGTTCTCCTATAAATCAAATCAAATCAAATCAAATCAAATCAAAGCTGTGGCTGGCCCTGGATCCCTGGCAGTGTCCAAGGCCAGGCTGGACAGGGCTTGGAGCAACCTCGGACAGTGGAAGGCGTCCCTGCCCATGCGAGGAGTGAGTCTGGATGGTCATTTAAGGTCCCATCCAACCCAAAGCACAGGAGTTTACAAAGGAAGATAATAAATTTCTGTAGTGTTTTTGATTGTAAATGAAAGAGAATGTTACCCTTGAGACACCCTACCATGGTGATTTCAGCATCTGCCCAGGTGATATTCGGTGTTGCTGTTGCAGGATGAATGACAGTGGTGGGGAAGAAGAGGTTGTGTGGTCCTGAAGCAGCCAGATAGAAGGTCAAGGCCAAGTTGAAAGGCAGGGTCAGAACAGGCAGATCCCACTTAGAGAAAACTGTGCTTAAAGCACTGGTGAAAATAGGGCTGAAAGAAGAAAAAAATGGTTTCACTAGAAGCTTGCCAGAGAGGCAAAAATCACACCAGAACCACATCCAACCACAAACGCAGCTGCAGAAAATTTGGCCTATTTGAAATAAACCAAAAACCAAACCAAACCAACAAAAAAACCCCAAAAAACAAACAAACAAACAAACAAAAACCCCTCTCCCCCTTCTACCTGTTTAATTTCCTCAATCTTTCTGATCAAATCACGGACAAGAAAGGGTCACTCCATAAAATTTCCTGCCCCTCCAAAGGCAATTATCAATGTACAGACTCCTGTCATGTTATGTTAATATGCATGCTGAATTTGGTGAACCTGAACAGGATCCAGTGCTTTAATGGAGTTATTCCCCAGCTCAGTCTCAGTGTTTACCTTTTTAGGACTTGAAGAGTCTATGATACCCATGCTGGGTCTGAGTGAGCTGTGAACTGTGTGCCCTTGTGGATCAGCAGAAAAAGCTGACATCAAAGTGACTGTAACACCACATGAACTTCAGGCAGACAAATTGCATGTGTGGTTTTAGCAATCTGCACCTAGATATTTTGGGGTCAAAGACCAGGTTTCAAAAATTTTTGCTGGCCAAATACCTAGTGGATTATGGTGCCATATATATGAGTAAAATATTATTAGTTGTTTGTTTTGATTAGCATCAACCATCATGTCTTGGGACCACTGAACAGCTTCTGTTCTTGGAGAAGTAAATTTTCATGACATTTTTATATGGTGACTTAAATAGATGAAACACTTGTGGTTGATGATGGTAGGAAATGGTGAAAATAATATTCCTCTTGAAACAGAAATGAATTGATGCATCACAGCAATATGACTCACATTCAGAATATTGAATTACACATGATCAGCCACTGATTTTTGTTTTCCCCACCGGGGTTATTTGTGATTATGTGGGCATTTTTATTTGTTTCTGGATTACATCTGAGTTTAAAAGCGTAAATAACAATTCAGATTTAACAGTATTAGCTGTGTTTCTTTTCCACTGCTGTCTGCATAGAAACACAGCAGCTCAGTGCCATGTGGGGACTCTGGGGTTGGAAGGAGAAGCAGAGGAGCCCTCTGGCTTACCAGGTCATGGACACCAGTGCCACTGGCAGGAGGAGCCACCAGTTGTAATCCCCATCAGCAGAGAACACAGCCATCAGCAATCCCACCAGGACCCCGTTGTAGCCGTGCAGCCCTGCTGCGATGGCTGATCTGTGTGGAAGGAACAGCTGTCTTCAGATCTTCTGCCCTCAGCATGCTTTGCTCACACCAGCCCTCCCTCCCCACCCAGCTGGGGCTCATTTTTAGGGATGACCTGATGGAACTCACCCACCAAAATTTGGTTTCTCATGCTTGGGTGAGCACCTGCCCCTTCTGCAGGTGTGCCCAGTGCCAGTTGCTGGGAGGATCTGTCTGCTCCTGCCAGATCAGATCCGTGCCCAGTCAAGGCTGGATCACACAATCACAGAAGGTTTGGCTTGGGAAGACCCTTAAAGACCACCTTGTTCCAACCCCATGCCATGGGACACCTCACACTAAATTCAGGCTTCTCACCCACATCAAACATCTAACACACAAATCAGCGCTCAGGTGGCCACCTGAGGGGGGAAAGGATGGGCTTACCTGTCCTGACCCAGAATAAGTGCTGCTAAAGTTGAGACAAGCGTTCCCACACATCCCGTGAGCGTCCACCAGGGGTTCTGCAGCAGGAGGCCAGTCAGAATGACCAGCCCACTGAGGGGATTGTTGACAAACATCACCTGGGATATCCCACGCAGCACCCAGTCAAGGAGCTGGATCGGGAGAGGCTTGTCTGGAAGAGATTTAGCTCAGTAATAAAACAAGCCCCCTAAAGTCTGCAGATGGTACTGATTTGGGAGGTATTTTTGAAACTCAGGAAAAGTTTTGGCAGTGGGACTTGGCACCATGACTGAAGCAATGAATCAACAGGACTGTAAAGCCTGACAGGGATTTATTATGGTCCACAGTGAAGTCTTGCAGCTGGAAAACTGAGATGAACAGTGAGGTTGCCAGAACCCTGTGTTATAAAGTACCCTGGACCAGATTCATATGAACCAGCTAATTTATGATGTCTGTGGCTCAGATGGCAAATCGTGTGTGTATCCCACTGCTGATTTATTACAGGGAACAAACACACCTAACTGTATGCAATTTAACTTCACAGTGGCATTAGGCTTGACAGAAACTGCTCAGCTGAAAGGACACGGAGTGCTAAGAAGAATGGCAGAGCACAGAATAACCATCCAGGGCTATGTTCTGTGGGACTAAATTCACTTTGTACATGGCATGCTGGGAGGTAAATGTCACCTCAGACATCCCCAAGATTTAAGCAGGATGTGGATCTCTGCACAAAGCTGATTTTTTCACCCTACAAAATGGACATAAATCAGGGTAGAGGTATTTTCTATACTACTCCAACTTGAATCACATCACTGAGAAGTTAGTTATTACCCCTTTGATGCACTTTTTATTTGGTATCTGCTGTCATTAGTCACGGTGAAGTAGGTTTACCTTTCAGCCAGGTTCCAAAATCCTTCATGTCTCCAGTGAGGTAGCCCACAGCTCTGCAGAAACTCTTCCCACCTGCGCTCAGTGGATTCTGCTTCACTGGCATTCTTTCCCCCTTGGTTTCTGTTTTGACATCAACAGAGTTTTCCATGTTGGTGTTCTGAATCTTTGGTAAAATTCAAGGGAAAAAAAAAAAAAGAGTTCATTACAATGTCTCTTTTTAATCCCTCTTTATTCTCTTTACCACATAACTGCTCACCACATGTTACTTTGGAAGCAGAAAGAGGAAAATCCTTACTCTGAACACCTGATTCTTTTGTTTCCATGAGCACATTCCCTCTTCACATGCTCTTTCCTCCCAGACTGCCATGCAGCTACAAGATGTTTCACTTATTGAGCCTCTGTGCTGCTCAACCCACATTTCCAGTTTGAATTTATCCATCAGCCATCAATAACAGGCACCTAAATTAAGTTTCATAATCACCTATTGGGATCAGTTCAACCTTCCTTATGAGCGGGGGCTTAACCTGGGGTTTTCCATGGTGCTTTATTCCATCACTCACATGCATTCATACACTCCTTTTTCTCATTTGAACTCCACTTTAAGCTGACCAATCTTTAGAAGCACCCTGCATTGACCCAGGAGTTTGACGCCCAAATTCAGTTCTTGCTTTCCACTCTGCCTTAGTCATGTTGCTTTCTTCTCTGCTGAAACAATACTGGGGACTGCATGTTGGAAGCTGCAGTAAGAAACCCTCAGAGACTAATGAAAATACACTTTTTAAATTTAGCAGGTGCTATAAAAAGTTTAAATAAGGGAGGGGACTCTTATAGGCCCAGCAAAGGTGTTTAGGCCTAAATAAGGTGTTAGGGGGGCAGGACTGGGAGATGGGGTTCCCTTTGGGACACACACCCTTTGCACGAGGAGCTGCTGTAATAACTTTTGGCACCTCATACAGCCTAGACAGCATTATTCAGGCACGTGGATCAGAGGCTTACACCTAACAGTAAAAATCAGTGCCTACAGCCAATTCATTGTCTGTCTCAAAGCGAATTCTGGATCTAAGGTCGGCAAATAAATAAAAAACCCTGTTTCTGGAGCATTCTCTGTTTCCTGAACTAATTCTTGGTAATTATCAAGCAAATACCAGACAAAGTGTGTTGTTGTATGAATACAGAACCAGAGGAGCTTCAGGTCTCAGTGGTGAGTACCAGCTTGTGTTAGACATAGTGAATTTAGAATAATGAATTTAGATTGGGAGCTGATAGTCTAAATAGGATGATACAGACACAAATGTCTTGTCTTAGTCTTTGACTCTCTCAAAACTTTATTGAAAGCCTTGTGGGAAGCTGGGGGAGAGAACCCATAGTTCAGAAACACAAGGGCTGAGTTTCTGAGGTCCTTCACCCCTGGGCATTGCACTTCCAGACCCTCCAGTGTGGTTAAGTAGCCCAGAGTCTGGGTAGGGGAATGCCTGATTATTGCACCATTGGTTATTCCTGGCCAGTTTCTCACTCTTATGGTACTGGAGGGCTGGTGGTGACCTTTCAGGAAGCAGTAAATACTTGCACAAATAATAAATGGACATTTTCTACCTTCTGGAAGAGCCCAGCTAATAAAAGGATAGGTTCCATATGAGAAGCTGATTACAAGACCAGTATATGCAGAAAAGTATTGAGTTTGGCTTGGTGACATGAAGGTAAGGACCTGGAATAAAAAGGCTAAGGAAGAAAAGAAAAGGAGGAAAGAGTGGTGCTGGTGATGGGGTCTTGATATAGGAAGGCTTTTTTTGGTGTTTGTTGTAATTCATTACCTTAATTCATTAAATTCACTTTTTTCTTACTTTATTCTGGAATAAGTGAGTTGAATATACTTTCAGTTAAATAAAAATTTCCAGCCAAGATAAATGCTCTCCATTTGGTAAAAGTTCATTTATCTTTTGCTTTTAAAGGACCTCCCTCTGCATGCAGCATGGGCTTTCCCTGTTGCTGAGTGTGAAATGAAGTGCTGCAGCGCAGAGTGATGCTGTGAGACCCATGGCATGCCCTGGGTGTTCCCCTGCGTGCTGAGTGAGGAGCTGTTTGCACTCAGGTGTCTGAACAATGGGGTGCAATATGCACATGGAGTATTGGAGTCACTGTCTAGTCCAGTGAAGATAAAAATGAGTGAAGCAGAGGACCCGACTTCACCAAAAAAATTGATGCATTGCTTTGCCATATAAAGGCAAGTGTGAGCTGGCACTGCTCCTCTGCTCTGGGTTTCCATGGGCAGAAATGAAGCCAGCTGACTGCAGCTGGCAGGGCAAAAAGAGCAGGTGACCCAGTGAGTCACTTGCACTGACCTGCCTCAGCTTGACGCTCCATGAATAGCCAGCACACCCGAGTATTCAGTCACAGAGGCTGCAGGGTGATCCTGGTTACCTTCCCTCCAGCAGTGCTGCTCAAACTCGTGTTCATGATGTCATAGAATCACAGAATACTCTGAGCTGGAAGGGATCTTTAAAGCTCATCTATTCCAACACCTCAGGCAGTGCCTTTTGGTTTAGGGATGGGTCTCTTTAGAGAGGGACCACAGGAACTTCATCTGTTCAGCAGAGACAGGATGAGGGGCAGTGGCTTCCGACTGAGAGAGGACACGGTTAGATTACACATTAGGAAGAAATTGTTCCAAGTCAGGATGTCAGAGATTGCCCAGAGAAACTGTGGCTGAACCATCCCTGGAGTGCCCAAGGCCAGGCTGGACAGGGCTTGGAGCAGCCTGGGACAGTGGCAGGTGTCCCTGCCCATGGCAGGGGATGGGACTGGATGAGCTTTAAAGATCCCTTCCAACCCAAACAATTCCGTGATTGTTTATGCTAAGTGAGAACAAAATCATTATTGAACATCCTCCTCACCTGCAGAGCAGCCAGGTGGGAAATGGGTTTAAGCCAAGAGAAGCTTTGGTTTTGGATGGGGTCTTCATGACACAGCAAAGACTCAGATCCAACCCCACTGAATCCCATCCCAGACACTGCAAGGGGGCTGCATCCTGTGTGAGGGGGTTTAGTTGTCACCAGAGCCCTGAGGCTTGTCCCATCCATTCACAAATACAAAATATGAAGAACTTGTACTACTTCTACTTAGTTGTCCAACAGGAGCATAAAGAGGTAATGAAACACCGGGAAACTGGCACCAGCATACAATTTTTTGGGCATTTTTAGTGATTTTACAAAGCAGTCCCTGCCATATATATGCATAGATTAATGATTTGTTAACACATTGTGTTGCTTCAGGAAGCAGGTGATAGCAGGCACTTAAGAAAGGAGAGAATACCAAAGGTGTCTTATCTCAGAATTGTGGATATACTCAGAGAATTTTAACAGAGAGATGTCTCAATAATAATGCAGACTGAAGTGTACATGTCCTGATGGGGGTTTCATGTGTGCTTCAGCTGCAGGTCTGCAGCAGGCCTTTTGAAGACCTGCAGCTGAAATTAGTGCAAACACATGGTTTTTACTGAAAGTGCTCTTTTTTCCTAGTGCACAAAGGCAGGAAATGGAAATAATTGCAAAAGGAGTGTTCTGCAGGAACAGACTGCTTGGCTTCTCCAGGAGGGCAGGTTTGGTATTTTTTTTTTTTTTAATTCTTGATTTCTATTAGTCTGGGGAAAAAGTTTTTTTAAAGATTAAGTCCCATTCTCTGATAGACAGTTTGGAGCACACTGCCTTGTCTAACATAAACTCTAGGGAGGTGTTCCAGCTCTGCAGAGCAAACTCCCACTACTGGTGTGTAACTGGTGAGATGCAGGACACAGGCAGAGCCAGTCTGAATGCACTTTTCATCTCAGTGGTGCAAAAGGAAGTGATTTGGAGTGTGCTCTAAGTGCAGAGAAACCATTTAAAATCGTTTTCACTTTCATGGGAAGTGAGAGCCTCCCATGAAACAAAACAGAAAACATAAAAGACATTTCTCTTTTATGAAGACAAAATCATCACAGGGACTAGATGTTAATCTACCATGTTTTTTTTTCTTTTAATCATCCTTTCAGAGTTAATAAATGTCCTGCAGCAAAGTACTGACATTATGCAACCCCATGTCTCCCTAAATCAATTTTCCTTCCACTTGTGTACACTTCCTCCCCGTCATGCCATACCCACATCTCAGTCATGCCTTGTTAGAGCTGGGACTGCACTCCTGCAGCATCTGACCCTGCAAATATTCCTTTATCCACCTGCTGAGGAGGAGACAAGCCTGGCCACACGCTGGTTTTGTGCTGTGCATGGTAAGAGCAGTGTTGTGCTTGCAGTGGGACAGGGACAGGGTTTTTAATTTGGCTGGTTTGTGCTCCTGGGTGATGGGCGCTTCAAGCTGGACATGGGGCTTCTACCTGTGAAAATGCAGCAAAGTTATCCACTGCGTCCTCTTCTTTCTGGAATTTTCCTCTCTCCCTGCCAAAATTTCTCTGAGGGTTTAATTTATGGTGAGGTATTTGTTTGTGCAAGGACCCGAGGACCTGCTCCCGCACAATTGCAGCCATTGTACCTTGCATTCTCTGAATTGTTGCTGTGAAGTCTGCGGGCAGCCAAGCTCTGTGTGCAGCCTGTTTTTAGAGGAATTCCTGCATCCAAGCACAATAGGAGGAAAGGGCCAGACTCTCAGCAGCTCTAATTCCAGCACAGCCCGTGTAATGTTAGCAGGGGTGCAGTAAAGCTGGATTAATATTGTGTTAGGCATAGGAACACACGCAAGCACAAACACAATCCTTGAAACAGGGTATAATGCACTTGACCCTCACTGGAAGAAAATAGTTCAGGTTCTCCCATAGAAGACATATTTCAAAGTATTAGTTCAAAAGAAAGCTCAGCCCTCAGATTCAGATATTCATGAAGCTCACATGGAATTCAGTTTTCAGAGATCTGTCTCTTAGGGACAGATAAATACAGAGAGACTATCACATTAGTTGTGCGTTATTACTATCTGGGCATTTTCATTTGGCAGAATGGAAAGGCAGTAAAAGGAAATGTTAAGGAGTTCCAGTTATTTCTTTTTTATTTATATATTTATTTATTTTCTCTTTTTCCTCCAAGGTTCAGCCACCTGGGCTAAGCAGTACTAATAAATCCTCAGCCAGCTAGAACCTTCTTGATAACTCATATTCTTGTGCTCCTCCTGAGCCTCAGCTATTCTCCTTCAGCAAGAATGCTCAAATGCTGTTTGCCAGGTGTTTTGGGGGAGAGGAAAGACCCAGGTAAGTCAGCAACAGGACGCATTAAAAGGAAAGAACAGACTGTTCTTACCTCTCAGATGAGCTCAGGAATAGCTGTAGGTTTGCTGGTTAGGCCAGAAGGAAAGTAGGGAAAAAGAAAATGTCCCACTGGCTTATATAGGCTAGCATGGCTCCTGTCCTGGTATTGCTGATTTGTTTCTCCTCCCACTTGGTGAGCTCCAAGTGAATGTTAAGAAGGTTCCCCTTTGAATTCTCCACCTTTCCTCTCGCCCTGTCCTGGATCTCTTGCCAACAATCTATCCAAATATCCTCTTTCTTGCTGTTTTTTAAACAATTATTTTAGTTTTATTTTTTCTTTTTTTAATTAACTCACCTTTAATTTTTTTCTTTTCTCCTTCTCTACCACTTAAAAGAACAGAAGATTTTAAATGGATTCTCAGTGTACCTGAGCTTGACCTCTCCAGCACTATCCTTCTTATCCAATGCAACTTAGCATCCTTCCCTATCAAAATTCTCACCTGGGAATGTGCCACACAGCATTTTGTGTTCAGCAGCCTGTCAAGTTTTCCTGTTTCTGGGTAGTTCTCAGAAACACTGTTCTGTTAATTAAATGCAGTGGAAGACCTGGTGACCTTAAATTGTTTAATTATTCTTTATCAATTATTTGAGAAATTCAAAGGATATTTTCATTTCTTTTTCCTGAAAAAAAAAAGTAACCTATTTTACCCATCTCACTGGAGGAATCTGAAATATCAGAAGTGTGTCATATTTGAGAGGTTTATAAGGCTGTGAAAGTGCTGCAAATGACAGAGAAGAGGCAAGTTTTGAATAGTAATGCAGGAGAAAGGGCAGAGAAGATGATGAACTTAAGGGACCCTTTTAGGCTAATTTAAGCCATAGTAGAATTCACTTTAAGACTCTTTCACAGTGATGGCTGAGACAATCAACCTTGCAAATTGAGCTGGGTGCTGGAGAGAATAGTTTATTGTTGAACCAGAACCCATCTAGCTTTATGGCTTTGCTTCCCCCAGCCCTGTGGAAACAGCCTCAGCATGCACATGAGCTGGAAGGGATGTTATTCTCACTGCACTCGTTCCCAGGGTGCATCTCTTTTGATGGAGATGTTTTTACCAGCAGGCTGGATTTTTTTTTCTCCCCTAAGAGGACAGCATCTGATATAAGCTGTCAGTTTAGCATTGCTGCAAGAGCTATTCTTCCACTGATCAAAAAGGCAGCAGCCCTTGTGAGTGAGCCAGACACTGTCATCCCACACCTTTGCACCCAGCAGAACATGAAATTTTGCAAGGGAAGCTGCTTCACTCTAGTGCAGTTAACATATTTCCCCTCTACCATTAATTTCTCCTTGGGCTGCCTTTGCTTTCTGATGGGTGAAATGAATCTTGCATGTCCAAGGAAGGGAAATGCATTGGGTAATTTGGATGGCAGAGCCTCACAGGGAGTCTGTTCAGGCTGAGTTTTAAGCTTCACACCTCTCATATTTCAAGGACACCCAGGTTTGGCTTCAAGTTATTTCAACCAACATCTTTTCAGCTCTCCCTCAAAGGGGTGCGGCAGAGGGGGCAGGCAGGGCTCACTCCTGGGTTGTGCTGTAGGGTATTTCTTTCTTCCAGGGAATCACAGATTCATAGAACATTCTGAGTTGGAAGGGACCCACAAGAATCATCGAGTCCAACTCTTAAGTGAATGGCCCCTACAGTCACAACCTTGGTGATGTTAGCACCATGCTCTGACCAACGGAGCTAATGTCAGGGTCACAGAACCCCAGAATGGGCTGGGTTGGAAGAGACTTTACAGCCCATACCATTCCCCCCCCTGCCTTGAGCAGGGACACCTTCCACTATCCCAGGGTGCTCCAAGCCCTGCCCAACCCAGCCTGGAACACTCCCAGGGATGGGGCAGCCACAGGCAGGGACTGTGCCAGGGCCTCCCCACCCTCACAGGGAACAATCTCTTCCAAATATCTAATCTCGAATGCTCTCTGTCAGCATGAAGCCACTCCCACCTGCCCTGTCACCACATGTCCTTGCACAAAGGAACCGGGTTCAGGACTGCTCTGTCTGATTCTGGTGCCTTAATGAGGTGTTTGACAGGTTGGAGTGACACACAAACAAGGCAGTGGCTGGCAGGTCAGTGATGGATATCTTGCAGTGGCGCATTGTTTAGATTATCAGAGCTGGTTAATAAGTAACAGGATCACAGCCTGCTGATGCCCGTGTGGGAATGAGGTCCCTGGCAGCAGCCTGTTCTGGGCTGGAGGCACAGCAGGGAGGATCTCCAGTGCCATGTGACAGAATCCCTGGATCCCAGGTGCAGGGGAGGATGCAGGAATGCCTGCTTGCAGCTGTGTGCCCTTGGCAAAGCCCTCCTGGCTGCCTGAGGATGAGATTCCCTCTGTATGGCATTGATGTAGACTGGTGGGAATGATAGAAATCATCCCAGGTGTAACTCCGAGCCAGTCCTGGTGCCCACCACTAACCTCCAGTGCTGGCCATTTAAGGCTGTAGGCATCCTTTGGGGAAGACTGAACCTGCAGTGGCCATTCCTAGGCAAAAGGATTGTGATGTGCCACGTGTTTGTCATGCATCACCTGCCTGGGAGTGGGACACCAGCTCTGGGTGACCAGGTAAAGGTGTGCACATTGTTCGTGCACATTGTTCATGCACATAATGAATGGGACCAAAGAGCTGCCTCTGGATTTTAGGTGTGTGTGAAGACCACTTGGTGCTGAGGACAAGGCAGCTGGTGTTGGTTCCTGACAACTAAGTTCCGTTTCTTTTAAGAGCTCTAAATCTGTCACTTTTTTCATCAGCTCTCTGCTGGCAAAGTGCTTGATGTTTCTTCTGCTGTGCTGTCTGGGAAGGCATCCCTGAGAACATCCCTTGGACCAAGCCCAGTGCTTGACATGGTCAGAACAGAGGTTGGTCATTGGATCTCAACCAGATGCAGCACCAGAAAAATGCTGAATGATCCCTGGCTGGTTTAGCTTGTCAGCAGGAGCTGTCTGGCTGCATCAGCTGGGTACAAAGCTTGAACTGGTCAGCTGTGCCAGATTCTAATGGCCCTAATTCAACTTCACACACATTGGCTTCACTCCTCCCTCAAACCTCAGGGGCCTTGGAAAGGTGAATTAAAAGCAATTGGTAGCAGATTGGCTTTTACTGCTGTTTTCTGGCTGTGTTCCTTGACTCAGGTTTTACCAGTGGGAATAGGTCTGCTTAGGGTGCTACATCAGCTCTTGGACTCCAACAAGTGCTTTAAAATGGTGTAAATCCGGGTATGGATTTACTAAACCCCATGTCCTGGTCTGCTTTTGCTAGCCTGGTGTGTGGAAATGTGATATGTGAGCAGTGTTAGTGAGAGAAAGGGAGGGATCCCCTCCCTGGAAATGCTGACAGTGTTCCTCCTAAGGCAGCCTCGGAGATACTGGCTTTCTTGCTGCAAGGATACCTTGCTGTATTGTAGTCACCTTGGTGACCCCAGGACCCTGCAGGTTTCTTCTGCCACGCTGCTCTCCAGCTGGAAGCCACCGGCATTTATGGATGGAATTATTCCTCCCCGGATGCAGGACTCTGCACTTCTTAGGGAATTTCAAGGGTTTCTTTTCAACCCATTTTTTTCCAGCCTGCTGAGGACCCTCTGGATGCCAAATCAACCCTCTGGTATACCCAACACTACTCCCAAATTTGTACCTTCCCCAGATTTGCTGAGGGTGCATCCTGCTCCAGCATTCTGGTCATTAATTAACCATTTAAACTTATTATGCCTGGCTCACACCACTAATGTCTGACACGTAATTTGTGCCACTGGTTATAACGCTTTGAGCCCAGCCATTCAGCCAATTTTCAATCCAACTTGCTTCTAATTTATTTAGCCTGTAAATAGCTTCCTTAACTTGTCTGTGAGGATGTTATGGGACAGTGTCCAAACGAGGTGATACTCCAAATGTGCTACAGTGAGGTAAGGCTTTTGCAGCTCACCTGGGCTGACTGTGACCAAACCTAATGTTTCATTTCCAGAAGTGCTGCTGCTCTGTGGTTCCTCTGGAGGTGTGTGAAGAGCTGGCAGTGGTAATGGAAGTATGGCAGGAGTGGGAGAGAGCCCAAGTCCTGGCTGAGGACACAGCTCCTCTGGCCAGCTGTGGCCTGACCTGTCTCACAGGCAGGGCTCCTGGAGGAGCAAGTCATCCCCCACCAACATCTGTGGCCACTTTGCTTTTCATCACCTTGTTTTTATGAGTGAGTGAAGAGTGGAAAAATCTGTTCCAGCACAGAGCACCACAGGGTCTGTCACAATCTTGGACTTGTTTGCTGAGCGCAATAGTTTTGGGTTTATACAGAGCAGCCCATCAGCCAAGCTGGTATGGGAAGCTTCTATCCCTGCATTTTGGCTGTAAAAGTTGTCTAGAGGAAGGTGCAGTTTGGCATTCCCGTGTGAGGCAGTGGATGGGTTGGCTGAGTCCTGAGCACGGTCTGCTCCAGTGTCCATCTCCCTCTCGTGGTGTGACTCCAGCACAGCCACGGAAACTGCAGCACGTATTCAGATCTTCAGTTTCAGAGGACTCACAGCAGTTCCCTGGCCCTGACATAGTCCAAACTCCCTGTGCTCTGAGCCCATCTGCTGCTCTGTGAACTGCTCTTCATGATGTGCTCCCAAAATTACCAGTTCTCCTAATGCATGCACATCACTTCCCTCCTCTTCCTACCTGCTCCAAGACCATCTGTCCTTTCTGTCCACCTTGACATGCTCTCATGCCTCACTTCTGGGTCCACGCAGCTCCAAGAGTACAAAAGTGATATCTGGAAACCAGCTTATTGATTAGGAGCCGCAGCCTCTGTATCCTGGGATAGGAGTGGGGCAGGAATGTGTGAAGAGCAGACTGTAGTTGTTTTACATCTACAGTAGCGTGCAAAAGAAGCTCTGCTCTGTCATGGCAAAATAAGTGGCAACTTTAGAGAGAGGTGCAGAATCCCTTCCTGCAGGCTGGTGCTCTGAGTGCTGGGGTAGAAAACACCTCCTCTATCTCGGCTGCAGGTTTTTCAAGGTATTTGTTCAAAATGTTGCTGCTACTGGGAGCAGGGAATTGTGTGGAAAGGCACTAGCTAGTCAAGGCCAACACATGCCAAAGACTGCAGTGGTGGTTCAGAAGCTTGGTGATGAGGACCAGCTCCCTGGAACCACCCCTTTCACCAGTGCCAGGATGCCCATGGTGTCCAGCTCAGGAAATTTGTCTGAGGCTTCAGGAAGGACCAGACATGTGTGTCATGAAACCCAGTGAGATACAGGTCAAAGAAAAGCCCAGTGCATTTTCTGGCTGGTTCCCCGTGCTTGGTTTGTGTCCCTTTCCCTCTTCCCAGTCAGCTGGATCATTTTTCCTACCAGCCATAGACATCTCTCCAGGCTGGTCTGGTTGCCTGTGGATGAGACTGAGTTGCAGATCCTGGGACTCAGGAGCTGAGAGGGAGAACAGCTTGCTGGTTCATGCCTGAGTCTGAACCTCGAGGCTGTTTTTCTGATCATCTCTAGAATCAGGCTGGATCATCCACATTAGAATTGTAGCATTATAGAATAGTTCAGAGAAGACCTTTGAGGTGGTGGAGTCCAACATTATATTGAAACAGTCTGAAATACAGGAGGAGTTTGGAAGCCTGAGGTTGGAAGCCTTTCTGCTTCCCTTGCCCTGATGGTTTGAGTCTCACCCAGGGTATGGCTGCTTCTAGGAAATAATCCATTCTCACAAACCTGTCTGTTGTAGGATATATATGTGTTGAGCCTTAACATAGAGCAGAATACTGTAATTCTTCCAACAAGAAACTGTTTCAGCCTATAAATCCCAGTGATTACTACTTTCTTGCCAAGTAATTCTTACTGGAAGTGGAAGATGCTGTACATAGCATGGGCTGCTGATCAACAAGAGAAAGAGGACTGGCAGCGTCCAGAAATGAACCATCAGAGAGTAGAAACAACTGAAAATTAATAGAGCAGCGAATAGAGGGAGAGTTACTCTGGCTCTGGGTGATTACAGGATTCTGCAAGCAGTATTACAGAGCGGCATTTTCATGCACAAAGAGGTATAAATCCACTTGCTGTGAAGATGCACATTTTGGGGTAAGCAAAAGAAAAAAAAAGTCATATCTGTTGGATAACTCAGTTTCTGAGAAGGGAAAATGTCCTAAATGCGATTTAACTTCCACAAGCGAATTAAGCTCACTTGACTGGAGTAAGAAACCATCGCTGGCTGACGGTTTGTTATCATCTCTGACTTTTTTGTTTTCTCCAAAGACAGGAAGTCTCTACCTGATTTCTGGCTGAGTGGCTCTGCAGAGAAGAGATTTTTGGAAGACAGAACAACAGACCTGTCAGCACTTGGTTGAGATGAGGGAAGTGTGAAAAAGCATTGTCAGATACAGGACAAGGTGCTGGGGGAAAAGGGTTCCAGACCATCCTACCCTACCTAGGTCAAGGATGCCTCTGTTTCTCTGCCTTTGCTTTTTGCAATTCAATGCACAGCACAGTTTAATTTGCAGGGGCTGGGACGTGCTAAATAGCCCCAACAATTGTGCATTTTGGGTGGTGACATAGTTGGATATTTTTGGAAGGGCTGCTGCCCACACTTGGTGCTTCAACCCTGCTGTGCTGTGTGAAGATGTACATTTTGGGAGCAGGGATTTGTGCCTGCCTCAGCTGTCCATGCAAAAATCTACCCCTGAAGGTAGATGTGAGGATGCATTTCCTTAAGCTCTTGAATTCACAGAAGCTGCTGAGTGCACTCAGGAGCTGCTGAATGAGAAGTTAGAGATACTCAAACTCATTGCCAGGCAAAACGTGGCAGAAGAAACCTTTGCTTCCCACAGAGCCATCCCATGTCTTATCCTACCCCTGGGATGTGTGAATTCCAGCTGTGGCAACAGCTGTAGGAG
Source organism: Turdus rufiventris (assembly GCA_013186435.1). Lineage (NCBI taxonomy): Eukaryota > Metazoa > Chordata > Aves > Passeriformes > Turdidae > Turdus > Turdus rufiventris. The sequence goes on along the minus strand of PYHW01009372.1, from coordinate 5,039,982 downwards.
TTTGTAAAAGACCCCCTGAGAATTGTAAAATCAACTGCAATCAAGGGCTTGTTTCCTGTTTGAACTACTTCCATCTTCCAAATTAAAACTGATATAGAGGATGAGGGAGTGAGGGAACAGCATTCAGCAAACAGGTTTCCTCCTCAGAGTGGTGATATTTCTGCAACCCTGGCAAAGGCGATCTGCAGAAAACCTAAATCATTCTGCAGTGTTGGGTAATATGTCTATCATTGCAAACTGGAGATGTTTGGCATGGGCAGAGCTCCCCAGCAGCTAGATATTTTTAGGAATTATCTTATTCTGACAAGTTTTAAACTTTTGGGTTTTTCAGCTTGTAGGAAGGCCTCACGTTGCTGAGTGCCCCTCTGGAACACAGAGCCCTCCCTGGTATTTTGTGGTGCCTGCTGGAAAGCTGGCTGGCTCCTTGTGCCAGCAGCCTAGGTGAGATGCAGACTCTCCCTGTATCTGATGATTCTGGCCTCCTGTCTGCACTGCTTGCTTGTAGGTGTGGGAAGAAGAGATGTCACATTGCAGAAGGGCTGAAAAAAAGGACAATATTTATTTTAAGCTCACTGCAGTGTTGGATGGAACAGGGAGTAGGGCCTAGCTCTGCTGCAAAGCAGCTCTGGTTGCTTGAGAGTAGAGGCCAACAGGGAAATCTGCTCTTCAGATTTAACCCACTGTGCTTTGCCTGGCCTGTGAGTGCCATGCAGTGCTGCAGCCACTTCTCCCCATCACTCTGTGGAAGCACAGCACTGGGTTTTCCAGATCTGCAGCTTTGGGTGTCCTCCCAGGTGTCACCACCTCCTTGTTGTAGTCTCCCTCTGTGCTGCTCTTCCCATCAGCTCTTGACCCCTGTGAGGAGGTGATTTGGTCTTAAAGAAGATCAGATGATAGAAACCAGTTTTAGAGTGGATATCAGGAAAACAAAATCATTATGGAAAGGGCTGTGAAACACTCATAAGCTGCCCAAGGCAGTGGTGGAGCCCCCATCCCTGGAAGGATTTAAACACTGTGTGGATGTGGCACTTGGGGACATGGGTTAGTGGCAAATTTAGCAGTGCAGGGGGAGTGGTTGGATTCAAGGATCCTAGAGGGCTTCTTCATCTAAAGGATTCCATGCCTGTGTGAATCAGGAGGGAAACTTGGTGCTCCATCAACGAGGATGCTCTAGTGCAGGTGGCAGTGTGGCTCCGACCTCTGCTACAAATCTCCACTGGGAAAGCAAATCCCTTCCATCCATGTTCCCTCCCTGCAGCTTTTCTAATTATTCATGAGGAGTCATTAACAGGTAAGTTATCCTGGAGCCACCAATACCCAATCCAGGATATCTAAGGGCTTGCCCCAGCTTTTTCTGTCTAAGTTCTGTGACTGATCTTATTAACAGAAGCACCTAGGTCCTACGGGAGAAGAGTTGTTTTTTGTTTTTTTTTTTGTTTTGTTGGTGTTTTTTTTTTTTCTTTTGGGGGTATGAAGCAAATAAAAGAGTAAGAAAAATAATATTAATAATATTTGGAGCAATAAAGTAAGCATTTTTCTTGGAACTGCATTATTTTTTACATTGCGTTCCACTTAGAATTGTCTTCATTCACTGGGAAGCTCTCTTACAATTCCTTTGCTTTGCTTAATCTGTTCTGCTCTTATTTTTTCAGGCAAATTTTTAGGAGTTTGGTTTTTTTAAGTGCTATGGCTAGGCCAGGTACTGGTTTGTACAGGAATATTAATTTAATGCTATTTAAGGTGGAGGTGAGCTGGGTGGAGTGATGGCTCTAACTATTGAAGACACTTTTTTTTCCTCCTTTAACAGTCATATTTGTTTTATGTTAGATCTCTGGGAGCTGTTGCAAAATTATTAGTCCCACTGAAAACTGTACGTTTTATCTCTCTTAATGAAAATTTTTATGGAACTCTCTAGGTATCAGGCTGCTGGGCTACCACTGATAGCTTCAGTTAGTGCTTTTATTGTCTGCTGTTCCCTTGTAGGAGACACTTGATTTGTCTTGCCTGTTTTCAAGAATTATTAGTACTGGCTATAGTTACTCAAATCTTTTGATTAGCTAGACACTTAAAAAAGCTGTTTATACCCTATTTTTTATGGAAGGCTTCAACTCTAGAAATTGCTTTACTAATTGATTTCAGGATGGATTTTCTTATGGCTGAGGAATTAATGCCTGCAGTGGCACTTACATGACAAATCCTTTCCAATAGCCATATTGTGCCTGGGATTCACTCTTATTTTTAGGAAAACAAGCAATATGCTGGGCATAACTAACTGCAGTTGAGGTTTTTCTTCACATATGTGGTTCCAGCATTATTTTGTAGTTCTTTTCCCAGTAAATTTGTATGGCTACTATTAAAATATTTCTCTAACTCTGTGCATGAGCTAAATTAAACTGCTCATGAATAAGCTCTCCTAGTTTCTGTGTGCTTCATATTTCATTGACTGCTGTAAAGAGAAAGTCTTCAGACAGTGGTGTGTCACCTTTTGTGTTATTCTACCTCTCTTTTTCTTTCTATAAAGCAGCAACAGGGGAATGTCCCTGACCCTGCAGTTTGTAGTGAACATGGGAGACTGTTTTGGTGCTGCTAGCATTGCTGATATCATGGGTCAAAGGATGTCTTGGCAGAGAGGGGAGGAAGTAGGACCTAAATTTTGCCAGAGTTCCTAGAATGGCCTCCCCCGATAAAAAAAAATAAATCTAAACATAAACAGTGCCATGATTCTGTCTGCCAGGATGAATGCAATCTTGGGTGCTGTTTCTTGGGAACATTTAGAGGGGTGGTAGATGCTGGTCTGCTGCTGGATCTTTGGTGATAGAGGCACAAATATCCCATGAGCAGCACCCAGGCTCACCTTTTTAAAAAGTGGTTTTCAGAACTGGGATCCCACCTGTTCAAAAATACTCACAAGGATCTGTAAAAGAGCCCTACATCATGAGGCAGAGAGGACAGCATCTGATCTGAGAGTTTGTGGTTGCACAGTCCCTTTGGATTTTAAATCTTCACATCCTTTAGGTCTGTGATTTTAAGCTGTCCTTGTAAAACAACTTTAGACTCAGGAAGCCTCTCTGTCAGGCTTCCTTCACAGAGGTTTTGGGAAAGGTTCCCGAGAAAATCCTCCTTAGGGCAGTTGGAGCTTCCATTTTGTAAGGACATCAAGGAGGAATAAAGTGGCAGTTGTAACCTTTGCCTTGTTAATTTCTCATGGTTTAATGGAAAGGATCTGCTCCTCTAGGAAAGGGAGAGAAAGAACTGCCACCAGCAGTAAATGTTTATCCCATTCTTTACATGAAGTTTTTTTGTTTCCGACCGGATGTGTGTAGAGATTCAGACTTGCTATCCTGCAATCGGCAGGAGAGAGATCTTCTATTTGTAAGACAGAAAATGATTCAAGGAAAAGAAGAATGTTTGATCATTGCTAGCTAGTCGCTCTTCTAGTCTGATTAAAGCTTATATATTCATTGCCTTGGCACCTAATGAGGAGCCAGGAGATGGCACCAAAAGTGCTACAGGATGTGCTCTGTAAGAATATTTACCTGTGTGTGTTGTAGCTGTTAAGAGGTATTAAAAGGGTTAGACATTGATTGCACACAAGAAAGGAAGAGAACAGTCTGTTTATTTCACTTTCAAATATACATGCTCTTAATTTGAAGTGCAGCTCTTGACTTAGTTCTTGCATTATTTATTATTATTAGACACCAATGCCTTCTCAGCATATTTATTTTGTTAAATTACACCTCTGAAATTAAATGCAGCCTCTTGTCAGCTTTAATGTTCTTCTGCCTATTCTTATAATTATTATTGATAAGAGGTGACTTTCAAGTTAACAGCCAGTGGATTGATAAGGCAGCTGTTATTATGTTACCTGAGTGCTTTTTGGAAAGCTTAGCTCAAGGGCAAACCGTGATTTCCCCTGCGTGCAACGCTGAATCCCCAAGCCTGCAGACTGCTGGCAAAAGTGTTGTTTGTGGCTGTGCTGTGCCTGAGGTTTGAAAAGCTGCCCCTGAATTGCCCCCAAGCTGCACAGCTGTGTGTGCCTGACATCAATGAGCGTGGTGGTTCTTGGGGGTGCACAGTGGGGTACCCCCAGTGCTTAAAGTTGGGCTGTCAGAGGGTTTCTGCTCCTTCCTCTTCTGCTCTTCCCTCCTGCTCTCCGAGGCCCTTCTCTTCATTCTCAGATAATAGATCCTGTTGGCTTCTGGGTGGCTGACTTTGCAGAGGGGCATTCTGTAGATGGCCGGGTTTTCGGACGTGATCAGCAGGAAGAGCAGCGCGGAGAGGCAGAAGGGCCAGGTGCACACTGGCAGCCCGAGCTGGGAGGAGACACAACACACACAGGGATGCTTTGGCACCACTTTCTAGTTTCTTTGCTTATTCCCAGAATTCATAGAATGAATAGGTTGGAAGACACCTTCAAGACCATCGAGTCCAACCCATGCCCTAACGCCTCAACTTATGTCTGCCTGAACGGAATTCTTGTGTTTGGGAAGCTGGGAGGGCTTGGCTTTCCCTGGAGACACAGTGGCTACCAAATGTCGATTCAGCTGCCCAAGCTGAGGACTGTTTTTCATGGGGAGTGTGTGAGGCTGCACAAAGCATCTGGTGTTGAGTTGGATTCCAGAAACCTGGGATTTTTGAGCTTTCTGTGCTGTCAGGCACTGAACCCCTGGAGAACACTGCTTTTGAGGCCTTGGAGAAAGCTTCCAGATTTGAGAGATGGAGTTAAAATCATGGGTGTGTAGTTAAACAGAAGAGTGTGCTTTCATATTTTGAAGGGTTGTAAATTTGAGGGTTTTATAATATAGTAATGGGTATGGGAGAAGATGGAAGATTTTGGGCGGTGTCCCTTTTTGATGTTCTTCCTCCTTCTTTATGATTTCAGGTAGTAGCTTCTGGTTGGACAGTTAGTTCTGCTAACTGAGGGTCATGGGAATTTGGTTATTGGGTTAAAAGTATAAATAATATAGATGTTAATTCTCTATTGGACTGTTTAGCTTTAAGAGACCTTGTAGCTAGCTGGATTCATCTCCATTTTGTTCGCTTCAGCTGGTGGCTAGAGGTGCTGCTGAACTTTCTGTACTTTAGATAAGATTTAATAAACAACTAGAAAATGCGTTTCCTTTGTGTGTTTTTTAATCCTGGCTCTGAGTGAAGGCAGAAGAGACTCCAGACAAGCCACTAATTAAGAGGTGCAAAAACACCACCACTGTTACAAAGCTGCAGACCTCAGCCCTGCCAGAGGGGCAGCTTCAGTACTGGTGCTGAGTGGAACCTGGTACCAGCATTGAAGCAACTGAATCAGGCTCCAGGGTTCTGATGACTGCAGTGAAACCAAAGCACCTAGCCCACTTGCAGACACTTGAATTCTTTAATAAAAGAGCCAAATTCTACCCTCTCTCTTCTGTAAAATATATTTACTCTCCCCAATGACTCTATGACACTGGCATCACATCCAACCCTCAGCTCTCTCTGTTCCCCCACCTCTGGACCTGAATTGAGGCCTTCCAAAAGCAAGATCACAGGGATAAAAAGTGGATTTTTCCTGATACCTCTCAAAAGCAGGTGTGCTTAAAGCAGCCCAGATGCAGGGACCCATGTAGTACTGAGAGGGTGCCAGATGAAAACATTCAGTGCATGACGCTGCTAGTTCTAATATTATTTTTCTTTTAAGTTACTAAATCAATTTAATTAAAATATGATTTTGCTTTAATCTCTCAGATCTTAAAGAAGAAACAGAGCCTGGCATTTCTGTCTTCACTCCTTTCTTGATTTGTCCAAATATAATAACTTTGTACTAAAGAGTGCAGTCTCCCCCTCATTTTAGTTCTCATACCCAGTTCAAACTTCAGTAATATCTGTGGGCAGGGTTGGAGAAAGACTTTGAAAGAAGAAAATGAAAATTTAGATCATTTGGAATTGCTGAAAGATAATGTTCAGCTAAGTATTTGATCTCAAACCATATGCTGTTGCTGTAGCTCACATATACGTGGACAACCCTGTTGTGCATAACATGCTCCAAAGGTCTTTGAAATCTTATTATCAGATATAAAGTCTTCAGGGGCACAATTCAGCTGGCAGAGGGTTTGTACAAGACCTGCCAACTGGCTGCAACATTCTCATTTCAGTGTTGTCAAAGCTGACATGGAAAATGTTGAGACATTTCATTAACATTATATCTGAACAAATCAAGATGCAGTTAAAAAAATAAATAAAAAAACCTCAGGTAAAACACAAAACCCCACACTTACCACAGAGAGGGCATTAGCAAGAGCTGCTCCAGAGTAACCACAAAATAAGGCTGAGAAGGGAAGACCAAAGATAGCTCAGGATGAGGAAAATATTGTTCAGTTCTCCAAAGAAAATATAAAAGCCAGCAGCATTGTCCAAATGCACAGTGAACTATCCTCCCAGCTACCTAATGCGAGGATCACTGCTGGAATTAAACAATTAGTTAAAATATCCCAAGAGAAAATGCCCTCAAGTTGTAGCAGGGGAGATTTAGGTTGAATATTAGGGAAAAATTTCTTCACTGAAAGGGCTGTCCTGCCCTGGCCCAGCTACCCAGTGCAGTGGTGCAGTCCCCATCCCTGGAGGAATTTAAAAGCTGTGTGGATGTGACACCTGGGGACATGGGTCAGTGGTGGCCTGGGCAGTGCTGGGGGCATGGTTCAACTCCATGATCTTGGAGATATTACCAACACAAATGATTCTGTGACTACATTTTGTCCTATCTGCTGTGTTACAGATGGATGATGAATGAAGAACATGGTTTTGTCAAGATGAAGCAAAATGGTGGCATTTCTTTTATCTTTAATTTCCTTTTATTTGACATGACCTGACCCATGGGAATTGCAGAAATTCTCCAGCAGTTCTGGACTCCAGAAATTCTCTGCTCTGTGGTTTCATATCACAACCAATTACTGAGGGATCTCCTTGCCCCAGGACCCCAGGGATGGCAGAACAGGAAGCAAGGTCAGGCACCCAAGGGCTAAGTCAAGGAAGAAAAAGCTACTGAGAAATGCAGAAACTGCTCATGACACTGAGATAAAGATAATTGGAGCTTGGAAAGCCTTCATACAGAAAGGTCTTTAATGGGAAATTTATTTTCTTAACCTGTTCCCATAGTGCCTGGCTTTGGTTGCTGTTGGATATGGGGTCTTTGGGTAGATGGATTTTAAAGTGACCTGTTGCAACAGCTCCCTTCTTATGATGCATTTCCTCTTGTGACACGTGTAATTATGAAAAGGCTGCTTGTATGTATCTGTTGAGTTGCTAATTTGTTAAACATGCTCATGGATGAATCTGTGCTCATTTCACAAACAATGCTTCCACCCTTTCTAGGTGTTTCCACCTTGTCAGGTTCTCACTCTATTCTCTCTGCACTCACACAATCAAGCCCATTGCTGATGCCACCAGAGAAACAGATCTTGCACAGTACCTACTTTTGGGACAGATAGAGTGATGGCTGGCTCTAAACCTGTGCTCCTCATAAGCTGCCCACCTGCACAATTTCTTGCTTTTCTTTATATAAAAGATACTCACCACAGGCAAGGGAGAGCAAATGCGTCTGCCAGGTCAGGGCGTAGAACATGCCCCCAATGGCAATGCAGGCCAGGGCACAGTTGTAGTTGTGCAAGCCAAGGTAGATGCTGTCCAATGGGGATGCAATGCTCAGGGCTGCAAGACAAAGGGCAAGCTGTGAGGTCAGGAACCTGCAGGAGAATCTGTCATCTCTTCCTCATAATATCAAGAGGGGTTTGTCTGTTGTCACACATGCAGAAAAGGGAGGGAGGATATCAAAGGAGGCTCTTTTGGAGCTCTGATAATGTGCCAGCAGTGAAATTTGGCCCAGTCTCAAAGGTTTAATTCAGATAAAACTTCCAGTGTATTCACTGAGTGTGTTGTATCCACATATACAGGTGGAGGATCCAGGGAGAGTGTGGGTGTACCTTCTCACCTGGGTGTCCTCCTTGCAGAAAGCTGTGCTCTCACACACTGTTAAACCTCATACATACCCTAATTTTGAATATTAGAGGCACAACTCTGTGTCTTGTGGGAGTAAGCAGAGTTTTCCATTTTTCCCTAGTGACCTTTGTGAGATGTGGTCTAGTTACAAGAGATGGTCGTTTCACCTGTACAGTGGAAATTCTCCATGGGGATGGGAGCTGGGTGTCTGCCTCAAATCTGACCTCTCACAAACTTCTGCAGGATTTCTCACAGGCCTCAGAAGTACCAGTGAAAAGGAGAGCTTGATATGTAGTGCATAGGCCACTTTCCTGACACTTGTAATGTTAATGCATTTCCCGCTATATTGTCCTCATCTGTCCTCTATTTTATCACCATGCTTGTCCCCAGGAACTTTCCCTGACCTTTCCTTTCTAGATTGAATGTCACACTAGACCTGCCATATGCTCGTAGCCATGCAAATTGTGGATAGTTTTGTTCAGAACCCTGAATATAAGACAGCTACATCTTGTACAAAGTGCTTCAGAGCACAGAGAACTTGTTGGATCACTGCCTTTTTCCAAGGAATCAGACTACACTTATTCTATCTTCGGTATTTGTTAAAATCGTTCATTTAAGTGGTATTAATGTTGTCTAACCTATAGGGTCTGCTTCGTGTTTCTCAATATTGTTTCTCTCCGTTTAGTGGAGAGACAGCACATTTTTAGTGGCATTCATTTTGGTATTTTGACAAATCCACAGCAGGACTGAGCAAACTGTATTGCAGAAAAGTCTCTTTCTTTTCCTTGGCTGATTAGTTCTGAGGCAGACCTTTGCTTGTGATCATCATTTAAAGCAATTGTGGTGGCAAGAAATCAGTTCTGAAAGTCTTTCTCTAAGTTTCCTCATGCTCTCCACGGGATTTACCACATCCAGTGGCTAGAGGGTTAAGTAAGGTGGAACAAACCACCTGGCTGAGTTGCAAATCTAACAAAAAATGCAAAGTTTAAAGAAAATCTGCTTCTGTTCTTGCCTGCACTGTGTTTTGTGACCTTTGTAAGAGCTTTCAAATTCAGAGACCATTTGGAAAATGAGAGTGTTGTCCCAACTACCACCAAGCTGATGCAACTTTAATGTCTGGACAGCTTGGATCAAGATACCTTGGTTGCAAAAATGATTTGGTCAGCATTTCCTACCTGCAAACATTCCCACAGTGGATCCAATTGCAGCATGTAAACAAATCAGTGGGGAGGAGATGAGCAGAGCCACAAGGAAAATGCCTCCAGTCCAGGGGTTTCCACAACCATATACTTGGCCAATACCAACTGGGATGGATTGTAAGAGCTGCAGCAGATTGCAGAAAAAGGCTTGTTATTTATTCTCTGTCTGTGCCCTGAGGGACACAGCAGATATTTTGTCCAAGCTATTGGCTGAAAATGGAAGGAAGAAACCCTGGCTGCGAGTTGGACTCTGAGTACCTTATAGAATCCCAGAATGATTTGAATTGGAAGGGACTTTAGGGATCACCTTGTGCCACCCTTTGCCATGGGCAGGGACACCTTCTACTATCCCAGGTTGTTCCAAGCCCCGTCCAGCCTGGCCTTGGACACTTCCAGTACTGTGGCAGCCACAGCTTGTCTGGGAAAACTGTGCCAGGGCCTCCCCACCCCTACAGGGAAGATTTTTTTCCCTAATACCTAGTCTAAATCTACTTTATTTCAAACTGAAGTAATTTCATTTTGGGATGAAAGGCTTCAAATGTCCCTCCAGCCTTTTGTAAGTAGTCACTCTCTACCCTTCCTACACAATCTCTCCCAGAATTGGAAGGCCTGAGTTAGGTCGCCCCAAAGCCTTCGCCCTTTCTAGGCTAAATAAACCCAGCTCTCCAAGCCTTTTCTTATAAAGGAGTTGCATCATCCCTCTGATCACCTTGGTGCCTCCTCTGCACTGGCTGCAGCAGCTCCACGTCCTTGTGCTATTGGAGCCCAGGGCTGGGGCAGCTCTGCAGGTGGGGTCTCACCTGAGCACAGGGGTACAGGGACACAATCCCCCCTGCCCTGCTGCCCACGCTGGAGGATCAGCCCAGGGCAGGGGGTTCATGCTGGGGCAGCTCCAGCTCTCACCCACAGCACCCCCAGCTCCTTCTCCCAGGGCTGCTCCCTCTGCTCAGCCCTGGATTGATCCCGGGGGCTGCCTTGACCCGGGTGCAGCTCCACCACTTGGCCTTGTTAAATTCATGAGATTCCCCTGAGCACTTCTCCAGCCTGTCCAGGTCCCTCTGGATGCCATCCCATCCTCCAGCTGTGCCAGCTGCTCCTCTCAGCTTGGTGCCATCTGCAAATTCACTGAGGGTGCC